>RDPX01000087.1:2065005-2135912 GCA_003991215.1 Morbakka virulenta | reverse complement strand
GTGATTCGCGTTACAGTGTGACCAGCCTGCAACACCGTCTCCTTTGTTATGCAGGCATTTAAAAGAGTAAACTAAAAACACGTGTTCCTACCAAAGGAGTCTGTGAACTAGTTGTTTATTCATAAGTAGAGTCCTTTGCAAGATTTCCTTTGAAAAGCTAGCAAGGAATTAGTTTAAGAATATGAACACATAAAATTGTTCCTAACATATGTTTGATTAATAGGATTAAAATAGAATACATATTTTTCTAAAACTGGCTACAGAATAACAGTTTTTCGTAATTAAAGACACGGACCTTCATTATGAACACCGAGTGCGGACATGAATTCTGGACGTGCACCACCACTGACATATTCTTTTGCGATTGTCACCGTAAAGATCAATATGAGTGCTTTTAGGAAATTACTGCTGTCTCATGTCAGTAACTACTTATCAGAATGAAATCAGATGAGGAACTTTTAAGAAGCGAAAAACAGAATTTAACTACTATATTTCTGTGTGTTTTTAGAGCACCATCCACAAATACCCACATACCACCATCCACAAATACCCACATACCACCATCTTACCTATCAATACCCTACCCACCACTACTCCACGCAACCCAGTGTAGGTTCTCAGGATACTGGGATAAAGTGTTTCCTTGGCTGCTAAGCCTTTTATTAAATTATTAGTCTGAGCTAGGGAGGATTTCTATATTACAGCCGAAATCGGTCCATCTCTTGTTCCTGGTGGACGAAAGCGTGAAAAGGGAGTCTTTTCAATTTCCTCTTCTGGTTGTGGTAGATTTCCAAGGTAATGTTCATGTAACATTGCAAGAAGCACTACAGCAAGCGCCGAGCAAATATTCAGAGGAGCGAGAAGCGATGAGACGATCATTTCGAGCGGGCGATTCAAAATTTAGCATACATTAAGACTTTCAAAACTGCTCTTATTACTCCAGTTTCATGCGATTTTAGACTTTTATAGTTGTAGTACAAGAAACCTTTGGAAAAATGAATTCTAATAGCCAAAACATTAAATCTCTATGCATGCTCCTCGCAAGGACAGTCATGGGTAAACTCCAGGTGGTGGCAAGGCTCTGGTTTGGGAGATCTAGAGTTGCAGGGAGAATGGAGTTACCCCTAAATTGCCACTAATTCCAGGTCTACTGTGATCAAGGGTGATAGTGCCTACAAGGGGACCAGATATGGGTTAAATATCTTTCCTGGGTACGACTTTAAACTCTATCTGTCCACCAATGACAGAGCAGGGTGGTAATGCTTTATCAAAGGTTTGGTCTTAGTCTTAGCCTTACTAAATGGTAAAGCATCGTGCACTGTGACTGCTGGCATAAATATGGCACAAGCAAATGAATGTTGGCAATCAAATTCGATGTAGTTGAGAACCGCAATCTGTAGAAAGCAACAGCAACTGGAAAATCCTGCCAATAAAATGTAATGAAAAAAATGACAATCCCAAGTAAAATAAACGCCTGAAGATGCTCCCCTCAGGTCGGATGACATTCAGCTTACTACTGAAAATGAGTTCAGCTCTGGAATGAGTGATTCTAGGAATGATGAAGCGGTTGTACTAAACCCACAAGGGCGTACTATTGCTGACACTACAGAGATAAGAAAACCAAAGGAGTTCCAAACAATAAAGACCTAATATGTGCTCTGTAGTGGAAAAGATGGCAGTTCCAGAACACGTAATAAACTTGATTAAAAATCTCTGCCATGAACAAGAAGAGCATGTACGAACAATGTATGTTCCAAAAGATCGGTTTGAAATAAGCAAAGGAGTGAGACAAGGCTGTATTATATATCTCTACCAGTTTAACTTATCTGGTAAGATTATCATGAGAACCGCAGGATTAAATGGTAACAACATCGAAATAAAAAAAACATGTTAGAACCATTAATAACATGAGCTATGCAGATGACACAACCCTGATTGCCAAAACCAAAGAAGATCTGGAAGAACTCATCAGAAACTAATAACTTCGAAGTAGATGAAGAATCCATTGAGATAGTAAAAGAACTAAATTTTCGTGGATGTTCATCAGCTAGGAACTGTTATCATACAAAAGAAATTAGAACGGGGCTAATGCTGGACAGGAAAGCTATGACCAATTTAACAACAATAATGACAGAAAGAAACATCACACTGAAAACCAAGATAAGAATAACCGAAGCACTGGTATTTCCTGTTGTCACATATTGAAGTGAGACAGACGACAGAAAACACGGAAATGAAGATTGAAGCCTCAGAACTTTGGGTATGCAGAAGACTCCTAAGGTTGCCCTGGGCATACAGAAGAACGAATAAATGGGCACAAGCCCAAGTACAAACAGATAAATCACTACTGAACACCATCAGAAAAGGGCAATTGACCTACTGTGGTCACATAAACAGAGCAGACAACAGATTAAACATTAATAATGCAAGGAAAAACCTATGGGAAAAGAGGTAGGGCAAGACTTGCAACAAATTAGTTTGACAACATCAGAGCACTCTCAAAGAGAAATATTTACCAACAAAACAAAGACATTAAAAACAAAGCTGAATGGAGACGGCAGGTTCGTGACAGCACCAGGGGGTGAATAGCTTGAAGGAGAACAACAAAAGTGGCACGTCAGAGAAAAAAATATATAAGAAAAGAAATTAATAGCTAATTGTTAATACGACATGATGTGATATCTCTTGTGATTTCGAGAATACGCGAATACGTAACAGTTAAATGTAGAATCTGCATGACATCTGCCTTTCAAGGATGTAAGTAAATAATGCAAATGTTTGTGAGAGGAAGCAAGAACAGTACTTTGGCAAGTCCAGATAAATAACATTGTTGTTGCCGATTACTGAATTGTTTGGAAAATAAAATTAGAAGTGGCACTTTAAGATGTTACATTAAAGTTCCTGGTTTTTTTGCCATGGACCTGATAATTTTCCCTGAGCTATTTACAAGATATATTTCTTTCATCCTTTATAGTCAATCAATTGAAATGAGAGAAATTCTGGTTAGGTACAAGACATTTCTGGTCAAACTTGAAATCGTGCCCCGTTCTGAAGTCAAAAAGCTGACAGAATTCTTTTAATACTTCGGGCGTTTCTTTCAAAAGGGCGTTGGTGTATTGGAGGAAAATTATGGGAAACACATTTAACATGGTTTTTGTCAGTAATGGAGTGGGTACGTACTTTGAGTTTAGTACAGATACCCATCAGCAATTTGTTTTCCCAGTCAATATTGTTCTCAAACTTTTAACAATGTCCAGTAATTTTCCTTTTTTTTTCTCGCCCCCTTTTAAACAAAATTTAAATGCTGAGGATTTGTACCGGGGTAGTTAGTGCGGCTTCATGGAATGTAGAGGCTCGTAGTTCAACCACCGAGCTGTAAAAACCTTCGGAATTTATGTTAGAGACCCTATCTGGACAAGAAATATCCTGACGTCAGAACAAAGCTCATTAGGAAAACTTGACTTTGACTTTATTGCGTAACCCTCCCTTGGCCCTTGAACATTCGGAAAAGGAACGTTCGATTTTCGAAAATGCTTGGGAAAAGGTCTTTTAAGGAAAAATAAGAGAATAAATCAATTACTGGTCAAACCACTGTCTAGACTTCGCCATACATACAGGGTTGCAGTTGCTATGTAGAATTGACGCGATAACAAAACCATCTTAGTATTCCTTTTATATTTTGTCTTTAGATATGACAGATCTTTGCCAGCGGTGTGCTTGAGTAGAATATGTAGCTAAATTTGGGCTGTAAAGAAATACTACATGGTGTGGCTGTTTTTTCTGTATTGTATAAAAATTAAATACCCTTCCTCCGTTCTCTGTTGCTAAACCTGAAGAGAAAGGATAAAACGGGTTATCGAAACTTTTAGCTCACTTAGTACTCCATAATGAAGATATAAATCCACAAGTTTCACTACTAAACAAAAACCGAAGCGAGAAAATATTTTCCCGATACCAGCCAGACAAGAATTTTGTTAGCTACTGGTGACCACGGAACATCCTTGATTATAAACTTATGCCATGTTTTCCCTCATTATAGTCATATAACTGAGTAGTTGTATTCTTTATATGTTTCAGATTGGTCTGATGATGTATGAAATACACGAAAACATTTACTTAATTGTTGGTCTCTCGACTTCACAAAATTTTATCTGAATTAAACAATGCCAAGAAATTCCTCACAAGCCAAATACGAGTCTCTATGAAGGGCACCGTCTGAGCCCTTAGTTACTGAGGAAAATGACGTTGAAATAAACAAGTATTTCCCTTCTTCGTCCATTTTACGACATTCTCCCTTCAGAGGGTAGTAAAAAAACGCATCGTTTTTTCAATACCGGTAGCCAACTGATTCTAAGGAAGGTGAGTGAATACAGGTAGGATTAAATCAACCCCCACCTTACTAAGCTGGAATATATATATATATATATATATATATATATATTTATATGTGTGTGTGTGTGTGTATATATATATTAATATGAACTTATAAGAAACTTTGTAAAAAGAATGAAAAATTAGATATCTAGTAGCTTGTTATTGTTCAGCCAATTTCGAACTTCGTCATCAACAGTGCTGATATCACCTTTGATGCCTGGGAAAAGAAAAACAGATTCATAGAGCAGCCAGTTCATCATCCCAGCTTTATTATGGCATTAATTTTTATTCCTGAAATTGACATTCAATGTTGCTTGTTTACGATACATGCAAAATAGGCATACACAAATACAGTGCAGGTAACTTAAAAGTTTGTATGGGCAGTGCAGTAGTTCTTTAAAAGTTTCCTGGTTGGAAACTCTAACTTACAGCTCAAAGTCAAGTCTAAAAAAAGACTCCTCGATTATTTCGTGATCAGAGTTATTAAACTGATCACGAAATAAGCTCGGGTATTTGTAAGGCTCAAAGTGAATTTTACAAGTTCTTGTGAGCGTAGTTAATCATAAATGCTATTTACAAAGCATNCCTGAAATTGACATTCAATGTTGCTTGTTTACGATACATGCAAAATAGGCATACACAAATACAGTGCAGGTAACTTAAAAGTTTGTATGGGCAGTGCAGTAGTTCTTTAAAAGTTTCCTGGTTGGAAACTCTAACTTACAGCTCAAAGTCAAGTCTAAAAAAAGACTCCTCGATTATTTCGTGATCAGAGTTATTAAACTGATCACGAAATAAGCTCGGGTATTTGTAAGGCTCAAAGTGAATTTTACAAGTTCTTGTGAGCGTAGTTAATCATAAATGCTATTTACAAAGCATATTCTGGAAGATACAGTTGTATTATAGAGCTTCCAAAAATAACCAAGTGCTATCATTTAACCCGTAATCACTACTGGCGTCATTAACATGTGCTGATTCGTGATGTCACGGAACCATCACGGAGAGAAGAAATAGTTTGCACTTGCCATGGAATTGATTACGTCAGTGTTTGCTTAAAATCTTATCACCACAACCTTGTTAAGTTTATACTTCTATTGAGATAACAAGGTTGAGTACGTGTATATTACCAGAGAACAGGGCTTTCGCTAAGATATCCACATCGAGTATTGCTTAAACTAACAAAGTAAGACATGAAAATGAAATTTATTTCTGAATTGAAAACTGTAAATTTACGTGCAACTTTCTTCCTGTTCAGCTTGTGTTTTTCCGTCTGGTTTAGGAGAACAAATTGCTTGTCAAATTTTATTTTACTATAAATCCGCTGTTACATATATTAAACATTTGAGCTATAGTTACATATCCATTAAATGCAAATTCAGAGAGTTAACGCAACAAAGCAAAAAAGGGTTATTGAGAATAAAAGTTTGGGAGAAGTACCTCTCGAAACGTAGCGCAGAAAAAGCTTACGACTAAATGTAATGTGTTTATCATCAGTAAAATTTCTTTCTCAAGGACTCATAAGGCTAGGATGCAAGAAAGATACTTTGTTATTAATGCAACCGCCATCCTAACTCCTCCTCGCCTGCCAAGGTTTTACTCCAAAAATTAAACTGGAATAAACCAAAAGGAGTTTTTATTATTACGGTGCGAAATGTTCTAATCAACTTCCACTGAATGTGAGCAGCTCCGCCAATGTTCACGAATTTTTACGTTTCTTTGAAAAGTGATCGTACTTTAGTTTTATCATGCTCTTATATTGTTTTTAGTATATGAATACTAATGGATTTTATTCCCTTTTCCCCTTCTTTTACCATCCAGGGATATATGATTGCATGGCGGCATTACTATCCTCATTTGATATATTCCTGAATTAAGAAAATAGGACCCAATGGAAGAACAGAACTTGTTTTTACTGTATATATTTGTATATATCATGTTTTGAATTGGCTATCCTGTAAATAAATATTCGTAATAATGATAATAATAATAATAATAATAATAATATTAATAAGTGTGATAAAATTTCATTAAAGTGTCATCCACTGTAAAAATGATCCTAGTTACATCTTGGGATGGCAAAATCCCAAATGGAACCACAAAAACAAAATGAGAAAATTAGCCATAATTTGTAGCAGACTTAAAAGTCACGTAGTCTGTTTCTTTTTCAAACACCTCTCCGATGTACCGATACTAGATCACAGCGAACAGACTAAGATAGGTGCTGTAATTTGGTGTACAGTATCCGAAGATCTATAAGAGTTCAAACAATCCAACCATTCCGACAGAAATAAGTTCAATACCAAAATTAAATTTATACCTATTGCTAAACGTATAATCTGGTGTTCAGTTAACACAAGTACATTTTTCCAAGAAAAAAGATTGCAAACAATTCATCGTTTTCAGCCAAACTATTGTTGTTTCAAACTGGTGTTGTGATCTCAGGCTATTTCTTACTATTCTCAATTTTGACGTTTTGTTCATATCATACCAACTTGTAAATGCAGATATTGTAATATGTCATGAAAAAGTAAAACTATGCAAAATAACCTGCAGAAATGTTAAATGTAAATCTTTTTTCCCTACGCCTTTTCCACTATCTACTGTTGTTCGCCGAGGGGTCTACTGATGTTGATGTTGACTAAAAGGGAGCCCTGCGCCCCTTTCTATCCATCTATCTATCTATCTATCTATCTATCTATCTATCTATCTATCTATCTATCTATGTATCAATCTATCTATCTATCTATCTACCTATCTATCTATGTATCAATCAATCAATCTATCTATCTATCTGTCTGTCTGTCTATCTATCTACCTATCTATCTACCTATCTATCTATGTATCAAACTATCTATCCATCTATCTATCTATCTATCTATCTATCTATCCATCCATCCATCCATCTATCTATCTATCTATCTATCTATCTATCTATCTANACTGTATATATTTGTATATATCATGTTTTGAATTGGCTATCCTGTAAATAAATATTCGTAATAATGATAATAATAATAATAATAATAATAATATTAATAAGTGTGATAAAATTTCATTAAAGTGTCATCCACTGTAAAAATGATCCTAGTTACATCTTGGGATGGCAAAATCCCAAATGGAACCACAAAAACAAAATGAGAAAATTAGCCATAATTTGTAGCAGACTTAAAAGTCACGTAGTCTGTTTCTTTTTCAAACACCTCTCCGATGTACCGATACTAGATCACAGCGAACAGACTAAGATAGGTGCTGTAATTTGGTGTACAGTATCCGAAGATCTATAAGAGTTCAAACAATCCAACCATTCCGACAGAAATAGAGTTCAATACCAAAATTAAATTTATACCTATTGCTAAACGTATAATCTGGTGTTCAGTTAACACAAGTACATTTTTCCAAGAAAAAAGATTGCAAACAATTCATCGTTTTCAGCCAAACTATTGTTGTTTCAAACTGGTGTTGTGATCTCAGGCTATTTCTTACTATTCTCAATTTTGACGTTTTGTTCATATCAGACCAACTTGTAAATGCAGATATTGTAATATGTCATGAAAAAGTAAAACTATGCAAAATAACCTGCAGAAATGTTAAATGTAAATCTTTTTTCCCTACGCCTTTTCCACTATCTACTGTTGTTCGCCGAGGGGTCTACTGATGTTGATGTTGACTAAAAGGGAGCCCTGTGCTCCTTACCCTATCTACAGTTGTTCGCTAAGGGGTCTACTGATGTTGATGTTGACTAAAAAGGAGCCCTGTGCTCCTTACCCTATCTACAGTTGTTCAGAGAGGGGTGTACTGATGTCGATGTTGATGAAAAGGGAACCCCTTCCAGTGTATAAGGTTTGCTACGAATAGCAACTATGTCTCAGCCCAGCAGCCCACTTGACTGTAGGCCTTAAATTGGATGTTCTACCACTAGTCAAGTGTCCTTTGACCAAGCAACTATGGGAGGCTCTCTACGTGACAGAAATGGGAACAAACCAAACTTTAGATAGCAAAGAGATTCCTTATAAATTTGCTAGCAAAAGGTGTGAGGTTGCTGTCGATTCGAACCATTTACTTACCACCAGGGTCTAGCTAAAAGTATCTAAATGGAAAGAGTTTCTAATGCATCAGACAGGGCAAAGGTTTACAAGCAGCACAAGCAAAAATAAGAATTTTCACGAAGATATCCTGGTGCTATATGAAACAAAATAGATAGGTAAGGAAAAACCAAACGATCCACAAGGGAAAGGAGATTTTAACGGGAACATACAGGAGAAAATGTGGTCCACAGAGGGTAGCGTAGCATTTATGTTATCAAAGAAAGCAAGCGAGGCAATTGTTGGATGGAAACCAAGCTCAGATTTTTTCCAGGGTTGGTGTGAGGTGAAAAGAAAGACCAATAAGAGCAAAAACGAATTTTTATGGAAGTTTTTTAGAAAAGAAGGGAAACAAGATAATACCACCTTTTGTTTTGTTGTTTGGCAGTGAAACGTGTGCATTATGTCTTCGTTACGAAATTTAGAGTTACCTTACGAGTTAAGAAGATCAGAATGCAAACGTTATGAATTATTACAATTCAATAACGCCAGCATTACAAAGGAAATCAGAAAAACCATAACAAAACTCAAAGGTGAAAAAGCCCAAGGACAATATTAAGACAGTCATGCGAATACCAGACGTCAACAATCCTGGAAAGATATTACTGCCTTGAGAAAAACAGATCTGAGAACTACAAAATTTTCCCCCAAAAATGGTATATTGGTCAAACAATCCAAGAAAGGGAGCCTAATTAAATATAGAAATTCGCAGAGGAATGGCACTGCTCTCTCTCTCCCCCTCTATATATACATATAAAATATATAGAGAGAGTATATATATATTATGTATACATGCCAAGTAAACTACAGACAAGAATAATCCTGAAAAGATTAAGAGGCATTAAGCAAGAAACTCAGGAGTGAGCAATGACTCAAATATGCAGTAAGGCGTATTTTGCATACCCCAAATAGACCTGGTTTAGGTGGAATAGAGAGACCAACAATTCTTAATTTGTAAAGATTTTCGTGTTTTTCACACATTTTCAGACAAATCTGAAAAAATAGAGGGTACAACTATTCAGTTATATGACTACAACAAGAGAAAAACAGGACATAAATTTATAGTCAAGAATGTTCAGTGATCAGCAGTAGCTAACAACAACTAGATCTAAACTGTCAGCGTTCTGCTCCGTTACTCGTCCTTGGTGTTTATCTCTGGCTTCAGATCTTTAATCCAGAGTGCTTCCAGCGTGAGAAGATACGTTTGCCCTCTTGACATTGGTTTGGGGACTTCTTTGCCGTCATTAGATAGTGCAGTAGTGCAACTGTTTAGGTGTTTCTTGACTTGAGCTGTTATAGTGCTGTGCATTTAATGCGGGTTTGGAGATGGCGGGTAGTTTGTCCGATATAGACCTGGTTTATATTTTGAAAATATAATTATCGTTTTCATGTTAAAAATTCTAATGTCGAATAAACTTCATGGACAAATTTTACTGTTTTAAGACTTATTTTTATTGTTTGGAATTAAATTTTTTGTGTTAATTGAATGAAAACCTATTTTCAAAAATGAATAAAATTTGTTTATGAAGTATTAATAAGTTTAAAAGGACGCTATGATAACATTAAAACCTGAATGAGGGTTTAAAAACAGACCAGCTAACGTTTACCCCGCAAATACTACTGGCCAGTGAGTGAAAATTGGAGGATGACACAATCCACCTGATACACCGGTTTACCTAACACGAGCAAAACAAAATACTTCACAGACAAAAACGCTTCACAGAAGAAGGACGCAAGTATGTCTCAGCAGATTCTATAGCTGCTAATGTGAAATTTCTTTAATGTGGTAAAGTCCTACCGTAACCTTAAATAAAGTTAACAGAAAAAAGAAACAACAAATAGTTCACATGCTTTATTAGTACTTAATCCCCTGGTGAGCCTACATTTGTTTAATATATAAAACCATTTTGTGGTTTGCCATGTTCGCTATTGAATTAAAGTTCAAAGGTTGACCCACCAGTCACGTACCATCGACTTCGACTCCATTCTTATTTTTTTTAGCCAATACATCCCAGAAGTTTGTGTTTTAACTTTAATACTTCAAAGAATTAGTAGATTTTTCAGGAGGTAGATGGAAAACAGAAAGGTGGATGCAAGTCAGGAAAATACTTGGTAATAAAATTGATATCTGATATACTATTGATATCGACCTCCTGTGCCAAATGCTTACTGTTAATACAAGCTCGACTGTGGAAATAAGCTGAGCGATTTGTGGTGAGTGAATAGACTAGGAGATTGTGTGATGTTGGTTTGACAAATACTTGTTCTGTTTGCAATTAAAGAATGCGATCGTAATTCAAAACACTGTCTTCTTAAATATGCCCCTGAGCCATTTCAACCCATGCCTCCATAAATCGGTTAGGGGTGCATGCTGATCATGTTGGGGCGGTGTAGCGGTGTTTCCCCCCGCATGTATCCAAGATCATGATTTCCCAAGAAAACGAAATTACATGAACCATTTATACTGCTATCTGTCAAGCTGGAACCTTCTATAAACAAATAGAGAATATATTGTATGAATAATGAAATGAGTGAATGAAGAACAATTATGAACGAGACAACTGTCGCAAATAATTGACTGGGTGCCATAGCGCTTTAAAAATTCATTTGATTGAGATACACTGTTTATTCAAAGTGAATCCTGAAGTAAAAAACCTCTGCAAAAATTAACAGCTTTTTAGCTTAATAGATAGGCATCTGTACAATGAACTTAGACATAGTGGGAGTCAATAGCTACACTAAGTATAACAATTTGGATTTTTCTGCTCTTTCGTCTACCCTGTCCAAGACATTCTTGCTGCTTGATTCAAGAGCAGCACTTTTTCATGCAGCGGCACTTAATCCATCACCTTGTGTATTCAAATAAAGCTATTAAAAATTCATTCTTCCTTAAAAAGTCTTAAATACCCCAAAATTGGGTCTTTCATTGATGGAACCCCTGGTAAACAGTGGGTCTATTTTTGTCTTTTTACAGATATCCACCTATGAAAGACCCGAAAGGAAGCAACAGATCAAGAAAAAGTGGGACAGAAAGCATGCAAGACACCATAAAATGCAAAACATACGGATCGCCCCTCCAGGGCCCTCCGTGGGAAGGTCCTTCCTCTTGGGTTGGTCATCAGCCAAGGCTCAAGCATCTCGAGACCCCTGTCCTGCATGGTTGGGCCCTATAGCCGAAGACCCGACCAAGGAGAGACCGTTTCTCTACACTTGATCTTAGCCAAAATGCCGAGAATATAATAATATAATATAATATTATATATATATATATATATATATATATATATATATATATAAATAAATAATATGATTATAAAATACCCCAAAATACCCCTCTCATGTACATGTAGTTGTACACTCGTTGAATCCATGGTGTGATACAGTACGTCTGTTACGTCACAAAAAAGCAGCTGTTGATTATTTTGGTGTCAACCTTAGTGTGTATGTTGCATTACAATGTCCAATTTAGCCTTTCTTTGAACGGTCACAACCTTCGGTGTAAACAGGAAAGCTCTAAAACAAATACATCGTATCATTATGTTTGAAAAATAAGGCTGCTTTGAAAATACCGTTTGAATTGAAATCTTAAGTGATTTTAATGACACCGCCACTTTGACTTGACCTTTATGGTGAGAGAAAAACACCCCCAACGGAAGTTAATCTGACTTAATCGCTGGCCCTCTGGCGTATCGGTACGAAGTAAATACTGAAAATATCTTTCGTACAATGTTCTGTTGTAATTTCTTAAAAATAAGGCTCCACCAGACGTCTTCAACAACCGGTATATTGTGAAACCTAACACTTATTGCAAGAAAGAAGTCTGTTATATCACATCATTGCAGAGTATTGGGTGACGTTATATAATATAGTATGACATAACGTAATATGGTATTAAGTAGCACTTGTAAACAGAGATGTATTTTGTTTCTTGCATAAAAGTAGGAATATCTCATTCTGTATATTTGTCATTGAAGCTGTTTTGTGGCATCTAATCGAATATTTAAAAAAATTAATTGAAAACACAAATTCTCCTTTCGGGCTTTACATATTGTAGGTCGATCGATACAACCAAACAGATGTTTTAAACCGTACCAATAGAAAATATTTTATGGAGAAGGCTGAAATCCAGGTAACAATATTGATTTTTTAATGCCTGTACCAATCATCGGTTAAGAGTGCAAGTTATCTCGAGCTTGTAAAATAAAAAAAATTGTTCACAGGCTGAACCTGACCAGGTTTAGCTGTTGATTGATAATCTAATAAATCTGTAATATTGATCTTTCCAGCACTTTCCTGTTTAAAACCTGAAATGGGGGGGTAGGGGGCGTTAAAGTGGCTCGTACTTTTGGTGAAGACAGTCGCATTACTTTTGTAATGGTTGGACCCTCTGGATCACACTCTCCCATCTTGTTCATGCCTTGCTCCAAGTAGCTGTAATGCACGCAGCGGCCACACCCCGGAACCTGGTCTCGACTGACCTGCGAAACGACATGGCTGACCGCAGTTTTGTGGGTCTTTGGGTATTGTCTCTACCCATGTGCATGAAATCTGGATGAAGCTACAAAACAGGCGCAGACAGCAAGCCTGTGGCAGGCATTGAGGCCCATCAGAGACGGTATTTAAGTGGCTGCCACCGTGGAAAGGACAGAACCCCTACCGCGTATTTTCATTGTCAGTTATGGTCAAGACACAAATATCTGTGGAGGAGTATGACAGCCGATCTCTTTGAGATGGCACCCGGTAAGTAAGGTAACCTGAAATGCTTGTCAACAGTGCCTCAAAAGCCTGGGAATCGTAATCAGATTAATTATGAGCAGTTATTTTTCAGAAGTGCTTGGCAGTTTTAATTCTGAGTTGATGGGCACGAAACGAGCCACGTTACACAGTTCAAAATGAAGTAATCTGTGTCCTTGGTCTTTGGGGAAAAAGTTGTTTTTAATTTTTTAAACTTTTCTCCGACTCTTCGCGGATCAGTTATTTTTGTTAATAAACCACAGTTAAGTGAAGAAAAAGGGTGATGTAATTATTGTAAGCAATCAGGTTTTGGGGAAGAAATAACAAGCCATCTCTGTAAGTTTGTTGTGAGAAAAGAAACACTGTTTGGTTTTCCTTGCACAAAACAGACAAAGAGTGAACTGGTTTCATTTCTTGCTCCATAAGGTCAACTTGAAGCTCTTTTGTATCTTGCGTACTCAGCTTGTATTCCGCACTGGCAAACAAAACCCATTTTCCAGATTTAATTTCCAATAACTTTTCAAAGCAGCAAGTGTGTGATTTTAAAGGCAACAAAGATTTTTGTTGAGTCGAAAAGTATGTTGCGAGTTTGAAAAGTAAGAACTTTGCCTTGCCTCGCTGACTTGGATATTTTCATCTTATTGATTAAATACAGCTTCCATGACACGAGACGAAAAACAACAGTTAACGTAGTTAAAAAAATAATTTAAAAAATAAAAACATGGTCCTGCGGAGCACCTGCTAAAATGTATGATGGCTGGAGATATCACTGCCCATCCACTTCAACACACCAGAATATTGGTGCCAGTTTCTCCCTTAATCAGAAAACGCATTATCATGGTCCACTCTTAGACTTCCAAAGAGGTATAGATAAATTTACTTCTCTTGCTCTGATGTCACACATAAAAAAGTAACACCACAAAACGCTTTTAATTTGCAAATATTGATTGTGAGGGACAAAGGTCTTTCATTGATGGAACTCCTGGTAAACATTGGGCCCATTTTTGTCTTTCACAGATATCCACCTATGAAAGATCGAAAAGGAAGCAACAGATCAAGAAAAAGTGGGATAGAAAGCACGCAAGACACTATAAAATGCAAGACATACGCATCGCTCCTCCAGAGCCCTCCGTGGGAAGGTCCTTCCTCTTGGATTGGTCATCAGCCTAGGCTCATACATCTCGAGAACCCCTGTCCTGCATGGATGGGCCTTATAGGCGAAGACCGGACCAAGGAGAGACCATAGTTCTACACTAGATCTTAGCCAAAAGGCCGAGAAGCGACTATAATGGATACAACCGTCTCTAATTACATGGGGAATTAGCAGTCCCGGTGCAATCGCCAAAGTCAATGTGTGTTACTTGTTGGAAATAGTAATAAAAAACCTTTTGTATTGACCAGGTCAGCCATTTCAGCAAAACTGCTTCTAAACAGTCCCGAGGAAATAATTTCACTTTGCCGACAACATGGCCTTTTAATCAACTCTTTTTTCTTTACATTATAACGGGTGCTGAGGTTGCCTTGGTAAAGTGAATATTCAAAATTAATTTCTTTACTTTTCTCCATTGACAAAACTTCAGATGATGCAGAAACAAAAAGTTAACCGAAGAATAATTTGAGAGGATTTCACAAAACCTTTGAATCAAACCGCTGTGCAAGTATTATAAAATGTGCATCACTTACTGTCTGATGAGGTCAAAAAACAGTGGGGGAATCTGTGAATCATAATGTCTGGATCACTCCTATTTTTTTCAGCTGAGAAACAACGGAAGTTAACTACAATTGACACTGGGATGTACTATATGTAGCATGAAGACACTGCACAGATATTCTAAAACAAGTGAGAGCGGATTTGCATCAGGGTGGCCATGGCTAACTCGGAACACCGATCAAATTCAAATAATCAGGGCTAAATACTGAAGACGTATTCGAAAAGCAACCAAAGGCAAAGTGAAGGACTTATTACTGTTAATGAATTTTATTGCTTATTGGAGGACCAGGGAAAATAACCTCCAACGCCGTTATCACTTGAAACTCTGTAACAGATCATTGTAGAGGAGCCGTGGCTTAATGGTTAGTGCAGTTGCACAGTAACCGAGGGGTTCCGGGTTTGATTCCCCGAGCGGGCGAGGAGAATTTGGAATTCTACAAAAGAAAAAGCCATTGATTTGTGTCAGGAAGGGCATCCGCTTAAGAAATTCCTCACTGCCAAAACAAAGTCCCTCTAAAGGGCGCCGTCCGAGCCCGAGTGGCTTGGGAAAGATGACGTTGAAACTAAAAAATAAACTCCGTAACGGATCATTACTGAGTATCTGTTGTTTCTAACACCTTGTACGAATACTTATTTCCGGTCAATTAAAAATGTAATCTTTCTACTCATTTCTGCACGTCGTTAAAAGAAAACCTCTCGTAGAAATCTAAGCTGCTCGACCACTTTAATGTTGCTTACGTAATGAATCATAGGAGAGATTCNACTCTGTAACAGATCATTGTAGAGGGGCCGTGGCTTAATGGTTAGTGCAGTTGCACAGTAACCGAGGGGTTCCGGGTTTGATTCCCCGAGCGGGCGAGGAGAATTTGGAATTCTACAAAAGAAAAAGCCATTGATTTGTGTCAGGAAGGGCATCCACTTAAGAAATTCCTCACTGCCAAAACAAAGTCCCTCTAAAGGGCGCCGTCCGAGCCCCAGTGGCTTGGGAAAGATGACGTTGAAACTAAAAAATAAACTCCGTAACGGATCATTACTGAGTATCTGTTGTTTCTAACACCTTGTACGAATACTTATTTCCGGTCAATTAAAAATGTAATCTTTCTACTCATTTCTGCACGTCGTTAAAAGAAAACCTCTCGTAGAAATCTAAGCTGCTCGACCACTTTAATGTTGCTTACGTAATGAATCATAGGAGAGATTCAATTACAACAGTCTTATGACCAGAGATGTATTGCGGTGGAGAAGTAGTTGATATCCACACATTCCGAAAATTAAATGAAAAAAACCCAACGACTTTCCTTTATCAGTCTGAGCAAGTGAGTACTATATTACAGCCGAAATGCGTAATTGTCCAATTGCTTGTGAGAAAAAAGGCGTAAAAGGGAGCATCTTCGTTTCAACCAAGAAAAATAAAGATGCCAATAAGCACTTAAAGATGAGTCAAATCCGTGAGGGCGATTAGTGGAAATTCTGAAAATACATTTATTTTCTCCTTGTCCACAGACAACAAAACCACCTTTATTCTCCTGTTCCAAAATATGTGTAGCTTTGCATACTTTTAAAAGGAATCTCAATGTAACACTAGGAAACAGATGTTTTTCGAAAGCAGCTTTTATTCAATTTTTATTCAAGAGAATTTTAGGGCTCCGTGGTTGCAGTACAAAATTCCGAAAAGTGGATTCTGGCAGCCAAAACAATAAATTTCTATCCGTGTTCATCGCGAGGGCAACTTCGACACCTTTTGGTGTGCAAATCCATTTTGTAGTGGCATAAAGTTTTTTTATAAAGTGTCCACACTTCTTTTTTTGGCTACCTAAACCTTGAAAATTACGTTAAAATGATTAACACAGATAAAAATGCCTTAACATTTAAAAAACACATCCATACCTACCTGTTGAAACGTCCTTCTGGAATCTAATTTGCAACAAAAGATATATTAGCCTAATCTTGACCAGCCTAAGAATATAAAGCTTCCTCACTATATTGGTATATTTAATTCATCAATGTCAAGTGAAATGTTGGATCCACCATAAATAATTACTTGGCGTTCATATAACTTTTGATTAAGTAGTGTTTCGCAGTCTACAATGCAGTTTTGTTCGTATTTAACCACTGTGGCTTTAAAAATTGAATTGCACGAGACTATATTGCCCTAAAATATATAAACTCGATCAAAATCGTAGTATTTCTAATAAACAATTTCAGAAAACAATTAAACATTTGACAAAATTATATCAGGATATTGCATGATTACGTATTGACCTTGACCAACCTACGCACATCGACATTCTGTCCCGATTTAAATGGAGTATGACATCGAGTCAAGAAACATATGCTGCAGTATATACTAAACAAAGTGGAATTCGAAATATTAACATTCGAAAGAGCTTTATTTGATCACTTAGAAGAAGCTTTGGAAGAAAACGATATTCTGACTGAGAACAATAATGTACACATGTAATAAGAACCCTCGTACTTGGTCACGGTAGGCTAAAACTTCAGTCAGTCAGAAGGAGCTCGTTAATTATTTACGAGATTTACAAGAAGCGAAGTTAAATAAGAAAAAAAATGTATTTCCGAGAAAGCTTTTGGTTTCGTTCATCGTGTTTTATAAAGTTTAACCTAGAAACTAGAACCGTTAGCTGCTTAAAAATCATCACGGATATATAGTATATATAAAATATATAGTATACATAGTATAGAGAGTATATATAGTATAGGTAGTATAGATAGTACAGATAGTACAGATAGTATAGATAGTATATAGTATAGATAGTATAGATAATATAGATAGTACAGATAGTATAGATAGTATAGATAGTATAGATAGTACAGATAGTATAGATAGTATATAGTATAGATAGTTTATATATATACCCTATGTAATTAAAGTATACTACTTTTCTTATGCTGTTTATTTAAAAAATCATCACGGATATATAGTATATATAATATATATAGTATAGATAGTATAGAGAGTATATATAGTATAGGTAGTATAGATAGTACAGATAGTATAGATAGTACAGATAGTATAGATAGTATAGATAGTATAGATAGTATAGATAGTATAGATAGTATAGATAGTATAGATAGTACAGATAGTATAGATAGTACAGATAGTATAGATAGTACAGATAGTATAGGTAGTATAGATAGTATAGATAGTATAGATAGTATATAGTATAGATAGTTTATATATATACCCTATGTAATTAAAGTATACTACTTTTCTTATGCTGTTTATTTAATTTCTTGCAGAAAGGGACTTTTCCTGTTATTTCTGTTCTTCCTTTTCTTTGTAAAAAGTGTTGAATCAAAAACGTCAACAGTGGTAGTTTCACAATGAAATCCACAGCATCAGGGGTCTCTGCATTCTAATCTTTGAAAGGATTGCTTTATTTGGCATTTTTTCCCCGTAGCGATAGCATTAACAATAACCTTATCTTACAGACAAAAATTACAAAAAATTTTGTAGACTCAAACAAAGAGTCAAAATTAAATTTAAAAAAATTTGCCAAATTTAAAGTTTAGAAAAGTATTTTGTGGCTAAGTTTAATGTCACTGTCTTCTTGGGCAAAAAGCTGCCTTGATAATAATTAGATATTCACCATTTAAGTAACAAGCCCAAAATCAAAAGTGAAATTTTGGATAACGGGGAACTTGCATAATTCTACAACCTATGCACTGCTTACGGTACCGACAACTTTTACAATGAAAAATCATTTCTTATACTACTCATCAATAATTAACGAACTCCTTCTCGTCAGTTAAAATTTTGACCTTACTTAGGCATTGTAACAACAGGAGTCTTAGCTGTTAGTCGTCCTTATTATTTTCTTAGATCAGTCCTGGTTGTAAAATTTCGATCCGATATTTCTGAAATCCATCTTTAAAATTTTTTTTTGTTTTTAAGGTCAACAAGTGCAGTGGCATTGTTTATTTTAACTAGGTTTCCAAGACAAACTCTTAGAATATTGTGCGAATTTAAAGTGGCGAAAAATATTGTTCCTGAAGACCAGCTGGGTTGCTGTACTCTCTAGTTGCCTGAGCCTCATCCTCAACCACAATCGATTCTGTTACTATAAAAAGGAAAAAAGCGACGGTCGTGGTCGCAAGTATACAAATCTCACAAAGGGACTTAATTACTTATTTTAGTGGTCTCCTTTCCTCTATATTAAACACATAATTGGTAGCTACTCTGTACAATTGTTGTATACACTTTGTAATCATAGAACTGAGTCAAGTTTATAAAAAGTCGTTACCGTTAACTTCCTACGAATTTTCTGCTCATAATACTCTAGAACCTAGCATTTGGACCCAAACCTTCATGAAACATAAAGCCTATTAATACCACAGCAATTATTGCTTACACAAATGCACGTGGTTCATAAACTAGTCTTGCGTGGGATATATTACTTAAATATGAAAAGTCACCTTCGTGGATGTGGGAATGCATTCCCGATCCCTTGATATTTTCCAAGATGTCTAAAAATAAGTACCCATTATATAAAAAAGATTTTTTTGTATCATTAAAACCAAAGCATTTTCTCAAAATTAGACGTTACCTTCCATGCGATTCCACCACTCTTTTCCCCAGATCCCTACCATTGGGTTTCAGTTTCAAAGGTACGTACATGTGGTTAAATTACGTCTTCTCCTAGCCAAGAAATCCGTATCTTCAAAAGATAAGGTAAGTTGTTATCTTTATCTGCTTTCAAATGTCATTTCTCCCAAGGTCACACTAAAAAAACAGAAAATGGTGTGCAGCTTAGAGTTAAGCTTCTCTCATGTTACACAAAAAATACTTCTCATAATGTATAAAACATTATTTCAAGTTCTGCACATTGGAGCATGACCTTTTCCCGCATATCGTCCTTGGTTAGTGTCTGTCCTATAAAAATGTCTTTCTTAACACATTACCCATTGTTTCAGCAATTATCTGTCTTTAAATAACCTTTGACCTCTAATTTATGATACCCACTGTTGACTTTTGGGGCAAATCATTTTTCTAGCCAACCTACGTGATAACGAGGCTAACATTAAGATCTACTTTTTTAAGTGCAATCGAAATTTTTGGTTTTGTATGAAAAACATATCGCTACATTTAACATACCGGTAGTAGTGATGCTGAAGATTACCACTGTTCTCTTTTGAAGTTGGTTATCTCCTCTTACCTTTGTATGTTTCTTGCCCATAACCATCGGAAAATCGTTCCTGTTCTTCTTCTGTAGCTAATAGTAAAAATTGCTCTATTGCTCTATAGACTTGAAAAAGAGGTCTTATTTTTGGAATAGAGATCTGACTTGAAGCAACATTGCAGAGGGTACCGCTAGAAACCGTGGCTTAATGTTCAGTGCAATTGCAACTTAACCAAGAGGTTCCGGGTTCGATTCCCCGAGAGGGTTAAAAGACTTTGGAAGTATGGGGGGAAAAGGCATTGGTTGGCGTCAAGAATGGCATGCGGCCAAGAAATTCCTCACTGCCAAAACCAGAGCATACTCTGAGAACNTTCCCGCATATCGTCCTTGGTTAGTGTCTGTCCTATAAAAATGTCTTTCTTAACACATTACCCATTGTTTCAGCAATTATCTGTCTTTAAATAACCTTTGACCTCTAATTTATGATACCCACTGTTGACTTTTGGGGCAAATCATTTTTCTAGCCAACCTACGTGATAACGAGGCTAACATTAAGATCTACTTTTTTAAGTGCAATCGAAATTTTTGGTTTTGTATGAAAAACATATCGCTACATTTAACATACCGGTAGTAGTGATGCTGAAGATTACCACTGTTCTCTTTTGAAGTTGGTTATCTCCTCTTACCTTTGTATGTTTCTTGCCCATAACCATCGGAAAATCGTTCCTGTTCTTCTTCTGTAGCTAATAGTAAAAATTGCTCTATTGCTCTATAGACTTGAAAAAGAGGTCTTATTTTTGGAATAGAGATCTGACTTGAAGCAACATTGCAGAGGGTACCGCTAGAAACCGTGGCTTAATGTTCAGTGCAATTGCAACTTAACCAAGAGGTTCCGGGTTCGATTCCCCGAGAGGGTTAAAAGACTTTGGAAGTATGGGGGGAAAAGGCATTGGTTGGCGTCAAGAATGGCATGCGGCCAAGAAATTCCTCACTGCCAAAACCAGAGCATACTCTGAGCTCAATTACTGGGGAAAATGACGTTAAAACCCAAAGTCATCGCTCAGTATCGATCTCTGTTAATTCAAAAGAACCATCATCATTGTCATCAAACTCTTCCTATTGCACTCAACAGCGATGGTACATATGGCTTCTGGAATCCAAGGGCCATTCATAAGAAAATATCCATTGTTAATATTCAAAGCTGCACTGTACAATTCTTTACTTAATTTTCAAACCTATTAAAGATTGAACTCTACACTACTGTCAGTATTACTGCATCTAACTGGTTCAGTTTATTAGACAAACTGGATGGTTTAAATTACTTCGGTATATGACTCCGTGGAGCGTCTGAGAACTGCTTTTCCTGAAACTTAAAACGAATATTACCCTGTCGTATTCAAGTTGCGGAGGTTGAAAAATTAGCTTTGTGCGAACTTCATCGCGTCTCTTGGGACTTTTGTCAATCAGTACCACTTAACGCTCATCATTGCTCCCTAACAACTATTGAATTATAGACCAGTCGTACATACAAAGACGTCGTTATAGTTAGCAGATCAAAGGCATTCGAATATAGGTGGTTTGAAATATGTAATCATTGGGGCTGTCCATAAGTATTGTCAGTTCCTTCTTAGACAAGCTCATGCAATTTAATATCTCGTCAACTAAGTTTATCCTTCTTTCCAATGGGATTGTTTCCCATGAGATGGTTTCTACAGGAACTATAGATTAGTTAACTTCTGTTTCTCCAGGAATGTGAAAAATGTTTAATTCACTCTCAGCGGTGAAGTACAAAGTATTCCGTACAAAGTATCAAAGGAGTGTAGAATCGAGGTTGGAAGTTACAACTTTGGTTCATGTACATTTTTTCCTTCCTGTTACCTGGGAAATTTAGTGCATAATATTCAACCCAGTCTGGTCGCAATAAGTTAATTAATGACAGATAATTATCCAGGCCAAATTTCCAGGTCAAAATTTTCTACCTGGAAAAGGCATGCGCAGCACTAGCACGTCGTCCTCAAAAAGCGCCTGCAAGTATTTCTAGCGCTGAAAAAGCTTTTGGGAAATGTATAAGTTTGCCTTCGGAAAAAAGCAAACTGGTGGCTAGCTACGGCATAACCGATAAAAATTCGAGAAGCGACTCACACATAAATCTTCAGTACCGACTCGACTGACTATTTATGTCTATGTTTTGACACTCCTGGAAAACTTAGATGTGTTAGCAAAATTTAAACTATATTGCAGGCCGTTTGAATTTTAAAAATCTATTTCTGCTCAAAGTAAAATCAATTAACGATAAATTTATTAATGTTTGCTAAAGAGTGGTAGACAGATGTACGTTAAAGCGTTGTGGTATTTTTTTCGCTGAATTTGAAATTACTGTTTCTCTTATAGCTTCAGTAACGGGTTGAGCAAAGAGATAACTAAACTCTACACCATTCTACTCTAGTAGTTCTTCAGTTACTTGACAAAAACTCATTTTTGGAGACGGTGGCAATTTCAACTGCAAAAAAAACACGATCTTCCACGTCAACTGTCCTAGTTATTTTTCATAAATAACTGTTCAGCCTTTTAAAGATTAGAACTATTGTGATTGATAATGTTTAAGTAACTCAATCAAGGAGAATGTTCAAAACAAGTAAATTAATTAGCTGGCTAGCTTTTCTATCACTAGAATTTTTAATATTTAATGGCACTCTATAGGTCAAAGTATATTTATTAAATATTCACATTTAAATATTTATCCTAGTTTTTCTTTCTGTCGACGTTTTAAAATATCATTAGCATTTTTTGAAGTTACTTTAGTTAAAGGAGAGAGAGAGAGGACAATCAGTTAAAGTAAGACTAACTGAAATTTGCTTACACTCATTAACTAGAAATCTGCAAAATTGCAATTTTTTCTTTACAAATATTTCCTTATCATAAGTATACCTTATTCCTATAACCTTTCTACAAAACTATCTTATTACAATTTATTTGGTTTGAAGCAATTAACTGATTTCAAAGACAAAAATGAAGTACAAGAAAATATAGTCTAGTACGAAAGGTGAGTTGATTAAACCTGAAGAACTGAAAAAAGATGCTATTTTTTTGTATATTCAGCCATTTACTTCAGATTAACAAAGGAGGTTTACTGTTTTAAGCCATGAAAGCAACAATTCACGCTAGAAAATCATCTTCTGCTAACATAGAACCGCTTATTCCAGACTTTTTACATTAAAGTCAACCCCAAATGCTCACCCTATCAATCTGATAATGCATAATTAATGAAGTTTTGCACCTGAATTCATTCATTTTCTGACTGATTTAAGCTTGGCTTGGAAAAATACTTTAAAAAAGGCTTTACTACTGTGCTAATAGCTTGTGTTGTAACCCTAAACTCAAGGAATTTTGTAGTAGCTATACAAGAGACGAGTAAAAACATAATCGACCATGTCTTCCCAGCTTAAACACTTACAAGTGGATTCCATTTAATGCAAAACAGATTCTAGATATAAAAATACGATGAGCCTACATTAGAAACAACACCATAATACTACAATCTGTTCGCTAATATGATATTTCAACCTCTCTGCATAACAATTTTCTTGCTGGTTTATCAGCCAGCAGTTTCTGTTAGCACAAACGTTTGGTCTCATATGGTTTGTTAAGATAATATCGCTTGGAAAGACAATTCTATTCCCACAAAGCTTAGAAAATGACTGGAGACCTATTTAAATCCAAAATCTCATGACGAGAAAACAAAAATTTGGTTTATTTGACGACGATAAATTAAGCCACAGTCAACAAATAGACTGTTGTTAAATCTACGGTCATGAAAAAGTCGTTGGCGCTAAAGGATATATATACATGTATGCACACACATGTATATGTATATGTATATGTATATATATACGTATACGTATATGTATATGTATATGTATATGTATATGTATATGTATATGTATATGTATATGTATATGTATATGTACATGTATATGTACATGTATATGTATATGTACATGTATATGTATATGTATATGTATATGTATATGTATATGTATATGTATATGTATATGTATATGTATATGTATCAAGTACCAAGAAGACCTTATTTAGAATTTCCAGCAACAAAAATGTTTCAAATACATTAAAATTAAACAAATTTTTGAAAAACCACCAAATGTTTTGCTTGTAATCATTTAATTTGCTTGTCAGAGGAGCCGTCGCTTCATGGTCAGTGCAGTTGTACCTTAGCCAAGAGGCTCCTGGTTCGATTCCTTGCGCGGGCAAAAATAGAAACCGGAACTTGACAAAAGAAAAGGCGTCAGGAAGAGGTTCGATCAAGTAATTTCTCACATGTTAAATACAAGTCTCTATGAAGGGCACTGTCTTAGCTCCAGTTACTTCGGAAAATGGCATTTAAACAAAAAAAACCAACTAATTTTACTTGCCTGTCAACTCCCTTGCGTATTTTCTCTTCTTGTTTGTTGCAAATGTTTTGCCCGAGGTGAAGTATTTCCAGATATCAGTCCCAGATAGATTAATGTCTTCGTGTGTGTTCTAGATTAGCGCGCTAATTGAAACATTGCTATTTTAATAGGTATTTCAACACTTTAATCACCAACTTTGTTTTTCTTGATTTTAGGTGCTGTGTTCACTGATGGGTTTATCATGGTTAACGAGGTGAGATAAAAACAAACAGTTAGTCTGTAATGAAACGGTCACACCCTGTTGACACCCACCAACACTGCATCTTACTGGGTAGCGAGATTTAATAAACAAGGGAATATTTTCTTGTCTGAAACCTCGAATTCCTCAAAAGGTACCCTCAAGATGTTTTCTTTCAGTTATTTCCAATATCAGCCGACCCTTATCCTTGAAACATTAATCGTTATGCATTGCCCTCGTGTCGAGCTTTAACAGGATAGAGGGGATACCTGCTCTTCCTAAAGTGCCATAACCCACGAAAGACGTTGGTGCTTAAGATTTTCAATAAGCTTTAATACCATGACATGATTACCTAATTCAAAACTCTTCTTGCACTTTTCAGAGAGGAGTTAATAATATTAGGAGAAAGAACCTTTCTACTCCACTTACTTATCATCTGTTTTCTGTTTTCGTTTTGTTATCTGCAAAGGTTTGATTTGACACCTATGCCAATACACGCTGTAACGCATTATTGTCCTGCTGACGAGCGAAGCCAGCAGGCTTACATTCTGCCAAAGTTTGGACAAAGCTGACCGTTCCACATCCAAAAATCTGTATTCTATCCCATATCTCAATCACAAGGGGGAAGGGTTGAATCAGCAGTAAAGTTGGTCGCGCGAATTGTTTTCTCAAGATATTGTAATGAAATTTTGTATACATATAGGTATCGATAATCCGCATAATAAAGTTAATATTTAAGTTCAAAGTTTGGGGGGGGTTAACGTTTAGAGGGGTTAAAAAAACTGGTAGTTTTTTTATTATGAATGATCTTGCCCGAAGGGCAAAGAAATTTTCAATTTTTTCGCAACTGTTGAAGAAAATGTTCAAAATATTGAAACCTTCTTTTGTAACCGTCGAAAATCCGGGAGTATCTCAGGGCTTTTTCTATTGGGGGGGGGGGGCATGAGCAGCATCCGAATTCCAACAGAAGCTGTAATAATTGACATACACAGAATAAATAAGAGGTGGAATGGTGGAAGGAGATGGATTTGATACTGCCAGTAAATTGACAGTTGTAAAAAGATAGCTTCTAATTGAAAGTTTTGTGCAGTAGAGTCGGGCATGAATTCAGTAAAGCAAGAACAGAGACATTCAAAGCAGTATCAAATTGCCAACATTTAGTTGCAGAAACATATTGTGGCAAAAATGTGGGAGGTCGTGGCCTAGATAATATCAAAAGCAGGGGTTTTTCCCCGTTTAGTATGGGGGAGCAAGGGCTTGTGAGTAAGCCAGCATGACAGTACCCTCCAACACAAACGATAAGGGGGAAAATAGGAAAATATTAGTTGGAGGGTCGTTTATTTCCAGGTTGTTTTTTCTCTCCTCGTTTCTCCCATTGTGGAATAATCTGTTGAATTAAAGTCTTTGTGTTGTCTTTTACTATCTTTATTAGCTACACCGTTTCTAGTAGTGTTTCTATTTTCTTTTTCTGTTAGTACAGTGTCTTATATCTTCAATCTTGTATCGTTCAGGCTGTTGGCCTGGAGTCCTTCAATATGGCTGACATTCGAGGGTTAACCTACTCTCAGGAAGTCAGTGAGCTGCTGTCTATCCCTTAGAGATCCTTGCATTTGTGTAATGTACCTTCAAGCTGAATGTCTTAACCTCTGTAATAAACGTACAGCCCGAAGGTGTCCACGTTTTTTGCGGTCGCTATTTTGGTAATTTAACTCTAGTATTGATTCAAGGCAACTGGGAAGAGTAGCTTAAAGTTAGCAGTTTCAATTTATTATCTTTGCTAAATGAATTGCCTTTGTAAATCAATGGAAGGCATGAAATTTTTAATATTGCTATTCTAAAAATTGCTCGGACTTTTGTGCTACATCTCCATGATTTGGTTGTCAGGGGGTGAAATATGTCATTTTTTTTAGCAATGAAAACATGATGAGACCAAAATCTTTTGGTCATCACCATTCTTGATAAAAATGTCAGAAAGTTATTTCCTGACAGAAGCTCTATCGTTCAGGGACATTTTTCTCTACTATCATTGTTATCATCGTTACCATAGGTGGTAGAAAAATAACTAACTTGCGTTATGCTGATGATATAGTGCTTCTATTTGATCAACGACTGAGTCGACAGAGATGACAACCAGAGTACAAATGGCCAGCACAAACTCCGGACTATATCTTAATGCAAGAAAAACTAAGTTGTGAAAATAATTGCTGACAAAGTAAGATATGGCAATCGAAATCTGGTGATAGATGGTGAAGAAGTGGAGACTGTTAATGAGTTTTGCTACCCAGGAGCAATCTTTACAGACAGTTATGATGACACGAAAGAGATTAAGAGAAGAATTTCCCTCGCTAAAAATGCAGTTGTTTCCTTAGCGAATTTGGAAAAATAAATCGATCTCAGTTGAACCAAAAATGCGAATTCTTAAGTGCCTTGTATTTCCAATTGCAACGCATGGAGCTGAATGTTGGGTAATGAAAGACTGTGACCGTAAGAGAATCCAAGCTTTTGAATTATGGAGCTATCGCCAGCTTCTTCGTATTAAATGGTTAGAGCTGCGTACAAACGAATGGATTATTAGCAAACTTGGAAGGAAATCATGTCTACTACATGATATTGATAAACAGAAACTCTCTTTTGTTGGACATATAATTAGAAATAAGGGACTTGGATATGATCTTTTCACTGGAATGGTATTTGAAAAACGAAAACGTGGAAGACCTAAAATGAGATTTGAGGACAGCATAAAGAACATAGCTGGAATCAATATTTTTAGGGCAGTCAGAGAGGCAGAAGACAGAAAAAAATTGGCGAAGATTCTGTAGGGATGTCACGGCAGATCGTGCCAACGATCTAACCGTTTAGTGATGATGATGATCATTGGGTGGAGCGTGTTGCCCAAGAAAAAACAATAAAGTAAGTCGTGAATGAAATGTATGAACCTCGGAAGAAGCGTAAATCATTAAAGTCCTGCTTGTTATCCTTACACAGTAGGGTTTGTCAACTGTTTTATGGTTAGAAACCATACAAGGCACAAAGCTATTAAAGGTATAGAACTCTGAAAAAAAGAAAAGAGAGTAAAACGTTTAGGTCAAGAGATATAAGTTGACCTGAGACTTGGAAACACTCCAGTCATGTTCTTCTTCTTTCGTATGATTTCTCTACCATTCCATCATCTGCAGCCATTGCTGTAGCTCATCACTCAGTGGCTGCTCTCTCAGGGCTCTGGCGCCACCAGGTGGTTTGAAGGTAGCACAGTCATTGATAATGTGTTTTGCGGTTTGGTTGCTATCTCTGCATTGGCATTAGGGGCTGCTGGTCAGCCCAATCTTGTGCTGCCAGCTACCAAAGGTACCACAGCCTGACCTCAGCCTGTTGAAGTTTACCCAGCTCTTTGTTGACTCCAGTCATGTGATACAAGAAAGCACAGAATGTTCCTCAATCTAGTGATCCGAGTATTAAAGCAACATTCATAGACAGACTTATTACAAAGAAGGGCGACGGGTGCATAAAGGTGAAGATGTTGAGAGAGAGCCGAGCCACACAAGACGCGACAAAAAAAGCTTATTTTTGTTTTGTTTTGTTTTTTATGTACCAGAGAGTCACTACACATCAAAGCTAAAAGCCACTCGAGGATGAGGGTTAGGCCACAAGTAATGATCATTCAAACATTTCCCATCAAAATACCTGTAGGAAAACTAAAATAAGCCACGATTTGTCAAAGAGACAAAGAGTGGGAGCAAGATTTGGACCTTCCAAGGTACAAATACGTCTCTGGATTCTATCAAAAGTATCAAAAGTATCAAAATAAGAGAAGGGAGGAGCTCTGCAGAGGTGACAGTAGTACAACATAAAATATAGGGCTTGTAGATTTATTGAGAAAAAAAAATTCCCTTGGCTTAAGGTATTCTTTAATGCAATACAAAGAACCAACCTTTTTAACCGCAGACTTACCAATAGATTTAATAGCCCAAAGATGTATAGGATGTAAAGAAAATGACAAATCAAGCAGTTTCATTGATGATTCGTTCTTCAAGGAGAAAACCAGCATCACCAGGGTTAAAGTCAGGATTTTTGTCCATAAATATTTGGAGAAGGCAAGGACTCGGCCTTTTATTGGCCAACATTGGTTGTGTTTTTTTCCGCATTGAAAGAAATCAGCCACTTCCTTCCCCATTCTCTGACACCCGAAAAGCCATATTGAACCCTCCGCAACTTTCACTTTACCTTGTTGCATTACCTTGAAGGCAATCTGGAGTATAATCTAATGTCATCACAACAGGTGTTGATGAACTGACGCAAGTTATTAAGAAAGTCATTTAGGTAAAGAAGAAAGAGAGTTAAAACAGGAATAGAACCTTGAGGAACGCCAGGATTAATGGAATACTCATGAGATGTAATTCTTTCAAGCCAACTAACGGAATCGATTTATATCAAGAGTTTCAGATTGATAAAACCCATAACTAACTTTGGCAACCAGCTTTAGATTTATTATGACAGAGTTCAAAATCTGATCAGTTTGCACACGGAACTCCGGTAAAGAAACACCTGTGTTATTTCGAAAAGAACTGGCGGGAAAAATCTTGTAAAGAGATCAGCCTTTGCCCTAAAGGACATTATAAGGTTAGTCGACTTGCCCAAATGCAAAATACGTTTTTAAATCAATCTGGACGAAACTCGAAATTTATCAGTTTTATCACGTTAATATTTAACATGAAAATTATTGCGATGAGCAATGACAGAACAATGAACATTAAATCATTGGAGGAGAATTCGAGTTGACTTTGTAACTATGACTAGCCACAAATGTTTCAATATCAATCTGAACCTGTTCTGTGAATTCGGCTGGAGCATCACAAACCAGTTTGCTGAAATTGAATCCCAAGAAATATTTCCAAGAAATTATCAAAATCCTTCCTGGTCAGCCTGGCCAAATTTAAAAGTCGTACGATGAAGTGGCTTTGCAGCAAGAAGACGCCAAAAGGGGTAAAGATGGAATATACAGCCCTTACGAACAAAAGACAAAAAGAGATTTAGAAGAATTTCTGCTGATTCTTAAACAGAAACTCTTTTGGGAAAACCAAAATGCTGGACAAGATCATTGACAAAAGCGAAGTTGTACGTAAATTTTTCAGATTTGCGAGTCCTTTAGAATGAGTCAGCCAAGTCATATCAAGAGCACGCAAATCACAAAGGACAAAAATGGTTGTCCACAGCTTTATCAGTGGAGTCTAATCTTGTTCCTACAACTAAGCAACAATCAGAAGAGGGAGATCGATACAAGAAAAACAGATAACAAGACGTCTGGAGAAAAGACAAAGTAAAGCGTATGAAAGTTTTATCTTAAGAACCAGAAAATCATGTCGAGTTTTATCTTAAGAACCAGAAAATAAAACTGTCGTTCAGGCTTGTCTCTCAAAGCACGTACATATGAGAAGAGTCAACAAGCGTTTGTCCAGGACCTTTTTCTAACCAAAAAGAGAAAAAAGTCATTTATATTCACTTCTCTATTTTTTCAAATGCTTTAAAATTTTTGTCTGGAAGGTCAAAAACAACCCACCTTATTGTATCGTATTTGCGTACCCGTTTGAATTTTATAGGAAAATTATATCTGATATTTTATGCGCTTTGTAACTCATTCTTGTATTCTGGGTGAGATTTGTGCTTCTGTCAGAGACTGGACTTTACAAAATGAATATTAGGTACTAAACCCTTTTGGTTGATCAGAAATGTTGTAGGTAGTTGATCTCATAGGAAATGAGCTAGAAGGTCTCTAAATAAATGTGTCAGACAGTTGGTATCGTAAAAATTACAGCTGTTTTAACCTATTATTATTGTGGTTGTGATCTCAAAACATGCTTTAGTCAAGTAAAATGAATTAAAAAAAATATTTATACGGGTATCATACAACCGGCAGTTGTGTAGGGAAAAAATTAAAAGCTTTGAATATTTTTGTGGGCATCAATATTTTGTATGGCCCATCACTTACCCGCTGGAGAACAATGATTTTTTTTTGTAAGATTTCATCTGCTCAATGGGTCCGAAAATAGAACCCGTATTTTTGGCAGGTGCTACAGTACACATTTTTGTCCACTGAACCATGATGCATGTCAGCGTTTCGCAAACAAAATTTGATGGACGGAAAATGCAAAAAAAAAAAAGAATCTCTTCATTTCTTCTGTGAAAGTCTTTTTGAGTTTTAAAAGTCAATTTATTTTTTTGAAAGACCTGTTGAAACTAACTGCGTCTTTGACGCCCGGTGATATGTTGTGCTGACGCGACTTAAAAAGGTTTTGTTTAAAGCAGTGTGGTTTATTGTTTTGTAACTAATCATTGCAGTTGCTCTTGCCATGTCAAGGCTTCTTTTCATGAAAGAAACGTTTTGCACGCTATGCGAGGTTCCGAAGTCTAAAATTATGATCACGAGACACAAAGATAAGTTCTAATCATATCACGCGAGTAATTTTTTTAAACGTAAAAATGGTTATCAACTGGAAACTATTTTTCTGGGGCTTTGTTGCAAAATAACTAACAATCTTTCGGCATGCAACAAAACAAACAGGACGGAATGATAATATTATTCATATTCTTATATTCCTTTGAGTTTATAATTTTATCAAATGGTCAAGATCATGATCATAGTGAGATTATTCTGTGACAACCTTGCATTGCTTAACTGGTTAATCGCCAATAGACGTCTGCACATGGGTCAAAGGGTTTTAACCTTGATCACGCAAGTAACTGGCACAAAGCATAAAGAGTACACGATAACCCTGAGCTGCTTTGTTTACTACGTCACTACTTAGTCGGAAAGGGCTGAGTTTTAATTATTCATCCAAGGTATGTTAGAGATTGGATCTGGCTGAAAGAAAATATCAAGCTCCTTCTCTCTCTTTTTTTAAATGCAAGCCTTCAGTTAGACTTACGTTTTCGTTGACTGCAATATAACAGTTGCTCCCAAAAGTTATGTTTTTGTGCATGAGTGTGTGTTTGAGTGTGTGTGTGTGTGTGTGTGTGTGTGTTTGTGTGTGTGTGTGTGTGTGTGTCTGTCTGTGTGTCGGTGTATCTGTGTGTCTCTGTATGTCACTGTCTGTTAATTCTCTTTTCTAAATTCAAACCACTACTTCAATTTATTGCGGCATTCTTTCTAAATTCAACTAGAAAAAATAATAATAAATTTTCAAAACCCTTTGAGAGAATAAAGCAAGAGTTTTCTCATAGTGACCTTTCACTCTGACCTATTAACGCTTACACTAAAAAAAAACTTACACCCCGTAACTGACTTTAAATTTTTTCCTACTCAATCCATTTCGACTTGGCAATTCAAAATCCAGGGTACATTAATAAAAATACAATCCAAATATCTTACTTTACTACCAATTCTGGATCAGAAAGATTGTAACACGGATACATTTAAGATCATAAAATCATGGATTCATACAGTTAGAACCATGATTTATGAAACAGGGAAATCATGGCAAAAGAAGAAAGTGAAGAAAATCAAGGACTAATGTTTATGTTTGAAAAAGAGAATTTATGAGTAGAATGAATTCATGGAGAGAACTGGCATTTCTAGTGCTGAAATATTAACAAATGGTCTGTCTAGTCAAATCGAGACAGTGTAAAAGCATGAAAGTATCTCACACACAACCCTCACTAGCCTGACTCTTCGTGTACAGTTCCAAATACAAAGCTTGGTAAGCAGTTTTATTCTTTTTACCTAAACTGCTTAAAACCTTTTTATGATACGGAAAATTTCCCGACAGAAACCTGAAAGTGCTATTCATTTCTTCATTAAATTTGATATCGTAACCAGACTACACTAGGAATCAGCGGTTAGTTCTTTTGTTTGGAGTGTTGATGCCACCAGGGAAAGAAAAGGCATGCCAACGTAACTGCTTTATAAAGAATACCTTATAGTATTAATTGACAGAGAAAAAGAACTGCAGAGGGAAGTGTTGGAGCTGCAAAGAAAGCCAGTAATGAAAAACATAGAAAAAGAAACGCAAGAATAGCAATTTGATAAGTAGTTAAGATGAAGGACTTGACTGTCACATCGTGGATACAAAAGGTAAGAATATCAAATGAAGGGACGGCTTATGCTACCTTCAATCAAATATAAAAAACCGTAGCTGGTTTGGTTTGAACACAATGCGAGAATGGCAGAAGCTGCACATATGAAGAAAGCATTTTTGGTTCAGTAAATGGTAGGAGAAGCAGTGTAACCCAGAAGATGTGATGGAGGCATGTTATCAAGAAAATGAAAATGCAGGCAAAAGTTGAGAAGTTCAATGACAGAGTAAAGCAGATGGAGACTGTGTCCAGCAGCCGCCATGATACGTTATTGGAAAGAAGGTCGAAAGAAGAAAAAGAAGAATTAAATGAATAAATGTTTTGTGCAACAAGAGAAACAACTAGGTCATATTAATTAGTCAATGTTACTCATGAAAGGGATGAGAGAAGAAAGTGATTTAAATATGTTTTGCGAACAAATGTTATAGAGAACAAAACAAAATCTTTTTATCAAAGAACAAGGTTTTCCTCAGAAAGGTCGGGCTCCAAATTACACCATCCTACATTACGGTAGACTTTTAATAAACAGCTGTACCACACCATACATACACTGTGCGTTATCATTGTCAAGAGATCGATACTGAAGTATAAAATACTGTGGTTTCTTCAACACTTAAGAGAGCTGGCAACAATTTATATTTATTAGGATGAAAATCCTTCACACTCAAGTTTTTAAACAGTCAAGGCATAAGTAGAGAAATAGGTTATTATTGGAGAATTCCAGCAGTGACATCGTAAACAATGTTTTAGTAAAGGAACATATGGTAAAAGTAGTATTGAAAAAGAAAATTACCACTTGTTTCTGTGGTTTTTGACTTCATATGAAATTATTGCTAGTGTAAGAATGCTTATTGATTCAAAAGATCTGTGAAAAACTGTGAAACCAGTTAGCTGAAATATCATCAACCACTGCTACTTCAATGCCTGTATGAGCTAGATGATCTTGTCATTAAATTTAATTTCGTTATCAATCTGAAGTTTTCAAAAGAATAAAACTGGTAATCTTTCTTTTATCTTCGACCAAATTTTTTGTACAACTGATAAAACTGAATTTAAATTTCGGAACCGCGTTTGAGCATTTAGCAAATCGAGATATTTGAATTCATTTTTGTATTAAATTTATAAGTATGCAGAACTTAAAATATTTTTTTTCTCGGGACCTTTATTTTTTCATTTGCTGTAATTCTACCTTTTCTCCCTAACTTAACAATACCGTCATTTTTTTCTCTCTCGTATATTTTCTCCAAGTTTGTCTTTTTGTCTGTTTGTCTGTTTGTCTGTTTGTCTGTTTGTCTGTTTGTCTGTTTGTCTGTTTGTCTGTTTGTCTGTTTGTCTGTTTGTCTGTTTGTCTGTCTGTCTGTTTGTCTGATAAATAACTCTGAAAGTTAGGAACGGATTTGAATGAAAAATATAGAAAATGTTGACAGCACTGGCAGTAAGAATTAATTAAGTTTTGGTGTTGATCGGCGTAGGCGCTCTGTGTGCCTTTTAAAAGGTCCAACAGAGCTACAAACCAACTGACCTTCGCAGACATAAAAGAAAAAAAAAGGTAAGGCAACCAACGGTACCGTTGCTCAGTAAATAGGAAGTCACTGGGCTGAATCCGGGGAGTGTCATGCTTTTTGTTTTCGTAAAATGTTATTATTATGTTAAGATAAAATGGTATAAAGTAAAGAAAGTAATGAAGGAAACGCAGAAAAAGAGCATTAAATATATGTATGTATGTATGTGTGTATGTATGGAAATATATATATATATATATATTGTTGTGGTCTTTTTGTTTTTTGGGGTTTTTTTGTTTGTTTTTTTATGTTATTATTTTGTCAAAATAGAAGCCTTAACATCTGGCTGTTTGGAATTTACTCCTAATATTATATATATATATATATATATATATATATATATATATATATATATATATATAGTATGAGTGCTAAACTCATAGCCGTAGATGTTAAAGGGCAAAAACTAAACAAAAACAACGAGGCACTGACATAAACAGGACATGGAGAAAACGGTGACAATGATAAAAATGAATTGAGGGGATTTGAGGGATAGGGAATTATTAAGTATATGTGTATATGTGTATATATATATATATATATATATATATATATATATATATATGTAACAACAAGAGAACATGGCGATGGAATCTTTTTGGTTATGTTACAAAGCATGTGATTTTATATGTATTCAGGATATTTACTGAATATTGTAGCAACTTGGCTAAGGTTTACATTCTCTGAGGGCTTATCTAGTTCTACTTATCATGCTTAATATTCCACGCAGAAAAATATTTCCCCTAAACCTGTTTAACACAAGAAAAAAGAGTGCACATTGTTACCTATCTGTTTGAGTAGTCGAAAAAGAAGAGCAAAATGAACCTAACTTTATCACAGTTCGAGAATCAGTGCAAATCTGGTATCCCTTGTAGGTCCACGAAGCAGATGGTCTGGAAGGACTCACAGTAAAATATTCTTGAGTACTTAGATTAGTAGAATTGCAAAAGCTACAGGAGTCGGTTGCTTAACAATAGGATAAAAGCGGAAAATAATACAAAACGCACTATCTCATATTCACAATTCAAGCTCCATGAATAACGAGTTTCACTGATAACGTGGATATTTGATCTTTATACAATAGACAACTAGCTTGAAAGCTTTTTTTTATGGAAGACTTCAACTACTTAATCTAAAAACAGGATTAAAGAGACCGTGACAAAAACTACAAAGATCATTCCACACTTTTGACCAGGAACAATGTAACTAAAAATTTTCATTTGCTATCACTGACACCCTTTGGGCGTGGTTAAAATATATAGCCTTAGAAGTCATCGATATGTAATTCTCTTGAAAGCATGTATCTGTTTAACGTTAGATATAACTTCTCTTGTCTTGACAGTTATTAAAAAGACCTGGCCAAGAGTTCATAAAAAAGAGCAAAAATCCCACTGTAAATCTCCAAGATCACAATAAAAAATTTTTAATTCCACACGTCATATCTAGAAACATCCAGCGTTAAAATGGAAACCCCTCTACTTTTCTGCCAGTTTGCAGTTCATTCCTTGGAATTACTACCCCCACTTTCTCTCTCCTTACTAGGTGGCGTACCAAGCTTTCGTATATTTCCTTCGTCAGGACCTGACGAAGTAAATATACGAAAGCTTGTCCTATCATACAAGATGTGTTTGTTGTTGAAATTTATATAAATAGTGAACGACAAAAAAGTCAACAAAACTTAGTTTAGAACTGTCACTTTTATGTCACACATGCGCCATGTTTTAAAAGTTATCTCGATCTTCAATTCCCTGAAATAACTGATAAGCTCTTCGAATGATGATCCACAATTTGAATTTAACACCTGGTCTGTGTTTTTTATCATTCTTTTCACAATCTTTTTACATATAACTTGAAACATAACTTACATTTCAGCTTGCCTATTATTCCATTACTTTATGAGGGTATGAGCTCAACACTTATAATATATATATATATATATATATATATATATATATATATATATATATATATAGATAGATAGATAGATAGATAGATGAATGGAGGAATGGATTGTCAATATCCATTTCTAACTCGTCCTCTTTTAAAAATCCGTGTTTTCACTAATGTCACTTTAACTACTGAATGTCGACCTATCATCTATATGCTATCGTTTGTACGGTGTTGTTATAGTTCTTGTTACATACAGTGGAATCCAAGTGTTATGAACTCTGGTACAACCCATTCTTTTATTACAAAAAATACTATTTTTTTCCCAGTCTACTCTCTGCATTGTCTTTACTCCGTCCATAACGAATTTCATTTATAACAAATCTAAGAAAAACTCCCTTGAAATGTGTTGTTTCAGAGTCCCACTTGATTACATTAAGAAAGCTTTACTTAGAAATTTTGGGAGGAATGGAGTCTACTACTTAGATATTCTCATTATGCTCTCTCTTTCATAGCGAAACAAATGAAGACACAGATAATATATATATGACAATCATTATATGAACGACGAAGCAAAAGGGTGTTAGATGATCAGGAAGAAGACAAAGATAATCTTTTCTTTCATCGAAGAAAGTTCATACTAGCGTCACTAAGACCTTGATGATCAAATATGCAGGACGAATCCTCGACTATTCCCTCTTTAAATATCGTCCTGATAAAAAGTAGCCTGAAATAGTTTAAATACAAATTAAATATAACCTAAATATAATGTAAATATAGTCTGAATGTAATCTAAATATAGTCTAAATATAGTCTAAATGCAGCAACCAAGCTATTGAGATTTCATTTACATTGAAATAATTCCTTGGCAGTGTAGAAGACATTTCAGGCTTATCTGCTCCTGCAGCAGATAGGTAACTGAAGCGAGAGGTTACTTGTCACGGATAAAATATTCAGGGAGGGACATTTCTACTTTACATTGCAGTAGAATCCTAATGATATGATATGCTTTTTCATGCACGTATTTTCCATGGAAACTAATATTTACACTGAGGTATGTTTCAAGCGATACTTCTTTTGTCATCCGGCAACTGAACTGATGAAAACGTTAACCCTTACAATATTCAAAATAGGAAATCAAACAAATGAAGCAAGAAATGTTATTTTTAACTGCTGAAGGCTACTATAAACACATTGATTGTAACTTAAAAATCCCTTGGGCAAAGAAAATTGTTAAGATAAATGCCCATTTTCTAAGACACCTAATTGCTCTGGTATGGTGATAATAATTGTTTCTGCTTCTGAAAAGTTAATCAAAACATCTCAGTGGGAGATAGAGGTTAGAGATCGAGATTGACACAACATTAATATATATGTATACATATATATACATATATATACATATATACATTTATATACATATATATATACATATATACATTTATATACATATATATACATACATATACATATATATACATATATATACATATATATACATATATATATACATATATAGTATTAGGAGTAAACTCCAAACAGCCAGATGTTAAGGCTTCTATTTTGACAAAATAGTAACATAAAATAAAGAAAAGATAAGGAAAAAGATGTACATGTATTTCTTTTTCCTTATCTTAAATCAACACTCAAATACATTTTACTGTAGAGTTAAGTGTAGAAGTTAAACTGTAATTCTACCTTTTCATCTATCCATCTATCAGTAAAGATAGGTTTGCAGATAGTTAGATAAATGACTTGCTTAATATATCTATCTATGCCTCTAAGTGTATATATTTATGTATAAAAACATGTATTAATACAAACATACATCGTAATTTTGTTAGAATAGTTTGATCCCTTGATCTTTATCATGACTTGAGATTGAATCTATTTAAATCGACTAATAATTCTGGGTTATAAATTTTGTCCATTGTAGTACCATTATATTTAAAAGTAAATTTTATTGAAGTTGAACATACTTTACGTGACGAATTACAAGGATCAACGCAGGATGCTATTTCGTGACATGGATTGACGTCTTCCTTTCATGTTTCTTACTATCGAATAGTTAAAAAGCTCGAGTCATATACTTCCATTTGTTGTCACCTTTACTGAAGGGCAACACGGAATCTCAAATCAAAGTACTTCTACTACACGCTATTTCATTGTTTTCTAGGACATGTCAGGCTGGTACAAGGTATTTTCAAATGGTAATAAACAGACAGTACTCAAAAGCTGTTGATCATGGACCAGTTATCGAAGTTACAACACGCGATGCTGCAGGATTGAAATAAAATTATAGGAAATATCTACAGGCAAAGTTAGTCTTACTTACCTGGTATACGAGGGTCTTTAGTTCTGGTAGTAAAAATGCTAGCTCCGAGACATATTCGCCTTTGGAAGCAGAGAATTGGACATTTCTGTAAGTTAACTTATCCACCGGGGATTTTACCTGTTAGCTGAAGTCATTAGAGTATGTAGGATTATCCGAATAAATCAATAATTGTACTCTTGATTTGACCTAAACCAGCGAGGACTAAATTATTACAAGTTGGATTGTCGTTGATGCTTGAGGACCTTCAAGATATCTGGGACGATTTCGCCTGGAAGCCTAAAATGCACCAAAGCACTGAATTCAGTGCTTAAGCGCCTAATCAACGCTCGAATGCCGGAACAATTTTCATTTCCAATAGCTGGTAGTTTGGTGTAATTAGCATCCTCACAATCACATGAGATTACAGACACACGTGTGATTTTCAGGTGTTTTTTCTGAATAGACAACAAATCCCTTGTCACGAAAAGCATTATAAATTCGTTGTCAGAATATGGAAATATATTTCTTCGCCCTTACCATTACAGTATACTACTGAGAACTACAATTTGAACATGAAGAGAAAAGTGGGAAACAGTGTATGTAGATATTCTCCAGAGTATCACCAGGGATATAAATTCAACTCCAGCAGAAATGCCAGTCAGTTGTTAATTTATCATGGTTTCTCTATAAACAAAAAGATATATCTTTACTTTGTGTTTTAAATCGGAAGAACTAAATTAATATACACTACTGTGTTTTTTGGTCCTTGTACGTAAATCTTTAGATAATTATTGAGCTTTTGATACAGGTCACAAGGTTCAGTTGTGGAATTAGTTGCCTTGCAGGGGTTGAATTTCTAAAAAGTCTTGTGAAAGAAACTTTTATGTGTGTCATGTCAAAGTATATATCGATTGTATTTTTCAAAGTTAATATATTACTTTCTTAATATGTTGTCTTTCCTTTCCTGTGTGAAGGTATGTGAAGGAGATATCAGGTGGTGTGAAATTGTTTTGTGCCAGATAAAAATCAACATTGACCTACAAATAAACACCGTTTTCAATTCGACTTTTGGTCAGTCCAGAAAATATCTTCTGGAAAGTGCATCGTTTGGTTTGTTTAACTGTAACCCCATATGGATTTTTAAAAATATAAATTAGACCAAGGAGCATGGATAGTAGGATTTCAATATACCACGAAAGGGATCTTTACTAACATAAATATCCATTTATTTCAACAAAAAAACCGGCTAAGGCTTCAGCAGTGTAAATTACTCAAATTTAGACCGCACATAACAGGAGAAAAGTTTTCTAATAATGTCAGTATTTCTGCATCCAAAAATTTGCCTATTTGTTCTTTGGTAAAAATCCTATTGCAGGGTTTTAAAACTTAGCAAGGTTCTGTGCATTTTCTTCCATTAAGTATTGCATCGTCCTCACTATTACCTTGAACTCGAACCCTGAACTTCGTGGTAAAGTTAACTTGATTTTACAGCAAAATTTAGGCGGATTTTTTTCAATTTCTAATTGGGTAGTTAAAATTGATATTTCCCCTACGTTTAGACCTTTAAAATTCATATCAAGGGTCCTTTCAACGAAAAATATGGTGATAATGATCGTTGGTTTAAATCGTTCTTAAGTCATAGACATTTCTTTTCAAAATTGGACTGGGGGTGAAAAGAATGTATGGGCACGAATATCACTAACAAGATAATTCATGGATTTCTATCAGAAACCATTTTGCTTTTCCTCTGCTTTTGTGTCCTGAGAAATGTTTCTTACTTCTGTTTATTGATTTGAGTCATAGTTATTGTTTTTTATTGTTTTGTCAACTACCTAATCAATGAAAATGCTTTTTTGTTGTGGCATTTAGAACGATAATGCTGAAACGGATGTATAAAAATAGTTAAGCTGTTGTAAGTATCAGAAAAATTGTAATGGATCATAGAATCTATTGTGAAAATCTGATGTAAAAAAATAGTTAAGCTGTTGTAAGCATCAGAAAAATTATGATGGATCATAAAATCTATTGAGGATTTCAGTACCTTACCAATTCACCGATTTCTATTGAAAACTAAACTCCTTAACAGGTACAACATACAGGTACAGGTATAGATATATATTTTTTCTGTTTTGTAAATTAATATTACTTTGAATGACAGTTCACCTATCACTTCAATACTTTACTAGCATTTTTTCAAATATATATAAATCCAATTTTTCTTCTCCCATATTACAATGTGCAGGTGCTCCGAACGACGCCTCTTTTGAGCTCGTTATGAGTAGGCGTAGTAAGGAAGCTTGAAATCAGTTGAAACCAGTCTGAAAGATAGCCACAACATGTTTACTTGGGATAATAATAGCTTAGCTCACACAACTACCTTCTTCAAAACATTCTATGGTTCTTCCCAAACCAAAGATTTATTTCAACAGAACTCCCTTTCTGTATTCGAGACAACTCTGTCCGACGTCTCTAGAGACATATTACATGTGCCATTAACTTTAAAAGACTGTCATAAATCACTTTAAAAAATTAAAACTACGTGAAGATGTTGACGGCTTTCATGCTGAATTAATTTTGAATTCTGGAAGTTCTGGGGGAGTCACTCATAGAAGTTTTAGAATATTTTCTTTAGAATAGGAGAATTCTCTGTATCATAAAGACTACTTTTGCTACGCTTCATATATAAAAAGAGAGATTACATGGAGCTCACCAACGAGAGACCCCCTCTCTTTTAGAACCCTTGTTCACAAAACTCAAAACATTGTGAATCCATTTGCAACCCTCTTTTCAATCTTTTAAGAAATTCTCCATGAAGGTCAGGCACGAAACGTCCCCCGTCGGTCTACTTACTACTATTTGAAGCTTATATGGGACATCTTGTCGTATCGTCAGTGGAGAAATATATCTTCTATCCTATACTAACCTTAACCTAGACCAATAAAAGACTTTTGACACCATATGGAATGGTTATTTTAGATAAAGCAATGACCAAAATCAAGCCTGGGGTGGTCTTTTGTCAGTGGGTGAGATTCATGTTTTCGGATATCACTTGGAAAGATCGTCTAAATCTTCGACAATTCGGAGACCAAATCTCCAAGGAAAAAAGGTGACGAGTCAACTGCTATACGTTAACAAGCAGGTTTTGATGTTAATTGCCAGAAAAGGATATAACTAGCAAGAATTTCAATACAATGTTGTTTTTTCCCCTCCATTTAACAGCTTGAAATGACGATAGGAAACGGCAATTGGAATTCTCTAATATTTGTATTTGTAACAGGTATGTAATTAGGTAGCCTCAAATACCTTAACTGTTTCTTTTAATAACAGGAAAGGGGGTGAAATTATTTGACTTCAGAATACTTATTTTTATTTACAATGTGTTTTCTGGGGAGAATGATCAGTGTATAATGAACAGAACACAAATCAAACAAGGAAGTACTTGTCCTGGCCATACTAAAAGGGGGCTCATCAATTCAATACGGCAAAGATAGATGCAATTCCTCGGACACAATTTGAGACATCCTAACCTGGAACACCTTGTTTTGTTAGGAAAGATCGAGGGCAGGAGAGGCAGAGGAAGACAAAGAAAGACATTTTTACAGTCTCTAAACAATTGGGCTACGAAAAATAAGTCTGAAGTGCAATGAACTGATCCATGCCTGCAGTGACAGGATGGCTTGGAGTCGCATGATCACCGATGCCTGTGTCAGGTTTGACACCTGACCAACCATTTACAACCCCAAATCTATCCACTGTACAATATTTATGATATTATAATAGCAGTTCAAGCATTCCTAAACGCCCTTAGCTCGTATCATCATTATCACCATTATCGTTTTGCAACTGTTTCTATGCTAGCATAGGTTGGGCGGGGTTTCCTTGATGGCTGTTCTCCAGGCCGCTCGATTTTGTGCAAGATTTGGTTGTAAACTCAACTTTCTCAAATCATCATTGATAAGCTTGGTCCATGTTTTACATGGCCTGCCTCTTTTGCAGTGAACATCAAATAAATCTAAAGTTGCTGACTGGGATATCTGTGTTCATTCTCTCAACATGCCCAAACAACTGAAGCCCTAACAATGCCTATCTGGGCATCTGAAAGTAAATAAAAACCATAATTTTGTCAGTGGATGACAGACCCATTAGTTTTCATTGGCCAATTGGATCACACTAAGGAGCGACTGCAACTGGGAAGCGAGGCAAATTGGCAACCTAAATGAATGTGTTACTTGGTTTATGGAGGGAGGGGAACTTTTACCATAGTTTATATTTCCTGGAAGATATAGCCATGTAGGGACAAATTGCTGACAATTTTTAAAAAGAGAAAAGTCGTTGTCTGAGTACATGAAATAGAGAGGTTTATGCACTGAGTTTTTTCCCTTAAACTTAGAGAGAGCTGATTTGTGGTAGAAAACGCTTTTAAGAACATCTGGACTAAAGAAGGGTTATAATATTTTTCTGAGACAAATTATAAGAGTATAAAAAATTCTAAAATTTTTTCTAAGGAACTTGGGACGGTTTATATTTGGGACAGGGCACTCAATTCCGGACACTTAAATACTTTATTATCGTAAAGGATGGTGAACATTACTCTACTTTCATTGTGAAGTGCACCAATATTATAGTAGCTATTATACTGCTATTTATATTTAATGTATTGATCCACAATAGGTAGGCATTCCCATAGCCAAAAATAAAGGTCTATCTAACCCAAGTTTTGGGAATGCCACATTCCTGAATTACTAAGTAACATGAGTTCAAAACTTAAGGATACTGATATTTATGAAATTGTTTAAACGAGAAAGTTTGAAATATACTTGCAAAGGAAAACGAGTGGGAATAGAAGTTGGATTGAATTGGCCTTGAATCACTGCTTATGGATTTCAAGATAGTCACCTCTACTGACTGAGCTATGTGGACTGCTTTCATAACCAAAGCTTTTTTAAAACTTAACCTTCCACCTGCATCTTTTGCGCTTTCAGGGGCCGGAGGTCGGCATGAATGTTGAGATGGACAAAGTTTTATTTTTTACTCTTCCTAGCCAACATAATGCAGGTCTGTGGCCTTTCTCACTATTTATTGCGCACATTTAACCATGGGGAACGATTCCCACAAAGTCTGGAGTTCAAAACACACCGTTTTCTCACACTTACAAAAGCATGAATACCTCAGTTGAATAAATCATCAATTACTCAAGCATAGTGATTGAATCTGAAGCAACAAGTGGGCCATGTCATATTAATCCAGCAATCCACCTGATCAAACGCCCCAGCTGAGAGAAAGTAATGAAGGATGAGATAAAAGAAGGAGAGCAGAGAATATTTCTGCTTCATTGTGATCCTCTCATGTGGACCCTTCCGTTCAAAGGAGGACTCACAAGCATTTCTTCGCTCATCCGAGAACAAATCTTCACTACCTGAAAAAATAAAACGACTCAAAATTCCAACCAAACAATTGGAACGACAAAAAATTGAAACCATTAAAAATAAATTGACCCAAGATGACTCAAACTTAGTTTTCTTAACTGAGCACAATTAAATTTCTTACCGAAGTTTAAATCTTTGTTGAGTTGGAATTACCCTATATTACTGGTATTGTTCGCTTTTTACTTTTATAAGAGTTATGTTCAGATTTTTTTTATCGACTGTGACTTATGCAGTCTTCTTAAGAAAGGCTGTGCCATCAAAGAATCTGACTTTTTTGTCAATGTTTTTAATATATATGAAAAGCTATTATGATTTTGTCTTTTTCAGTCCTGTGTGTTCTTCGTTTCAATGGTTACAAAAATTGGAGGTTAAAAAAAAGAGAATTTGTCAGATCAAGAAAAATAGGATTTGGTCAAATTTCAAACCCCCAAAATTGGACGAGCGCCCTTCTCTAAATTTTGACGTGTCCAACCCCTGGGTTTGTATTTAACTGAAAACATCCACATTATGCACAACCTAAAAATTGACATTGACGCCAAAACATCAGACTACTTTTTCATGCACATTTGATCAAAGAGGGTCATCTGCGCTCCACATGTTTCTCTAATAATCTTGAAAATTCTGAACTTTATGGACTTAAAGGAAGTTATGGCTCTACAGAAATCAACCCCTGTCCACACTAGGTCTGCACTACCAAAGTGTAAAAGCAGCCCTACCTAGTAATTTCAGTACCCTAAGGATCGGAGAAGTATCTCTCAAAACGTAGCTCAGAAAAAAAAGCTTACCACTCAACTGATAAAGCTCTTACAGAGTAATTTGCTTTCTGAAAGGGCTGAGTAATCTTAAGTCAAGGTAATAAGATATTAATAAGGTAGGATAATTAAAAGATCAATAACTTTGTACGTTCTTCCAAAAATAATGAACACTTTTGCCTTATGCGGTTTTAGTATCCTACAGTGAAGTTCACAGAACGTATTTTCCTATCTCAGTCAATTGAATATCCTAAAAAACGTTTTTATTTCTACTGAGAAAGGTTATTAAAACAGATAAAGGTCTGATTAGGGTCAAGACGAGCCAGCTGTGCCACAGTGGTTACGAGGGAATATACAGAAAACAACATGGCTGGAAAAACTCTTTCTTTGTTTTATTTATCAATCAGCTAAAATAAGTACTCTTTATTAATTTTGTGATCCACTCTGTAGTCCTTGCTGGTCGAACAACAAACAACAGCTCTTACTTCAAACAAAGTAAACACCACCACTAGATAACGTGAAGGGGTTTACCTAAATTAATAAATCACTTAACTTTCAATTGATAGCGACTCATCGCTAATCACACCTGTATTCTTCCCTCTTATTTATAGATATAGAGTGAGGGTGGTTCAGGGTGAATTTAGCTTATTTTCCGAGGGGCGGCTAAATTGAAATCCTGCGCCGAGGTGCAGGGAGTCAAGCGCTCCTTCTTATGGAGCAGCCCGATATATATTTTTGGGCACGCCCTAAAAATATGTGTTTGTGTTGCTTGTCTTGTTGTCTTTCGTATTGTTCTGCTGCTTGTTTACGTATGTGTCGTTTCCTCAATTTAGTTAATACCATCTTGAGCTCTAAGTGTTACGCTCTAACACTATATATATATATATATATATATATATATATATATATATATGTAATGAGAAAAGCAACAAGCTTCAAGCCTCTGAGTCCATAAGGGCGACTAGAAAAAAGTCTTATAACTCATTTTTTTATCTGCATGCTCAAAAGTAGAAGAACCACCTTTTGTGTTCTTTTATAATAAGGAAACCTTGGAATCTTTCTCAAAAGTACAATCAATCAATCTGGGTGCCGTGTCAGAGTTCTGGCGTAGGAGGCAGCCATAACAGCCTTCTCTTGGCGGTTCTTCAGATCCTGAATGAGCACAGTAGGTCTCCAGCCAGGTCCACTTTCTAACCATGCCCAATACGTAGTTCTTTGTCTTCCCCTTGATCTTTTTCCTTCTACACGGCCAGTCAGCACTGCCTCTTCAAGCCTCTCCTTTCTCATCACATGCCCTACAAACCGAATCTGCCTGTTCACGATAATCTGTAATAAATACCTAGTAATGCCTGCCTTACGCAGAATATCCACATTGGTTATCCTGTCTGTCCATGATTCCCTCAACATTCTCCTTAGAAACCACAAAAGTACAATCCTTTCTATTTTCGAAGTATCGTACAAGCTCACAGGTAATGTTTCCATTTCTAATGTCAAATATGTGAGACTTCATTCTCTGATGGGTACTACATAAATCAAGGTGTGCTTCTCTTTAAGAGCATAAAATATGTTAGATGAAGAGCAGTTTCCTCCTTGCGTAAAACATAATTTCCAAGTAATGGCGTTGTACATTTTATCTGTGCTAACAATGAGATTAAATGTATGGCAAGATGAATGCTGACATGCTAAGGATCTTACAGATTTTCTGGCGGAGAATGGGAAATATCAGATTTTATCAAGGTATCTTTAATATCTTTAACGGCTTTGTTTTTTCTGAATGATGAAATAGGAGGGTTTGAAAAGATCATTTTTGTTATATATATATATATATATATATATATATATATATATATATATATCTCTGTGTGTGTGTGTGTGTGTGTGTGTGTGTGTGTGTGTGTGTGTGCATAGAAGCTGGTACGAAGATAGGCATCTTTTAGGCAAATTTTTTTTGGCAGTGAATTACAATCACATTGTAATTCACTGCTTTCTGCTCTCAATGCTGGTTGTGCTGTGTCAGGTTTAAAGTGGAATCATAATACACACAAGCAGTCCAATAGTTCCTCAAATGTGGTGTGAACAGCATCAAAATCATAATTGAAAGTTGTGAACCAACAGCAACATGGGTGCTCTGTGGGTGGTGAAGGTTGCAGGCCAACAATGAAGCTGTTTGAATTGTGCGATTGCTTTTGCAAAATGCAGAACGTTGTTGCTGTGCTCTTTCGTTGAGACGGATGGGTTGTGGGCCAGTGCGCAGGGCAATAAAGAAATTGTTTTATTGACAAAAGACAAATCTTATGCTGGTTTTTTCTATGTTGGGACGATCAACAAAGTGTTTAAAACAAAACAGGCATTTTTAAAGACGCATTTGTCAAATCTCACGGGAAAATTCGTTTAAAAGGAGCAGTTAAGCGGAAAATTAAATCTCCAAACCACATGTTTTTTTAAATTTCTTTCTTCAATTTTGATTGTTGCTTGAGCAATTTTTATGCATATCTGTCTCCGGTTTTTTTCTGTTCAAAGAAGCTGAATTCCCTCTTTTTTTGCTAATCTATCAGTTTCCTTCAGTGCCGCCTTAATGTTATCTTGAAAATTCTAAACTTTATGGACTCAGAGGAAGCCATAGATGTAAGAGTTTTATCATTTCAAGAGTCGTAAGCTTTTCCCGAGCTACATTTCGAGGTATACTTCTCCCTTCGTCAGGCTACTGAAATGACTAGATACGGCTATTTTATACTTTGGTAGTGCGGACATGTGTGCAGACAGAGATCGAGTTATTTCGGGTATGGCGCTACTTCCCGAAACAACTCGAGCCTATCTACACGCACATCCTAAAGTATAAAATAGCCGTATCTAGTCATTTCGGTAGCCTGACGATAGGAGAAGTATCTCTCGAAACGTAGCTTGGAAAAAGCTTACGACTCATGACATGATAAAGCTCTTACATCTCCTTAATGTTATGTTGCTCATTCTGGAGTCCCTGGTTGACAAAGAAACAGATATTTGATTAAAACTGCGAAAAAAAAGGAAAATGGTATATTGTCAGTTTTCTTTAATGCAGACTAGCGAATAAGCCAAATATAGAATAAAATGAATTAGAATAAGAACCTAGCAAAAATGGATCGGACAATTTTTATATCTTGCTATTCCATTGATTAATTATTGAACTTAACAAAACTTTGTCTCAATTTTTTATTTAGTGCTAATTTAACTGGAGACCTACCTATGGGCCTGACGAACCAATGGGTAGAAATGTAACCGAAATGTATAAAAACATTTATAAACAAGGGAACAGTGAAAAGCCTCTATTTTCAGGAAACAAACCCAGGCTTTCTGAATCTAAAAAACACCGTGATAGCTTGAAAGCATGCAGGACACAATAGCCTTTTGAAGGTCTGAGGCTTAGGTGCAGGTAGAAGATTAGGCAATACTGTACTGTCTGGGTTTTATAATTTTGTCTGACGAGGAGCGGTGACAAGAAAGACAATAATAACAATAAAAAGGGTGTGCTCTGAATAAGCCTGTCTGGAAAGCGGCCTACAATAACGGTTTCTCTGCTTCTTGCTGTCATAGTTGTGCTCATCTTCAACCGCAATTTTGTCTGACCAAAAGGAACAAGAACACCAACAGAAACAAAAATGGGCAGTGAATAGTTATCAGAAACGCGGCTTACAATAGCGGTTTCTATAATTTCTGCCACCACACTTTGTGGTCTTATAACCATCCTACACAGTAGTGGGCGTCATGGTAATTTCGAGTCTCTTACATTAAAAGTCACTGCTGATTAAGAAAGATTGTAATGACGTGATCTACAAAGTGGGCCAAAACTGTACTGGTATATTGCTACAGTGAGGATACTTTCAACAATGACATTAAGTATTTCTACTGATGGTGGACCTGGCCTTTCTAGAGCTATTTTCAACAAAACTGCTGCTTTTGATAGAGAGAATCATATTTAAGATTGCATGAATGCATTTTATGTGTTTTTTTACAAGTGCTTAAAGTCACAACCAATGAGGATGAGAGGAATCTGCTAGTTAGCTACTTAAAGGTATTTTAGAAGTAATTCATCTGGGAAGCAGTTTACTACTATATCTATACCTTTTAGGCAATTACGGTCAACATGAATGAATTATACTCTTGTAGGTTGCCTGTTAGTTTTCAACAGATTGTAGTTGACATTTATAGCTATAGTAGTTCTGTTTTATGCTATGTTGATGACTTGTTGATGATGTCAGTTAACAAACAATAACAAGAGAAGACAGAACGAGTTTCGAGACGCAAAAAGGAGGTTAATATTGCACTCAATAAAGAAAGAACCAAGTTTGGAGTTTAAGGACTTGACTAGCTTGGGCAAGAGTTGAATATGAAAAGGGGTTTATCCAGCAAGAAATAACAAAAAGGATAGTCTAGATTTGTAGACACCATTTGATATGTCAAAGATGAAATCTTTCTTGGGTATCCACCAATATTATTCAGCCAACATCTATAACTATCAACAAAAGGTAAAACCAATGTAATGACTTCGTGTGTGTGAATGTGACTGTGGAAACGTAGTAACACGTTTAGCATTTGAACCCTATGTGACGTCAAGCAAAACGATAGCGTCAATTGGTTGAACTGTAAGACCGAACAGATGACGTAACTCGGACACGTGATTTTATGAACGTTTCAGTAATAAAGAATTTCTGACTCCGGACTACCGACCCTAATTTTTATTGGCGGGAACTTGCAAGTTTTACTCTATTTAGGACTTACTTATTTTATGTAGTTTTGGTTTTAGTCGAAAGTCTTCGAAGACATCAGAGAGGTTGTAATCAACGAAGATTTACCATAATATCGTCATTTAATCATTGGATATTGGGCTTTTATCTTGAATTAGCATCGTGCTAAAAACAAACATAATTAGCAAGGCTTACTGCTGTCTATTGACATCAAACGAGACAGTTTTCTAGCGCTGAAAATTCTCAATTTCAATTATTGTGACATTACAACAAACAACTTTGCGTCACCAATATCTGAATTAATGAGTAAGGGCAAAACTTTGTGTGGTCGGAAGAAGATGATGAAGCATTAAAATATCTGAAGCAAGATCTTTGCCATGACATGCAAGTGACTGTCAGCAACACCACCTCAATCGAAACTGTTCTGAGGTGCGGTACAAGTTTCAAAGGTCTTGAAAGAGGAGTCTCACAAAAATAGAGTGGAAATGTAGCATCTAAGAATTAGAATCCCTAGTTAGTGTCTCTTGGGTAGAATGATTTTTCAATCTCATGAGGCAAAACTTTTTCTTGGAAACAGACCATTCAGCTCTAACTACATTGTTATATGAAAAGGGCCTGTACCCAGTAAGCTGCAAAACAAGGAGATGGCCATTAAAGATTCTAAAATTACTTTAATGTGAAGTTAAGTTAGTGATAAGGCCAATGCGTTGCAAGATACATTATCCCGCTTGGTCAAGGCGACAGAATGATGTGAAGAGGAGGTACAGAAGATCAACATTTGGCTTTAGTATATGCTTGCTTTTCCTTAAGGCTCAACAGAAGGGAAAATTGAAGAAGAAATAAGTGAACAGAGCCATTTCTATTAAGGTCAAGAGTTTGCAAGGGGTAGGCTTACTGGAGAAGCAAAAATCTTTTGGGATATTAGAAATGAACTTCTAGCAGACAAGAAAATTCTGTACAGGTATGACGGTAAAGTTACAATACCAGACACCCTCAGATTACAAGTTTTAGGGATAATTCCTGAAGGGTATCTTGGCGTGGACAAGACTATAACTAGATAAAAGGATGCAGCTTGGTGGCCCGTGTGTAACAGAGGCAGAGTTATTAAGGAATGCGGCGTGTTGCGGTGTGTTATGTATCTGATAAAACTAAGTTACCTCATAAAATTGAGCCTTATGGAGTAGTTAGGAGGGAAGATGATCAATTATTTTAAAATGTGGACATAAATTTAAAAAACCTATTTGATTTAAAAGTAGGTTATTTAATATGTATATGAACTAGGTGATGGGACAAGGTGGAACTTACAAACGTTAGTCAAGGTTGTAGTATTTGATAAGGAGATAATCGAGGTAGAGGTACCAACATTAAGATCTCATAAATGTCAAAATTATCTCCTAGTCCAGATTAAGACAGTTCAAAGTACGCTCCGGATAAATGAGATAGCTCAGTTAAAAACCGTGGACCCCCTTCAAATCTACATGATTATGTGTTTTATTAATAACACTCGTTTTTAGGAGTGGGTAGGATGGCCTGGTTGTGGTCACAGTACTATGTACGATAGCCACCCCCCACAGTACTAGGCGTGAAGGTAGTTTCCAATCTCTTAGGCCAAAGTTCACTGCTGACTAAGGGAGATTGTAATGATGTAATCTGTTCTTAATAACAATTAATTTGCATGCAAATAGATGAAACAAGGCACATAAATGAGTTGTGAAGTTAAGAGGTACAGGTGTACCTTGCATTTGGGTATAAAGATGAACCATAGTCTCTTTTTTCATTGGCACTGTTTCTTTGCTTAGATTCAGACAGTACATGTAGGAAGAACTAATGTAAGACAAAATTATCAGGGAATTTCAGGCATGCTTTGTATTATACATGACAACTGGATCAACTTGATTTTATCTGGCTCATACTAATCTGTAAGACAATACCAGTTTTAGAGGGAGAGGAAAAAATTCTACGGGTGAGTACTTGTATTCACATCTAAGAGAGCAATGTCACCAGAGCTTCGTTGAACAAAACCAGAGGTGAGAAAAATAAAATTAAGAAGTCTTTTAAATCTAAGTGGATTTCTTGGTCTTCTGGTTTGAAAAGCTTTTCCCAATTCTAAAAATGCTAGAAGCATAGTTTTGAAAAAACTTTTGTAAGGATTTATTTTATCCTTTTTCTTGAGGTAATTCCTATAAACATAATTAAGAGATTAACAAGATGTGTGTCGGCTAAAATTTACGGAAAAGAAGTAGTTTTGATGTGTATTTTAAGGAGTAGATTATCCTACCACAAAGGCAGTTAAAACACTTTGAAAATTCACCTTTCAAGCTGAGTGACAGTGTGTGCTCTTTTTCAATATAATCATATTTTCAGAGCCCGGTTTTTTTTAATCTTTATCCTGAAATATTTTAGTATGTTTATCCACTCGGCCTTTTGGCTAGGATCAAGTGTGGAGCTCTGGTCTCTCCTTGATCGGGGCTTGGCTATAGGGCCCAACCATGCAGAACAGGTGGCCTCGAGATACCTGACCTTTGACTGAAGACCAGCCCAAGAGGAAGGGCCCTCCCATCGAGAGTGATCCGTACCGTCTTGTATTTTATGTTGTCTTGCATGCTTTCTGTCCACCTTTTTCTTGATCTGTTGCTTCCTTTCGGGTCTTTCATAGGAGAGAATCTGTGAAAAACAAAAATGAGCCCACTGTTTACCAGAGGTACCATCAATGAAAGAGCCAGTATGTCCATCTACTATGGGTTTGAACTCAAGTGCTGCTAAAGGCAATGTATTTTTTGAGTTTTAGGTTATGTCTTCAAGCCCTTTTCAAGGATTTTCATGTGAAGGATACTGGAAGACCAATAATGGAAATTCAAATTGAAGTCAAACTTATAAACACATATGTGTGCCTTTGTGTGTGTAAATATATTTCAGTAAAAGCGTTCAGTTACAAACTTTATGAAATTTTTGGAAATTAATGGAATTCCTACAAATTGAACTTAGGAATTCCCTGAAATGAGTAATAATTCTAAAACGATGGTAATCAGGATTTTCGTAATTTTGTAAAACCAGTAGTTTCACTTTCTGCTGTAATACATATATATATATATATATATATATATATATATATATATCAAGCTAATTTTTTTTTAGAAAAGTAACACAGAATGTGGTTTGAAATACATTTATGATTAACTTCTGGGACATTTTACAGTCGATGTATGAGTAGTTGTTGACAAATGACAAGAAACTACCATGGTCAAAATTATACTAGTTAAAAGGTATTTATTTGGTGTTATGCAATTAGATTACAATTGTGGATAGTCACTTAAGTCGAAAAAGGGGTCATAAGTCTTACAAATCTTTTTTTAAACGTCTCGTTCACTTTAAGTTTTTCCAATAATCGAATGGATGACAGTTTCCTCTGTCAAATGTTATGAACTTTGACTGGAATAAAGTGGGGATGGAAAGCTTCGTTTAGTGGTAGAACCCTAAAAAGCTATTAAAAATGAAATCAAAACCTTACAGGATAGGACGCAATAATGCATCGTAAATTAAGATATACTTACGTTATACCCAATGATAATACTTTATGAAACTATCCAGTTTTGAATAATGATTTTAGGACATGGTTCCAATAAAGGGTCTTTTCTCCAAAAAGGTTAAACTAAAGTCATACCCATAGAAATTGTAAGCTTTTATGAGGATCGTTGCGAGAGAAATTTCTCCAGGTGTCAGGCTTACGAGAACCTGGTGATGAGATACTTACTTACCAGGGTGTCAATTAAAAAAAGGGCGGCTGTCATAGTCCTCCACGCTTGTCTGTCCAATGCCAATTTAGCACACTCGTTGATGGTTTTCTTCATCATATCAGGAATGTTGCCTGTCCATGTGGTGCTTTTTCTTTCTCTTCCTCGCTTACCCTTAAAAGTGCCTTCTATGAGATAAGTATCTCACAAAGCGTAGCGCAGAAAAAGCTTACAGCTCATGAGATGGTAAAATTCCTAGGTCCATAATTTCCACTGAGTCCATAGAGTAGGAAGTTATCAAGATTAAAATTAAGTGTCTTGATCAAAAGGAATAAAAAAGTGTAGAATTAAATATTATACTCAAACGTATGTTGAAAAAGATTTGGAACAAAGCTCAGCGATTTACACAAGATGCAGCGATGAAAAGAGTGAAAAAAAACCAAAAACAAGCCAGTAATATAGGAATCCAATCCGACGAATTGTTTACATCGGTACGAACTTTTCATGTTCAATGCAAAGGAATTGACGACATGCTGTGTGCTACCACAGAATATTTCGCTTTACAAGCTGGTTGAAGAAAAGAACAGTTTTACTCATATGTAGAACGCATAAAACACTGTTTTACGGTGAATAAACCATATGTTCCAGGCATTAATTTTTACAATCAGAAGACTAACAAACTAAATATAGCACTCAGTCACTCTTAATGTATATTATATTTGCTGCACCACGCCTCGTCTATAGAATTAACTGTCGGGAATAATATAAAACAATAATCAAAGGTCTGTTAGATACATTCCAACTTTTATTAAGCAAAACTGAACTTTAAAAACAAATTGCTTTTCTATAAAAAATATATGTGACTCGCTAAACGTAAAGCGCTGTTTTTGCTTCTGAAGAACAATTAAGTTGTAGTATTTTGATAGCGTTTCAGCTTTCATTTGAGAGCAATTTATCAGCACAAGTATAAAAGCGAAAGTGATCTCAACTTCATTGAAAACACTTTTCTCATTTGCAATCAAAAAGAAAGTTTAAAAGAAGTTAATTGAGGATTAAAGTTCAAATATATTTTTAATAAAGTATTATTCAACTTTGAACTTGTAGCCTCTTTTCAAACTCTCTTTTCTGGGTAATATTCTTGATACAGGAAATTAGAGTTTTTCATCCTTGGCCAAATTCCAAATCTAATGTTTAATGTTACGATTACTTTTTAATGATTTATGTTGTATAAATTGTTTAAGTGTGCACAATTTTCTTTTTGGTTTTAACGTCATTTTCCCCAGTAATTAGAGCTCTGACGGTGCTCTTTCGAGGGACTTGGATTCTCCTTAGTTATAAGTTTCTTCTTCTTCTTCTTCTTCTTCTTCTTCTTCTTCTTTTTCTTCTTTTTCTTCTTTCTTCTTCTTCTTTTCTTCTTCTTTTTCTTCTTTTTCTTTTCTTCTTCTTCTTTTTCTTCTTCTTTCTTTTCTTCTTCTTCTTTTTCTTCTTCTTCTTTTTCTTCTTCTTCTTTTTCTTCTTCTTCTTCTTCTTCTTCTTCTTCTTTTTCTTTTTCTTCTTCTTCTTTTTCTTCTTCTTCTTCTGTCATCCATATTCATGGTGAAACATAGACAAAATTCGTTTGCCACACATCTCGATCTTTCATTGCAGCCAGAAGATCAGCACCATTAAGGCCAGTCTCATTCTCTGTAGGTGTTTTTACTGTTGTACGTTTAAGTGAGCTAAAATATTCTTGAATAAATGAACGAATGAATAAAAAGTACCAAATTTCTTTTCATTCCCTTTATGAATGCAAAAAAATAATCACCCTTCACACAGAAAAATGGTGGGAGAATAATATTCAAAACACAAATCCTTTTATACCCATGCAATACGACAGTAGCACTATCGTAAGCATTTACACGAAAGAAAAGATAAATCCAAAATATTCAGATCATTCAAATAATAGATCTTTATCCCTTAAAAATTATTAAATAAAAACGATTTACCATATTACCGAGCTTTTCAAAAACAAAAACAAGTACAGTACTCCCCCCCAATAACGAACACACTCACGGGGAAATTATAATGTTCGTTATTGGGAGGGAGCCGTTATTTGGGGGGACCAAATTTTTATGTACTTTCTTTTTCTTTCTTCTCTGCTTTACTTGTGTCAAGCATATTGAAAAAATCACACAAAAAGTATTTTACAATTGTAACGAGCAAATATAGTGCATATTATGAAGTAAACAAAGAGGTCGAACAGGATACAGTAGGCTTAATCACTAAGGGTAAAAAAAACTAGAGAATCAAATGCTTGTCATAAAGATTTTCTGAAGCACTACAACAATGAGAAAGATATCTCATTTCTTCATAAAGTCAGTCATTCGCAGCTGCTTTTGTGGAACGATAGTGGTAGCGGCTTCGATCATGTGCCTGGCTTGAAATAACACAGCCAAGAGTTCAGTGTTTCCCCTGGCGGAAGCGTACTCAACGCATTTTGAGATACAGGCTGCTGCCTCAATCCTCGTTGGTGGTGGTGAAGTGGTATCGGGATCGTCATCCTCATCACTTGGGGTGTTCGTACTGGACGGTAGTTCTGTACTTATATCCTGCAAAGCTTCAGACACCTCAAGACCATCATCCATGCCACAATATTCCTCCATGGTGATGTTCTCTTGGTCCAGCAGCGCTTGCTGTCCATCAGTTAGAGCTGGAAGAGGTTGTGGAGCTGGTGCAGGTGCTTCCTCATCTGTGGCCCTTGAAAAGCCACACTTTGCAAAGCATTTCGTGATCGTGGAGTCAGTCACTGCATTCCACGCGTTTCTGACCCACATGACTGCATCAAGCATGTTGACCGCCTTGGCGATGTCAGTTGCAGACTTCCCAGCATCTATCTCGCTAAGCACTCTGGTTAGGAGGCTCTTACGGTAGATGAGCTTCACTGCCTGGATAATGCCGGCATCACATGGCTGGAGAACGCTTGTAGTGTTTCGTGGCAGAAATCGCAGGTTGATGTTCGATAGTTGTATGTCAGGGTGTGCTGCACAGTTATCTACAAAAAGCAGGATGTTTCGTGACTGTAATCTCATTGAGTTGTTTATCTTCTGGAGCCACTCTTTAAACAAATCTCCCGTCATCCAAGCTTTTTTATTTGCAGCATATTTTACTGGAAGGGTTCCTTCCCTACCACGAAAGCAGTGCGGCCTCTGACTTTTGCCTATTATGAATGGTGTTAGTTTCTCACCCAATGCTGAACAGCATAGGAGGACTGTTATCCTCTCTTTCGCTTTTTTGCCTCCTGTACTCTTTTCTTTCTTCTCTGTTAGTGATCTGGTTGGCAATGCACGGTAGAAAAGGCCAGTTTCGTCGGCGTTGAAGATATCACTCAAACCGTAACCGTCACAGATAGAAGGTAGCCGCTTCTTCCAGTCCTCTATCACCTCATTGTTTACGTCGGCAGCTTCCCCAGCGAGTACGGTTAGGCGCACGTTGTGGCGACACTGCCACTTATACAACCAGCCATTGGAGGCTGTGAAGCTCTCATATCCAATTTCTGTTGCGATCTTTTTTCCTTGCTCTTGGACAAGCTTTCCTGACACTGGAATGTTGTTGGCTCTAGCTTTCCGGAACCAGTGCCAAACGGCATCATTTACATCATCGTATGTAGCCTTCCTTATCTTAAGCTGCTTCTGTCCTGCCCTTCCCTCTCCGGTTTCCCATAAACGTAAAATATCAGCTCGGCTGCTCAAGACACCTTGAATTTGTGTCCTTCCTACTTTGAATCTAACACATAAATCCTTCAGAGTGAGTTCTGGGCTTTCTTCCTTTAATCTGATAACTTTCACTTTTTCTTCTAACGTTAAACACTTGCGCTTCGACATTTTCACTGCAATTGAACGTATTAGTCGATTCACCAAATAAAAGTTTATTATCACAGGAAACGAGCAGTGTTTCTAAAACGGAGTGGCGACATCGTTAATGCAATATGTGCACTGTAAAAACCACCCACTCAGTCTACAAATGTTTGGTTTCGATTGTTAGCTTTGCGAATAAATGGACGCATCATTAGCAAATGTCATCAATCAATGATAAAATTTGTGGAGAAGTACCTGTCATTTTTGTTGTCTCACACCTTTTTCAACGCCAACTGACAGGAACAATACGCAGTTACAATTATTCAAGTGAGGCAGCTACCGTAAGTTGGAGGGAAATTTCACTTAGGGGCACGATTTAGGGTTCGTTGTTCGGGTTACGGGGGGATCGTTATTCGGAGGGACGCTTTAATGAATTATTCATGGAAAAAGTTGCGGGCATAGAAAATCGCTCGTTATAGAGAGGGAACCGCTATTTGGGGGGATCGCTATTGGGAGGGAGTACTGTAATTGCATAAATTTAGTGAAATACGACAATTTAAGGAGAAGGCTTTGATTTTTTGTCGTTCTAAATGTACAAACCAATTTTACCAAGAGGCTGCTTTTCATTCATTTGTATTAGTTTGAACAATAAGTGTCTAAATTGGTCACTTCTTGCTTAGGAATATCACCTTATCGTGGTAAGGAGATGCGTCTCTTAAGAACCCCTAGGTCCACGTTAACTGGAATCTTGTGAAAAACCTTGCAAAAGCAGCAATGGAAATGGGCAAGCGGAGTATTGACACAAAAGCCATTAGAAGCAGATTTAGGAAGATCACAGTAAAACCAAATTTACTTAGTCAGAGGAACAAGGAAAGCAACAGGACAATGATGTTCATCGCGACAAATGGTTTCCCATGACAAGATTATGTCACCAATGAACAACTTAACAAAGCCGAAATGGGAACGCTAAGCGAGATGAAAGACTATTGCTCATCAAATCGATCATGACGACCACTGCATCGTCGCAATGACCCGGAAGCTGGAGGGGAGAAGGAGAAAAAGAAAAAAAAACAAACCCTAAAGACCAGTAAAGAAGAAGAGGCATGAGTGCTGATAGAGACCATGGGAAATGGTGGAGTCCATGACACCAAATGAGAAGAATTTTGAAGGTCTTATGTACTATGGGGCTTAAAGGGGATAGATTATAGCTAACAAGCTGACATTTACGGACATTTAATCAGAATACGCCGGGGAAACCATTAGCCAAATCTTTTCGAACTACAAGTACATTTCAAAATCAATGCATCTTCAAAGCTACAAATGAAAAGAGTTACTTTATTTCATAAGAAGTTTGAGCCCTCCGAAAATTGTGAAAAGTGGTTTAGAGGTTATGTCTGAATTTAAAGGTGCATACGTCAGTAAAAGTCTGCATAGGTCTACGTGTAAATTTTCGAATTTTTCGAAGGCTACGTGTAATTTTTCGAAGTCTACGTTTAATTTTTCGAATGCAGGTGTACATAATCATTTAGCTCTCAGATTTTTCCTTTTGCGTAAACAAAACGCCGACGAAACCATTTTCAAAGGGAATTTAACGGATAGGTATAGCAGTATAGTAGCACCAAGAAGTATGTATCATCTTAATACGAGGTGATGAACTGAGCGTACCTTAATTCTGAAAATCATGGCCTGCTGCAGTTCAGTTAAAACAAGCTTTACCAAATTACTCGAAAGACCGCGTCACAACAAACTTGTCATTAAATCACTGATTCTAACCTTTATAGGTGAATGACTTTTAAAAGAATTGGACAATAACCAACGACTTCTTTTTAAGTAATGAAATATTACCACTTAAACGGAAAAAACAATTAGATTTGAGGACTTCGTCTACCAGTTATTCATTTCCTACACTCTTTAAATAAACCCTTAATCTGAAAATTAACCTTTTCCTTTGATATGCATTATCCCTGAAATGGAGAAAGTCCCACATTATGTCTGTCCCTTGTTTATATAACTTGCTTTGTGATATGAGCTTACATAATTGCCCATGTCCATACAGGATATGGCACCATGATGATGATGGTATGAGCTGTATATCCCTTCAATCAACATTCTTGTGGTTTTAACGCTTTTACTACTCTATTTGTATTTTAAGACTTTCAAACTGGGTTATATAATGACTTAACTAGCTTTTATATCATTTTAACCTTTAGATCAATAACAAAATTGTTCATTTCGCCTGAGGTGGAATTCACAATAAAATATATTTTACTGACCAAAATTGACCTTCCAAAAGTAATTGTGAAGAAAAATCTTTTGGAATTTTTATGAATTGCTTTACGATTATATTGCAAAAAAAGGAAAATGAAATCAAACGAATAGACTTCAGTTATGGAACAATGACAAATAAAGTTTTCGAGTAGTGATAATTTCATTAATAAGAAGTGCATTGCACCTGAATTCCCAAGTAAGAGATTACAGTATATTTCAGTATATTGGAAGAAGGCAAGCGGAGTTCTATGCAACAAACACGTTCCAAGGAAGATCAAAGACAAGGTGGAAAGGTAGCAGAAATGCGAATGCTGCGCTGGGCAACAGGCGTGACAAGAAGGGATGGGATCAGAAATGATGACATCAGAAGTGGAATTGGAGTGGGGCAAATGTCCAGGAAACTACAAGAAAATCGACTACGATGGCATGGGCATGTAGAAAGAAGAGGTAGAGACTATGTGGGGAAAAGAGGCATGAACATGGGCTTGCCAGGAAGAAGGAGGAGGGGACGACCAAGGCTCATATGGATGGATAATATCAAGGAGGACATGGCAGAAAAAGGACTGAGAAAAGAAGATGCACAGGACCGGACGAAGTGGAGGAGTAAAATTCGCTCCGACGACTCCTAACGGGAGAAGTCGACTGAAAAAAAAATTACAGTATATTTCTGGCCTAGCACTGCGCAGTTGATTTATAACTGCGACTAGATGCTCGTCTGTTTACTTCTTTCTATTCCGTTTTAGATCGGTCTGTATCTCACTCAGGTTTCATGGTCATCAAAAGCCGGCAGCGTTGTTTGTTTATTGAAGTGGACACAAACAATCTAGAATTTGGGGACATAGGAATTTAAAAAAACCCTATATTCTTATTGTTGGGTTATCAATTATACATTTTTAATGCGCTTGTATTGATATTGTTGATTTCACATCAGTTTTGTATGTAAATTATTGAAATTTCTCTTGCATAATATTTATTTACAGCTTTTACTGATTGCTTTAAGTCTTTCTTCACTATTTCTGGGGTTACAAATGTTCCTACGGGAACGGGCGGGTACTGCGTAACGAGTCCCAGACTTTAACATGCAGTCTCTTTTTCAAAGACTGATTACGTGGCAAAATTAAACTTAAAAAGCAGAAGACTGCCTCCCAAATTTCTATCGACGCGGGAGAGTTGAACAATAAGGGTTTATAAAGGTAGCATCTGCCTTCATTGAAACTGAATAGTCTCTTGGTTTCATCTTGCCAATTTTAAATGTTACACCCAACATGTGAAGTACATCACAATAAAAGCAGGTTTCGTTTGTAATGAATCAATGGAAGCGATTATATAGCTGTATTTGATTGACAAAATAAAAATGCTATTGTTTTCTCAAAATTTAAGTTGGATGGATCCATATTGTACTCCAGACTACTTAATTGTTTCCATTGTCCCATATTCTAGTAGATTTGACCAAGAGTCCATTATACAATAACCCAGCAAAATGTAGTTCCGTTTCCCTCAAATGTCCTCTTGTTTATAAACAGCCCAGATCCCATGCATGTTTAAAAACCGCAGTTCGTTACTTTCTGTGCACTAGCTTGCGAGATCTTGCCGTACTTTCAGAAATTTCAATCGGTGTGAAATGAACGCAGTTAAAAATTCAAATAAAAAGTGCCATTACGTTAACAAATACGGTATATATCACATTTCTATTCGTTTGGAGAATGTCCTAACAACTACAGGCTGTTAATCTGTAGGTTTTTGGGCACGTCTCAAAAGTAAGTATTGATTCTCTGTCGGTTGCCGTATTCCTTAACACTGTTCTCTCTTTTTTAACTCTTCAGAGTTCAGAGGCGAATTAGAGGGGGGTTTCCGGAACCCCCCTGGCTGGCTAGCTGAAAAAAAGGGTGTTCGTTTTGACACGAAAATATTAAGTACGAAGCCGGTCAGTACGAAGCAGACTGACCGCCAAAACACATAATCTTTTTATCTGATGCCTGTTCTCTGATGATGTTTATTTATTGTTTGTGATTAGGAATACACGTATTGAGAGCAACTTCTGTTGTGAATTTATTTACATGATTAGCCAGGTGATGATCTCCGATATATTGATTACTGATTAATTATATTGGTGTTCTGTGAATTGTTTGGTGTGCTTTGCATGTATGTCGTTTTGATATTTAAGACTATTAAAATGAAAGAGCTTTTTTGTTTGATTTAATTGTTGTCGTGTGTGTTTGTTATCCCACTCTTTTTCCACATCTTTTTCTTTAAACTCTTTTTTTAAATTGTATGTTGTGTTTCTTCGCGAAAGCAGGCTCTTTTGAAAAAATGGAACCACCCTCCACAAGCAACAGATCCGCCCCGGGAGTTCGTGTTCAGTCAATTTCAAAACAAGCACTCCAGATCTTTTCTCAGATATCCTGAAAATATATAGTTCTCCACGATTATTATTGATATAAGAAAGGTTTCTTAATCGCCAAAAAAATCTAATAGGCAACTCACTTTATCAAATTAATAGCTACATAGTCTCAAAGACTGTTAAAATCACCCCAGTGATAATTTTTTTAAACATTTAACGTCATTTTTCCCCAGTAACTGGGGCTCAGACGGTGCCCTTCTTTGGGACTTGGATTTGACAGTGAGGAATTTCTGGCCGGATGCCCTTTCTGACGCCAACCAATGGCTTTTTTTGGGTGAAGTTATAGAGTCGTCCGCTCGGGGAATCGAACCCGGAACTCTTGGTTACGGTGCAGTTGCACTAACCATTAAGCCATGGTTCCTCACCCTGATGGTAATAATGACATCAAAAAATTGTAGTTAAGAAAGGTTCGAATTATTCGTAGTTTTTTCAATTTGACAAGAGGCAGATAACATCAAATAAAAAATGCATGGGGATATTGTAATAAAAATACGCGATATACAGTGAAAATTGAGCATGTGAAGAAGTGACTCAAAAACACAGACAAAAATAAAACTAAGCGATTACACACAAACTTTTACACGTTCTTCCAAACATTTCGACATCAAATTTCTATCACAAAATTAATTAAAAATATAATAGGAACTGCTTAAAAATAGCACACTCCCGATTCTTATTTCATCAAAAAATAATGCTGACAATTGCTAATATTATGTAGTACAAAGCAAAATCGAGCAATGTCATCAACCGTTTTTTTTTGCCAATGGTTGGTTTAAAAGGACTAACCTACAGCAGGCTAAAAAGCCGTTTTGGTAACGTTTTCGCGCATTACATGGTTTTTTTTTGTTTTTAGTTTTAACGTCATTTTCCCCCAGCAATTGGGGCTCAGACGGTGCCCTTCACAGGGACTTTGATTTGGCAGTGAGGAATTTTTTGGCCAGATGCCCTTCCTGACGCCAACCAATGGCTTTTTCTTTTCGCAAAGTTCTAAATTCCCCTCGACAGCTCGGGAAATCGAACCCGGAACTCTTGGTTACTGTGCAGTGCACTAACCATTAAGCCACGGCTCCGCATTACATGGTTTAATTACGGTAATTCCACTTTTCCACGTGGTCTTAGAAGATAACCAATTTTTGACAAATGTGTCACCTTGGAGGATTTCTGGTTAAAACTCAATGCCCATAGTTAGTCTCGGGAAAAGGGCAAATGGCTTATGCCATGACGCATTATTTACAATTCGCTTTCATAATATCAAAATGCCGTGAAGCAGACAAAAGCAACAAAATACGGTGCCTCCTGTTTCAAATATCACCTTTTTGTAGCGCAAAACTGAAAACGACGAAACTAATGAAAATGAAAACGAGGCAAGAAGTCAGATGTAAGAGCTTTATCCTGTCACGAGTCGTAAGCTTTTTCCGAGCTACCTTTCTAGAGATACTTCTCCCATTGTCAGGCTTCTCCCAGCCTTACGATGGGAGAAGTATCTCTAGAAAGGTAGCTCAGAAAAAGCTTACGACTCATGACATGACAAAGCTCTTACATCTATGGCTTCCTCTGAGTCCATAAAGTTCAGAATTTTCAAGAGGCAAGAAATGTTTACTAAAAAGATGGGTGATAAGGTCATCATGGGTTAAAAAGTTATTATTTTGAGAAGCGAAGTATATTTGTATTCGAGCAACTACACTTTATCCAAGGATAAAGAAGTACACTCTTGTCCCTTGTTCGTCTAATTCTTTCGGTAGTATTTTTGCTTGCTTGGTCTCCGACCTACATTCCAATGTAAAGTACAAGTTGAAAAACATGCAACTTGGGGTGGAGCTTCAGGGTTCGCACAGCACGGCTTAACAAATCTCTTATCGTTTCAAAAATACACATGGTTTTATTTGTTTCTATTATGACAGATAAAAATAAAACGCCACCCAGCTAACTCGTAAAACTAAATAAACATTGTAATTTTTAAACGTGGCAGTGGCTCCAATAAACAAATACGAAGCAACCAAAAAAAAACAATCAAGATCTACAGGAACTTGAAGTTAGCGTTACTTTTGGGGTGGTGGATCCCGATCCCACTGTGGGCCCGTTCCTTCAAATCAAATGATCGAACAAAAAGCACCGTTATATCAACGGGGCCCAGAGTGTAGATGGGCCACACACCTGGAAACGATGTTTTACTGCGCAGTTGGACGAGTCTGAGAGGATCACCGTGCGCCGTTTTAATGAGTAGACCAGTTGTAATTCTGTCACAGTCATGGAAAAGAAGCTAACTAAAATCTCAAAAAAGGTTACCGTTGTTTGCTGTTCTGAAGAGTCGAAATTTCTGAATTGCTTGGCTAGTCAACTTCGAGAGCTTTACACCCCCCAAAAAATACAAGATGAGATCTTTATATGTTGTCATTTTGCTAAAAGAATTTACCATGTCAAAAACAAAATTTTAAAAGATCCCTTTTCAAAAAACAAGACTTTTTATGGGTGTACGGTTAGGCTTTATTACACATCTCTCTCTGTGTGTCTGTGTGTCTGTCTGTCTGTCTCCCTCCCTCTCTTTCTCTCTCTCTGTATGTATGTAGATAGATAGATAGATAGATCATGTGCATTTTTGTGCTGGCTGTCCATGGTCATTCCCTGATCTGACAAGGAATTACACTAACGTTTAACGATTGGAAAACAATACCAGGTCTTGAAATCACCCACGACCCCTCGTAAGAGACAAGTGAATTTACACACGCTCAATAAATATACAGTATGAGAAAAAGGCAGGGGTAGGCTGGTGGGCAGGTAGATGAAAAAGGAGGGAAGATATGGTGATAGAGACAGTTGCGAATATCAGGAGGAAATATTTAATATACGCGTGATTTGGCGCAAAATTCCATAATTAATGAAAACCCTTTGCTGCATTTTCGCAAACTGGTCGTGGTTAAGTTTCAAAATGCGGTTTGCAGTAACAAAGTTGTTGTTCACGCTACATTTCACTGGAAGTTGATATAAATTCCATTCCCAGGCAAGTCAGCGACGTGTCGCACATAATTACTACGGCAACAAAAATAATTGCATGCTCAGGTGTCAACTTGCAGATTCGGGAGGGCTATTTCGCCTTAAATGTGAAAGTGACTTTACACAAGAAACTGGTTAAAGGCCAAACAACTCGTAACCAAATAGAAAAAATAAGGGTTTCTTTTTCTGATTACAATCTCTATAAAAACGGGTGTTTCTAATAAAAATAATTTAAACGTAGTACATTGTTTTCCGGAAGAGGAAACACACGGGGTCTAGCAGTATTGAAATGCGGAGAGAGGGGCTCTTATGCCCCCTTTGTATAGCGTTGCAATTGCTAAGATAAGTAGCGTAAAACTCAGGCTAATAATATTTAACAAATCCATGAGAAGCAGTGGTTTAAAAATGAACACTGTAATGATGCTGTAGCGGTGTTAAAATAGTTTGTCGGTCTAAGGTTTTGTAAAATAGGAGAAAACATAACACTAATTTCGAAATTTTAAATTTGTTTTGAAAGTTTATTTCAGAATACGAAAATACAGGTACAGTTGTTTTTCTCCCGTTTGTTTTGTTCTTAAATGTCTAAAAACTGTCCGAACTCCTCAATTCCAAACATTACAAAAAAAACGGTGAAAAGTTTGTTGGTTAATAGTTTCGTCACCTGAAATATTTCGTCCCTTAAAAGTTTAAATAACCAGGAAAAAGTTCCTCTCTTTTTACCGATAAGGAACTTAAGCTAATCAATAAAAATTTAATACGTCGAAGTATCTCGAAGTACAAAAAACAATAAATTCATAACCTGTACATAGTAAGGACTGTGCATGCACATTTACTGTCTGCTACCAGTGTACCAATCTACCTCTAAAACTGACGTATGTAAACATAAATGCAGAGGTTTTTAATCTTGTCTCCACAAAAATATCCAATCGAAGTTACCAAATCCTTAATTTAAGCTATCTGGATTGCTTGCCCAGGTCTTTGGCGTTTTCTCTTTATGCACGTCATGTAAAGCGCATGAGCGCTTTTCATATTCTTTCAAAAGTCAAAAGCTGGGGCATTCCTGTACATTGTAACTTTTCTGGCCGTGACGTGAGACAAAATTAGCCACAGGATGCAGGACATACTATTTCCGCTTCAGAACCAGTACTGTTAGTTAAAAACATAAAAATATCAAATTACACTTCCTCAATCAATAGACTACCACAAAGGACGCCGCTTTCAAAAGAGATACGAAAAGCCCATGAAACTCATAGGAATGCTAGAATCTGGGGCATTTATCATGATAAGCAGATAATGCCGAAACAGTTCAAACTAAATCTCTGCCCTGTTGCGATAGTTAACCGTACTAATAATTGTGGCAACAGCAAAACCATAAATTACATTAACTAAAAAAGGCAACCGAGTTTTTCACCACTCCTGAAAAGTTCAATATTGTACTGTAACAGTATTCTGTGTCTACAGAAAATATACAATAAAATACTGCATGGCCCAGAGGATAACGTCAATGCACTAACTCTACTACCACCTCTGGGGAAGATCGGAGGTGGGTGGGAGTTATAACTCTCTTTACTACGTCTCTCTCTTTTTAAATGGATTCTGCTGTCACATTACAGAAAATGCATGAATGTACAATTAAGCGCGGCATGCTTTACATCATATCAGCTTACAATGAAACCGTCAGATAATGATAATTCTAATGTACCATTACATAATTCTGTGTTTTCTAAAGATTCTCATGGCTTAACAACAGATCCATAATCAAATGTATTGATTTAAGGGTTTGTCTTTGGTCTAACCCTAAAAGGGTGGGTTAATTTTTGATGGACCTTTGTGTGGTCCAAAAATAAGCAATGACGTAAAATACTGTGATTTTCTAATTCAATTTACATATCAATCGCTTTTTCATTAGAGGGTACCTGTTAACACAAAATGTCCGCAGCATGCAACGTTACAACGGCAATCAGGCAATACTGGTTGGGAAAATTACGTCGTTGCAATTAGTGTAACACCCACTTATAAGATAAGGCGAAAAATTAGATCCATCGTTTTTAATTTGCACCTAAAGGTGTTTTCTTAACTACGATCAGTCATTCAGCATAAACACACCAGACCAAAGGAGCCCCCCTACTTTACGGAATTCGGTCTGTTGAACCTGTTTGTTTCCTTTAGCATTGCATCATACGAGCTAAATATTTCCTACCAAATCCATCATAACATCGTTAAATCACGTGTGGTGACTTGTATCGTAACTTGAAGGGCAACCTATTTCCAGTAGGTGACCTTTCTGGGGAGACATCCGTAATAAATGTGTCCCCAAACCAAATTAATTGCAGATTTGAAAGAATAATAAACATTAGCAACGATTTTAAGTTTCGGCACTGCAGGCATGACAGTTTCAAAACCGGATTTTGAGGTTAGTATTCATTGACCTTTTTTCCCTGTGGAGGAAAACAACAAAAAATCAATATCAATCTGGCAGCAAAGGAAAAAAGAAACACAAGAACACTATGACATATGCAAGAACAGTTCAGCATATGGGCACTGCCATAAATTACTTAATACATTTTTTGAAAGGCAATCAATTTCTCACGGGAACATTCTAGTAAAATTTCCATGGTGTTTTAATCTTTTTCGACAAAGTGCTCTTGTCTTGGGTGAGGCCAGTCTATCAGTGCCATCCTCTGTCTATTTTCTATCCTAACGAAAAATGTACCTTGTTTTGTGCACAGTAATCAATGCCTAAATACTTGATTTTTCAGTGCCTGATTCTCCTTTGCGTTTGCTATTCCTATATAACAAAATAAATTCGTTATAAACATGTCGTCTAAGAACCCGATTTACCCTTAAGAGCCTTGTTACTCACGAGAAGGCGGGATTAAACATAAAACACCGGTTTCCATCAGATAAAACCCACGATTCAAGTACAGTATGAGAAATCTTTTCTTTATCGCCTTTGGTTGCTGCTTTATGGCTCACAGACTCGCACCTCTATCAGGGATCCGATCAATCATCAATGATTGTTGATTATAAGTTAAGACCTTAATCGATGGCCATCGTAGCATGTACCATGCATCGCTTGGGCTTATATCAAGTTTTGGGTCCTTCCCTGCATGACTGGGCAGTCGACCTTGCTTGTTCACCCAGTCTCGGCCAATGAAGAGCGACTGCCTTCCAGAGGATTAAGGGGGGTTTGGAAAGAGCGATTCTTATATCTTGCTGTCCGTGCTTTGCGTGCTTCCTGTTTATCTGTACCTGATATGTTCTCCGTGTTCGGGTCTTTCACAGATGGAGTTCTGTTGAAGGCAAAAAAGGGTCCACTGTCGGTCAGGTCTGCCATAAATGACTGACCTAGCATGCACAATGCATGAGCATCACTTTATTTTGTTGTGTTCGGTATTGCTACACGTATCTTGCAGAGGAGTTTATGTCAATATTCGTTTGGTAAACGAAATTCAATTCAAAAATCTGTAATTTCAACATTCTACAGATCTCAAACGAGATCCCGCCAAATACAAAGTTAAAAGGCTGATCCCCCCCCCCCCTCCCTGACAACTCTTCAGGTGATGAATCTTTGTTCAGGCAAGTCTTTTCACCAAAAACCGAAATAAAGGAAATCGTCAGTAAAATCATCTCCATCACCGAAAACAAAACGTTCTCCTGCAAACCCTCTTAAACTAATACTGCCCCACTGTACACAGTTACCTTGAAAAACAAGAAGCGTTAACAACTAGGGGCTAACCTCTACTTGATCACGCCCCTGACTACCAAATCCTTCACACCGTAATTAAATAGCTTGTACAAAGGCTGTTTACAACAGATAGAGCAACAACGGCTTGGGATTTTTCTTCACACCTTTCATTTACTGTCATTAAAAACAACTTTTCCCTTCTTTTTCTGAATATTGAAATTTCGATCATTGTCCCAACTGGATTGTATAGTTGAAAGTGCACTGCATATATGTTAAATAGAACAGTTAAACGTTTCCATACTTTGTCCAGCATAATTCTACTTTTTAGTAATCGTATAGCTGGTTTTCAAGTTTTCTGGACCAAATTTAAAACAGTACATCAATTTCAAATGCCCTTTTCATAAACTCTACTCAAACTCTAGCCAGCCATATGCCTTCGACACACGATTCCATTCAAACTTGGATAAAGTACACAAACATGTTTCACTCTCTGTCAAATAATGAAAGCCCTTCACTTGTGATTTCTCATAATTCATAATTCAACTCGCAAATATCTGATCACACCAGCAGCAGTTATTTTTCAATAACATAGCCAAGATCGTTTCTTCAAGTCAACAGTTCACGTTAGCAAAAGCAGTAGGCCCCAAAAGTATTGACCAAACCTTATTGTTTCAAGCTGATAAGGAATAGCCTCTTTTGCTAACTGTTTATTAAACAAGCGGTCAGTAGTAGCTATCTGGCTATTACCTATGTGGACATCCTGTTTTTCAATTTCTCACATGAAACTTCATGAGCGAATTGTGAAGTAAAGGGGCTACGTGACCAAATACAAAAAAACTGTTTTAACCAGGCCACCTGTTAAATATTTCAACTGTGAACCCGCAGTGAACACTCACATCAATCCAATCAAACGTTATTAGGAGCGATCTTAACAATTCCTTTAAGCTTCATAGCATGGGCTACCATTGTTTTCAGATGAAAACTTCTCTTTCCAGCTTTGTTGTCAAGCTTCTAAACTCAAAATGAATTTAAGAATTACTGGAGGTTTCTATACGTGTAAAGTGTTCTGTATCAATGGAAAAAGTTTCTTTATTCACTTATTTTGCACACGAAGCTGCTGTAGAAATAGCTTGTTCACAGTACTGCATAAGTTAACAAGCGCACTCGAGCATTAGGGATGTGAATTAATAGCATATTTTGGTTCATGTGCAACTACTTCGAAACTCTCTATCTGGAAAATTAGGCTTGGATAGGTTTGTCTTTCAATATTACCCTAAAATAATAATTTGCTAGCGCAAAGGGCGACAACAGTGAATACTTACCACTCGAAAATAATACTGTCTCTCCCTCACTCCCTATTTATCTGCCTTTCTGTCTGTCTGTCTGTCTCTCTCTCTCTCTCTCCCCCTCCCTCCCTCACTCTCCACTTACTTGCTCCCAGTTGTGTACTTATTAAGCGTACAAAAACATAAAGACTCGACACATTAAAATAAAATTATCCTTTTTTAAACCAATAACCTGTTGGACTCTTATCTTTAGTCAATGTCAACGGGTTGAGACTCTCTCCTTTTCACTGGATACCTGTGGAATACCAGCCTCTTTCAACTTTATGACTGCGGATTTATGACGCCAGAAAACAAAAAAAGCTGCTCCTTATCGCTGCTTTGAAGTATTTGACAAAACCATCACTCTACGTAAAGAACGCCCTAACCTCACCAACGCGACGAAAATGTCATTTACGATTTCAGAGTCAGACATAATTTATGTACTTATCTGCTTTCTTGGACACCCAAGCACGAAGAGGGAAGATTGATTTCTCATTAAGTCTCTTGGCAACAGTGACACATTCGCTACTCGATTAGAAAACTTACATCTATCTATCTATTTATCTATCCATCCATCTATCTATCTATCTATCTATCTATCTATCTATCTATCTATCTATCTATCTACATACACAGAAAGAGAGAAAGAAAGAGAGAAAGAAAGAGAGAAAGAAAGAGAGAGAGAGAGAGAGAGAGAGAGAGAGAGAGAGAGAGAGAGAGAGAGAGAGAGAGAGAGCACAACGAAACAATGAAACTGGACCTAATGTAGTTGCTGCGACAGCAGGTACCTACCTTTTTGGACAGCTGTGGTGCCGTGGTGCTATGGTTCTAAAAGTAAAACAAATATGAATATTGCACAAATTATTTTCCTTTAATTTTTGCTTTGTCATTATTTTTATTTTCCATACATCTCAATAAACTAGCAGCTCTGTTCAGTCATTACCAAGTTGTGCCTGTGTTGTTTACAGCAGGGTGTTACCATATTATCCCACAGTGGAGTAAAATGTACAAAAGTTCAAAACGTCGAAAACCACTAAGCATGCAAATTATATCCGCCACGTTTTGGGGGATTTTCATAACAATGAGCAAGTTCAACGTGTTACCGTGTCAATTTACAGAATGGTACACCGGGTATCATACCCGCTTTTCTTTTTATAATAATTGCTTCTATATGAATATCAGTGTGAATATTGCCTAATTTGTAAGAATATCTTAAGAATATTTCCAGAGTGAGTATTATATGAATAAAATT
>RDPX01000087.1:2033555-2044827 GCA_003991215.1 Morbakka virulenta | reverse complement strand
TACTACTACTACTACTACTACTACTACTACTACTACTAATAAATATCTTGGAATAATTAAGCTCAGCTCAATGCTCAACAAAACCTTGGATCTTCATGACACTGTTATTGCCTCGAATACTTTGATATTTCTTTCTTTAATGTTGCTTATATAAGTGTATTGTTAGAAAACAGGCCAACAAAAATAGTCACACTAGGCTAGATTTAAAGCATTACTGAGTGAATAAATGTACATTTTGCAATAATACGTGAAGGGTTACTGCAGCGTTGGGTCCTTCAGTAACATATAGTGACTGCTGAACGATAGGTCGTACCATCGCCCAAAAATCATACTAAGTTTTCCACATTTTATATTTGACATAATTCTTAGTCCTGCGTAAAGTTAAAAGTACTAATACTTCTGAACATCACTTAATATTAATACTACTTTCTGTTTACCAAAAATGAAACTTACAGCCAATCAGAACGGATCAGGCGTCATTCGAACAGATATGGGGATTGGACCCATTAATGATTTCGAAGTTCAGTCACTATTAAATTGAAGTTTTCTTTAACAGGGAGAAAATGTTTGCAAATTTGGAGAAATTTGCAAACTTCAATAATGTCTGCATTCGAGATTAATTCCACAGTGAGTTTAAGAATACTATTTATATTTCTTAATATAATATAGTAATGGTACACTTTAGCCACAGCATCGGTCCAGCTGGTGATATAATAATGGTTTTCCAGATGACTTTGTCGACCTATGGTTCCAGCTAGAGTTGATGAACGTATTACAGAGAATGGAATAAAAAGATCTGTTTGCTAGAGAAAAGAGAGATATTCAGTTTATTGTCCCTCAATATCATTTGGGTTGGGGCATCATGGCTACAAGTACCATACTCCCAACTTTTATTGAGAAATCGTGCTTTTGGGGGTTTTACAAACGAACTAGAAAAACCTTCTAGTCACAATAAGGCGTGATGCAAAGCAATACAAGAACTGTGAGAACTCTTTTCTTGGTCCTCAAATATTTTACTGTGCTTTGGTGGAATAGATAGCTCCAAGTTATATTTTATCTACGCTTTATGTATCTGTTTTATAAAGAAATATTTTTATTAAAAAAACTATAAACATTATTGATTAATGAAGACTGGATTGATTGAAATTTAGCAAACTATTTTAGCTGTATTTATAGTCACTTTACAATGATAACAGTTGTGTGTAAAGAATTATACACTGGAACGAAAAAGTAAATCAATCGTCGTTGTCGTCGTCGTCGTAGTAGTAGTAGTAGGAGTAGTAGTAAAAGTAGTAGTAGCAGTAGGTGCAGTAGTATAGTATTAGTATTAGTAGTAGTATTAGTAGTGGTAGTAGTAGTAGTAGTAGTAGTAGTAGTAGTATTAGTAGTGGTAGTAGTAGTAGTAGTAGTAGTAGTAGTAGTAGTAGTAGTAGTAGTAGTAGTAGAGGTGGTTGTGGTAGTTGTAGTAGCAGCAGCAATAGCAAAAATAGAAGCCAAGAAAATATTATGAATCGTAATGGTAGTGTAGTACCATAAGACCCTCAGATGACTCTACACGGCTACGGTCCACGTTTTGTTCAAGTCAGTATTTAGGGCCTATCTTACACTTTTCTGACATACTCCTATATAACCCCTATATACTCCTACTCACCATTCTTTATTTCCTGGGGTAAAGGCACATATCACCTCTAGTCTGGCAAGCTAGCAAGTAGTAACAATAGCTTTTGAGAACCAAGGTATAACGACAATACTGGGTATGCTTACCTCTTTTGGTGTAGCCTTGTTTGTCCGCTTTGCCTCAACCAATAGTCGATGTTGTTCGTATGCAAGCTAACAAAAGCAGTAAAAACATACAAATGAAAATACAGTTAACATTTGAAATAATGAAAAAAAAGACAACACGATTAAAATGCCCACCCCACAAATGGAAATCTAAATGGACAAGATATTGTCATAGTTGGTTTTTGAATAATTAAAATGTATCTCAAGAACATTGAACATTGAAAAACAGTGGTCGACTTTTGGTTCTGGTTAATCCATTTGGCTCCCTGAACTCCAGTTTTAAGTGAATATAGCCAGAAGGTGGTTTAATATTCTAAACGTCCGACTTTTAAAACCTCAACATGACGATGAATTACGTCTGTGCACAAACACCAGCACAAGAATGTCTGTCACACATAACGCTTAAGAAGAAGAAAAAGAAGTAGAAAAAAGAGAAGAAGAAAAAGAAAAGGAAGAAAAAAGAAGTAGAAGAAGAAAAAGGAAGAAGTAGAAGCAAAAGGAAGAAGAAGAAAAAGGAAGAAGAAAAAGGAAGAAGAAAAAAAAAAGGAAGAAGAAGAAAAAAGAAGAAATTGTCATGCCGGTAGTCTGGACTGAGATTAAATCAATATTTACTCACACCTTTGGTGTCGTTAGGATAAGTTTTACGCATAAGATACTTTTTATACTTGCAGACAAAATAAAACAGTTATAATAATGGAAACATGCAGAGTTTTTATGGATTCTAGGGAACTGTTTTCCCCTTTGTTGGTACACTTAAGAAGTGGCAACTGCTTACATAAATATTCAGTTAAGAGGATTCTTCGCCAGAAGGGTTTCTTGCACCAGACAGTATCAGAAGCCAAAATGACAAACGAGAAACACAATAATGGCCTACGGAAACCAAATGCAAAGGAATGCACCAATTGAAGTCAATGTTCTCTTTTGGTCAACTTACCTCGAAGCATTGTCCTATTGTCAAAATAATTTCGTCAGCCAGGTTCTTTACATGAAACAAAAAACAAAATATTTGTTAATTAATAACGCATCTTCGGTCATACAGTTTGGTTTTACGTTGTATTCTGTTGTCGACACAATTAGACAAATATGTACAAACATACATACCAATAAAATCAAATATTGCTTGATATCCTATATATAGGTATCATCTTTAAGATATCAAGCATATTACAAACCTCCACAGGTAAAAGAAGTGTGGTACAGAGTGTAACTGTTCAACTTGTTATTCCTGGATCTCACTTCTTACACTGAGAGAACTGAGAGAAATATGCTATCTGTACTAGCTATCTACCTTTGCTTGGCATGTCACCTGTTCTTTTAAAGCATATGTTTCGCAAGGGACAACAAAAGTATTTCCTTAAGTTGAATTAACGTTGATTACTGACTTGATTACTGATTACTGAAGTTGGATTACCAACTTTGTAGAGCATTTTAGGGAAAGAATCACCAAGTGTAGGTCAAAATTCTGACACGCTGCTTGACTACCTAAAAGATGTCCGTCACCGGCAATTAATATTCGCTTACAAGACACAAATAGTAATATTAATAATAATAATGTGCTATGGTCAAATTGATGAGGTCAAACTGTGAAAAGTTCAAGCATAGTTTTACCAAATGGAACAAACATAAGATCTTTGGAGTAGAGTGGGGTGGGGTGTAAATATCTCGGTATACTTCGAAGTGATGACATAAAGAGCAAATAAATGAAACAAATCGCCAAGAAAGAATACTTTGGGAGGGTAAGAAAGGTCCTAAAACCAAGTCTTATGTGAAGAATAGAATCGAGGCAATAAAATCGTGGGCAATTGCACAGTGCAATATAGCACAGGAAAACAAGAAAACTGGTAACTGCATGTCGGTGGATGCACCCACAGGCAGATATAGATAAATTGTATTGGAAGAGAGAAGAAGGAGGCCGGGGCATAATTAGTACCGAGGATTGTATCACTACAGATGAGAATGTGGTATTTTAAGAGACATTTTTGGCCATTTTTATGGACGTAACAATGACTGAGTTCGACCGGAAGTATTTTGTATTATCCAATGATACTTTAGTAATTAATGTATTGTTTTAGCGGAAGATGGGAGTTGAACGAAGAGAGAAAAATGGCGTGTTTTAAGTTTTGAGTCTTGTGTAAAAGTGAATAGAGGATTGAGAAGCCGAACACTTTGTGTATATTTTATTGTTGTTTTACTCGGATCGCGTATACATTTGTGGATTCGTTACAGAGATTTTTGGAGGTTCTACCGAGATTGCACAGATACGACGGATTTTGTTTTGTAAATATTATAAATAATCTGGAGATGGAAGAAAAAGCTGCAGGAGGCGAAGGAGCAGTTCAACCAGAACATGCCACCAATATGCAATCGATTTTTCGCAGACCAGAAAAGTTTAAATTAGGAGACGATTTTGATTTATTTTGGAGAAAAACATTACTTTATTTTGAAGCTATCGACTTGAAAGAGGATAAAAAGAAACGTTTGGCTTTGCTTTTTAATCTGAGTGAGGATGCTTTCAGGATTGCAGAACCCCTTCGGCGAGATAACGATGAAAGTTTTGAAGCATGGGGAAAGATTTTATCACAGTAATTTGAAAAAAATATTACTGTTACAGAGAAAAGATATAATTTTGCAAAAAGAGTCCAAGATCCAGGAGAAAACGTGGATAATTTTGCCATCAGTTTAAGAGAACATGCAGCCAAGTGTAATTTTCAAGGGGAAGAATTCGAAAATCGTTTACTTGACCAATTTATTGTGGGCTTAAGAGACCTTGGTCTTCAGAGTAAGTTGTTACAAGAGCCCAAAGATACTCTGGATGAGGCATTAAGAGTTGCAAGGCGTTTTGAGGCAGCCAGAAGTACTGTTAATGTTTTGAAAGGAAGAAATCAAGTTGGTTTTGTGGCAAATGTTCAAGGTAAGACGTGTTTTGCTTGTGGTAAATTGGGTCATGTTGCTAAAAATTGTGTAGGCGTAAATAACAACAGAAGTTCTTTTGTGCCCCGAAGGAACACAGGACAAAATGTGATTTGTTTTGTTTGCAAACGTCCCGGTCATGTAGCCAAGAATTGTTTTTCTACTGGGGTGACTAGTGGTGGTAATGCAAGGGCTAAAAAGGGTTTTGTTTGTTTTCGCTGTGGTAAGGAAGGTCACATTGCAAGGAATTGTCAGAGTAATTTGAGTGTTCAGATTGAAAGTGATGTTCCAGAAACTGTTGTAAATAAACCTATTAAAGTTAAAACGAAACTGTCATCAATTGTTGCGGCTAGTAAGAGACAAACTTTAGTGATGGAAGCAGAAATAAACAATAACTCTTCTCTTTGTGTAATTGATACAGGTGCTTCAGTTTGCTTAATTAGTCAATCAAAGTGGAATAAAATTAAGAATGATGAACAACTGATGCCGTCAGATATAGTTGCAGAAGCTGCCAACAATATGCCACTTGGAATTCTTGGGAAAACATTTATGAAACTTGTTTGCTCAGGTCATAAATTTGATGTGGAGTTTTATGTTGTTGATAGAATGTCACAGGATATTTTGTTAGGATTAAATTGGTTGGTTGATCATGAAATAACTCTTTGTGTGAAAGAAAAGAAAATGCTATTTGCTGATGGAAAGGAAATTAAATTATTTTTGTATGACTCAAGTTTGCTTGACCCTGATGTAATACTTTCTGAAGATGTACTTGTGCCAGGCCAACATGAAGTTATAAGTACAGCTAAGTTGAGTAATGCTAGTATTTCGGATGGGCTTTTAGAGCCAAATAGAGATTTAACAAATAAAGGAGTTGTAGTTGCCAGAGTAATTGTTAGGCCTGAAGGACAGTCAGTTCCTGTTCAAATTGTTAATCCTGGGCATAAGAGTATCAAGTTGTTTAAGGGTACTAAGCTCGGTCAACTGCAAGCTTTTGAAGAAGATTTTAAAGACCCTGGAGTCAGTATAGATAATCAAGAAAAGAGTGATTTTTATTTTGAAATTGATCAATTAGAGCAGAAAGAGAAAGAAACTATACAGGCATTCTTACATGGTCAACAGGATATTTTTGCTGCTACAGTTAAAGAAATTGGCACAACTCATGTTACAGAACATGTTGTTGATACTGCAGATGCCAGGCCAATAAAACAGTTGCCAAGAAGACTTCCACAAGCTTTGAAATCAGTTGTGGATAAACAGGTTAATGAGATGCTTGAGGCTGGAGTAATTCGTCAGAGTAACTCTCCATGGGCTAGTCCCATAGTTTTGGTGCGTAAAAAGGATGGAAGCTGGAGGTTTTGCATAGATTTTCGGAAAGTAAATGATGTGACAGTGAAAGATGCATATCCGTTGCCGCAGATAAATGACATTGTTGATTCTTTAAATGGACAGAAGTATTTTTCCACATTGGATTTGACTTCTGGTTATTGGCAGGTCCCTGTTGAGAAAGAAAGTATTCCAAAAACTGCATTTGTAATTCCAGGAGGTGGACATTTTGAATTTTTGAAATTGCCATTTGGCATGTCTAATGCTGTGCCCACATTTCAGCGTTTGATGGCGACTGTGTTGCAAGGGTTATTGGGTAGTAAATGTCTTGTGTATTTGGACGATGTTTTGTGTTTTGGGAGCTCGTTAGAGGAACATTTAGCCAATTTACAAGATGTTTTTGAAGCAATAAGAAAGGCTGGGTTGAAATTAAATCCCAAAAAGTGTGTGTTTGCTCAAACAAAAGTCAGGTTTTTGGGTTATGAGTTGTCTGGTGAAGGTCTTGCTCCTGATTCAAAAAAGGTTTCGGCCATTAAAGAGTTTCCACAGCCAGTTGATGTTAGTTCTTTGCGGTCATTTTTGGGTATGATGGGTTATTACAGAAGGTTTGTTGGTGGATTCAGTGAAATTGCTACACCTTTGCATAAATTGTTGCAGAAAGATGTCAAGTTTTTGTGGGATGAAAATTGTCAAAAAGCTTTTGATGAGTTGAAAAATGCTTTGATTTCTGCACCAGTTATGGCATTTCCGAGGTTTGACAGAGAGTTTGTGTTGTATACAGATGCTTCAGATATTGGCGTTGGATCAATTCTTGCTCAGAAAGATGATTCGGGAGTTGAAAGGACAGTTGCATTTGCATCTCGAGCGTTGACAGGCAGTGAAAAGAACTGGACAACTACGGAAAAAGAAGCTTTTGCGGTTGTATGGGGTTTAGAACATTTCAATGCTTATGTTTTCGGTCATAAAGTGGTTGTGTATTCTGATCATCGTGCATTACAATGGCTAAGAGACATAAAACACCCTAGTGGTAAGCTGGCAAGATGGATTTTGAAATTGGAAGAATTTGATTATACTATTGTGCATAGAGCTGGATCACTTATGGCTCATGCTGATGCACTTTCAAGAGCGCCTGCAAATGGAATAAAAGTTATCGGAATGACAGCTGAAGAGTTGTTAGATGCTCAGTTGTTAGATAAAGATGTAAGCACTGTTTTTGGATGGGTAACAGATGGTGTACGTCCTGACAGTATCAGCATTGATTCGCAGGTATTGAAAATTCTTTATAAACTTTTTGAGAGCCTTTTAATCAACGAACAAGGTTTGCTTTGCAGGAAATGGTTTGATTACAACAGTGAGAAAATTAGAACTCAAATTGTAGTTCCTGAAGGAATGCAGAAGAAAGTTATTACGCAAGCGCACTCAACTTGTAGTCACATGGGTGTAGCCAGAACATTCGAACAAGTCCAAAGAAATTATTATTGGCCCGGATTTAATAAGTCTGTTGAAGTATTTTGCAAAACTTGTGACACATGTGCACGTAATAAAGTAGTGCCAAGGCCGAGATATCCCATGAAGCCCATTGAAGTAATTCCGATACCATTTCACATGGTAGGAGTCGATATAATTGGACCATTAGTGCGTACCAGAGCCGGAAATAGATACATTCTGACTCTAATTGATTATTTTACGAAGTATGCAGAAGCCATTCCGTTACCAAACCAAGAAGCAGAGACGGTTGCTAGAGCGTTAGAAGAAATATTTGCGAGACATGGTATGCCTGCTGTCATTTTAACAGATCAAGGCTCGAATTTTGAATCAAAGATCATTAAATCGATTTGTTCGTTATTTGGAATTGAAAAGAGGCGGACGACGCCTTATCATCCACAAACAGACGGATTGTGTGAGCGTTTTAATGGCACTTTAAAATCACTTTTAAGGAAGAGAGTAAATCGTGATAGAGACAATTGGGATGAGCAGATTGCTGCCGCACTTCTTGCTTATAGGAGTTCAGTACAAGCGTCGATTGGTTTAAGTCCATTTGAAATGTTGTATGGCAGAGAAGCTACGTTGCCACTCTCTATTAGTCGTGAGGACAACACTCTGAAACCAATTCAAGGTTCTACTAAATATTTATCAGAACTTAAAGATCGATTTAGTCATCTAAAAGATATTGCAAGTAGTAGACAAAAAGCAGCACAAGAAAAACAAAAGAAATTTTATGATGCAAGAAATCGGGTTGAATCCAAAAAAGACTTTGTTGCTGGAGATCTTGTATTACTACGTAATCAACGAGCAAGAGGCTTAGATGAAAAATATATTGGTCCATTTGAGATTGTTACTACGATGGATAGCAGTTGTTTGATTCGTTCGTTGGACACACAGAAAGTAAAAACTGTTCATTTTAATCGATTGAAGCCTTATTATGCTGACACGGAGAAAGACGTTATTGCAGATAATGCTGATAATACTGATAATAGGGAATTGGATGATTTGTCTTCCGAAGAGGAGGAATTTTACATCGATACTTACGTTCCACCAAGAGCAAAAGAACACGTACCAGAGGTTAGATTCGTACCGGAGGCCGAAGAACGCAGATTCCCGAAAAGAGTAAGGAGACCGCCTGAACGCTATGAAGCCTGATTGAATTAATTTTAATTATTTTCTTGCCCTAATGAGAAAACATTTACAGACATTTAAGATTCTCAGGACCATTTTGTAAATATTTTCCTTGTATAGTTTTTTTTAAACTGTTAAAATAAAAGACTGTAAAACATAAAAAAAAGGTATAAAATTGTAGGCTTGTTGTATTAGTATTGTTTTCGTTTTAGAGTATGGCTTTCGTTAAGGAGGGGGGAGTGTGGTATTTTAAGAGACATTTTTGGACATTTTTATGGACGTAACAATGACTGAGTTCGACCGGAAGTATTTTGTATTATCCAATGATACTTTAGTAATTATTGTATTGTTTTAGCGGAAGATGGGAGTTGAACGAAGAGAGAAAAATGGCGTGTTTTAAGTTTTGAGTCTTGTGTAAAAGTGAATAGAGGATTGAGAAGCCGAACACTTTGTGTATATTTTATTGTTGTTTTACTCGGATCGCGTATACATTTGTGGATTCGTTACAAGAACAGCCTTGGATATTAAATAAACATGAAACAAGAACTGGTGAAAATGATTTGCAAAGAATATATCACCAAAGAGAGAGAAAGGCCCAAGAAAAAAAAAAAGAATGATCATTGAAAACAGAAAAGGAAGGTTTGGAGAACAACCACTGGATTTTACTTTAAGGAAATAAAAGTTGTTAAAGATGAAAAAGGAAGTTGTACGTGGCTTGCAAATGGATATCTTAAAAAGGGAGATAGAAGGATTGCCCATGGCAGCCCATTTTCAAGCACTCTGAACAAACTGGGTATCGTAAAAGGCAAGGATCTGAAACGTGTACAACGTCCGGGGAGAGGGATGAGATTACAAGCCACAAAACGAGTACAAAAAATAGCGTCATAATAAAATGGCTGCTCTGATACATTGCCCTCTCTGCCACAAATGTAGCTTTTCTTGCGGATCAAAGAGTTACGGACACTTTGTAAATAGGGCAATTGTTGTACTAGAGAATGAAGCAATTAAACCTCTGCCGGTCCTCGTAATGCAATTTGAGTCTGACGTCGCACGTAACATGCCAGATAAAGTTGTCATTGAAAACCTAACTCACCATTTAGGTAAGTGAAATTATGTTTCATGGCTGTGGCACAAGGATTGAAAACTTTAAAATTTAATCTGGAGTCAACTTTATTCAGCACTGCACAATATGTGTACAAAGAAATACTTTCACCTTTATCTTAAATTTTATATACAATAAAAACCAAACACCATTACTGACATTGTCCTCAAGGAGTTAAGGGTCACTTGATATATTTATATATTTTGTATTTTTAAGGAAAAGGGCAGTCTGGAGAAGACGCCACTCCCTTTTCCATTAGTAACTGATGTTCAGCAACTTCAGTTTTAACTTTGGTCAGTGTTGGGGTCATACACATAGGTTAAATATCAGTGGCTTCCTAACTTCACCTACACTTGTCTACGTACAATGACTTGTACCAAAAAATCACCCTGGATCACGGAAAATATTTAAAAGCTGCTCTCTGTGTCTATTATGTATTCCAAGTTAGTTTCTGTAAATAATAAGTGCGGAGTCCCCAAAGATAGAATAGAAAATAATCTCCTCTTAAAATGGGAGATAACTCAAAACATCTTAGAACGCCTATTGAAACACGGATGGGGCATTTGTGCGTAAAGCATAAAATTCAAAAATATCAATGTTCTGTTTAAATTCGCCCCATACAACCTTTTAAAAAGCGTCCCAGTAATTAACATAAATAACTTACCAATGACCATGCCTTAAAAACATGGCAATAATGCTTCTGGATGATAGTGTCCTTAGTGATATATGCAAATACGGCTAAGTCGTTTGGATCTTGGGCGCAATAGGAGATGGTACGAATATCGTACGAGCTGATTATTTTCTGGAAAATTAAAACAAACACTTGGTAACATACGAGTTAAAATATCACCAATCGATAATATGGTTACACTATACAATAAAATAAGAATAAGATCTTGATAAACGTATCCCATTAAAAGGAGTTCAACTATAAAAGCCTCCTACTATAATAGATCGGATCAACAAACAGACAGGCCGCGGGCAATGATGTGCTCAAGACAGAACTATGCTATTACCAAGACTTGTGGGGTTCAGTACACACTTTAATGTAAAGAAGGCAAGTAGTATTACATCCATTTTGGGAACAGAGTAAACCCCTCGACAAGCTACTCGTGTAGTGGCGGGTATGACCTAAATGAACAGCAAGAACAGGGCAAAAACACAGAATAAGGAGAGAAGAGATCTCACAATAACACATTCAATGCCCTTGTGCAACTAAAAACATATTTTAAGTCCCAGAATCTTTTATTTTAGTTAGACTTAGACTGAACCCCATTTAGTTGTCTAATGTTTCATTTTCGTACTGGTTCCAATATCACTTTGCAATGACAAAACTTTGAGACCTATGGGTCTACCTGTTTTTAAGGCAGCTGTTTCTAAGTGAGTGGTAACCTTAGCATAGCTCAAAGATTAACTCTGAAACATTTGCAAGAAAAATCTCTACAAGTAAAGAGAGAGAAAGAAAGAGAGAGAGAGAGAGAGAGAGAGAGAGAGAGAGAGAGAGAGAGAGAGAGAGAGAGAGAGAGAGAGAGAGAGAGC
>RDPX01000087.1:2007001-2030219 GCA_003991215.1 Morbakka virulenta | reverse complement strand
GAGAAAGAAGTATAAAGAAAAGGAAGGAAGAGGGAAAGAGAGAGAGAGGAAAAGAGAGAGAGAGAGAGAGAGAGAGAGAGAGAGAGAGAGAGAGAGAGAGAGAGAGAGAGAGCAAGGGGGGCAGTGAAGAAATAGTAACTCTGGTTTTCGTATGGTATTGTTTTACAATAAGCATTTTCCCACATGTTTGCAAATGATCAACGACCCACTCATACTCAAAATCAGTATCTTTTATAGATCTTCTGAAAAGCCGTGAAAATGTTCATCACAGGGAATGTTAAGCAAAACAATTTTTACCACCAGATTTAAATTTCCACTCTGACAAGCATAACCTTCACGACGGGTCCTTTTTACATTATGTTATTCTTACCGACAAAATCAAAACTAGAATACAGCCTTTCATATTTACCGACACATCAAAATAACTATACCAAATAATATGACATAGTACATTACAGCCTCGTGGGTAATCTACCTGCTGGAACCTAAGGCAAAAGTAGCGGATTTCTCAGCTTGTTGTTAAAGTAGATACTGCGGATATTCAAGTATCTGTGGTTTTCTTACGTGAAAAGCGCAGTTATTTCTCGCCTCGGGGATCATGTCAAAAAAACCATCGTTGTATCGCTACAAGACTGACGGCAAGAGCAACTACCCAGTTAAAGATGTCGAATGTATTGACTTAGACAGGACGAAAATTATTGTATACTACGTCATTACACATCACAACAAAAATTGAAAAGCCAATGTATCATGACGGTAACAAAACAAGAAAAACAGTTTGCCTGAAATTCAAATCTTCAGCTATAACAATAATACCCGATTATTGGTTTAAAGTGGATTCGGTGATACCAACATTGGGAAGGCGGGGGTAGAGAAGACAGCAACAGCTGGATTTGTGTTTGGTGAAATCAGGATTAAAACTAACTAAAAGCATCATTAGCATACCAAATTATTTGGGGATCTACAAAATTCAACAGCTTACAAAAAAGCAGTCAATTTAACTTCTGATAAAAGAAATCTTAACGCAGGCTCCTGAGCCCAAACATTTTTTTTACTGTGTATATGAAGTTTTTGTCTGAGCCATATTTGCTCTCACTTAATCCTTTTCAAAATTATTCATGCGCTAAAGGTGGCTTCCGTGGAAAATTGTTTTCTTCTCGCAGCTAACATTATTTCTTGAAGTGGTATGCAAAGTGGATAAAACAAATAAACAGCAGGGTGCACTTTTAGGCCATGGAAAGGGTGGGGACCAAATTCGTCTGCCACTTCCCTGTGTACCATAAGTCACTACTAACCCACAATCGTATGTACCCCTTACAACATTAGAAATTTTAAAAGTCTGTTTTGTCGCCAATTGCCAACGGAAAAGACTTCTAACTAAATTTTACTATCGGTAATATAATATAATATAATATAATATAATATAATATAATATAATATAATATAATATAATATAATATAATATAATATAAAATAAAATAAAACAAAACAAACTAAACTAGCCTGCTATGGAATAATTCTATATATTTTTGGTTCGGCTTTATATAATATATAATATAGTATATAATATAATATACTATAGGAGTGAAAGGGTAATTGCTACCTTTCCTTACTTTTTGCTTCGTTGTTCGTTATTAGGAATGAGCACGAGAAAAAGAGAGGGCTGAGAGTGCTTTTCGGGAAAACGCGGCCGTCGGGTCGAGAAAGAAAAAAATATCAGTGTTTTAAATATTGTTTCAGCTAAACAAAACCCTCATGGATAAATTACTTTAAAAATAATTTAATATTTGACAAATACAACAAAAATATTTAGGATATGTTTGGGGTTTTTTCGCATTTAAAAGAACACAATATTTTGCATACGAGCAATTTTCTTAATAGTGCGGTGTGGATACATAGTAATAAGCAGTGACGTAATCGAATAAGGGTAATACTCTTACCTTACTTTGCAAGTCTACATAATCGATGCCTCGTACAGATAATGTTAGTTGAATTTCTGGTACTTTTTCTAACATTCTTGTGGACTTCTGTCATAAAATAGAACACAATGCAAGGTTAGTAATAAAAAGTCAAGGCTACCTTCTTGAAAATTGGAGACACGAAAAATAAACATAAAAAAAAAGAAAGTGATATCTATGATTCGATGCAGCCTAAGGTGAACTAATCTATATTTTAACAATTCATATTTTGTTTCGCAAACAGTAACAGTGGTTCTCTAACAATCTTGAAAATTCATTTAAATCAAAGGAAGCGCTTGTCACTTGCTGCAGATATTCAAGAAGCTGAATATTTCCTTTTAAGCAGACTAACCACCGAACAATACCAGGAATTTATTTTACCCGTGAATTACACTCACAAAGAGAGACTACACTCTACCAGGAAAGACACCAAAAGAAGTTCGCGAGTCTGAAACGACAGTTGTCAGAATTTTCAAGTAACAGTGATGTTTGATGATGCTTGTACAGCACATTGAAAGTTTTCTTTTCCTTTCAAATGAATTAGTCCAAAACAAGTAACCAAACAAAGCGGTATTAAGGTCTCCGAAGAAAAGTAAGTTAAAAAACGAAAGGAAAAGGTTCATTCAACGACAGGTCAGAAAACGGCAAAAACAACTAGGCAGAAGAGGTTATAATCAACCAAGGTGTGGAAAAAGGCTACCATTGCAAAAAGACTCAGTGACACGTGCATCCACAAAAGCAATGTGACAAAGACGATGTGAATGGTGAGTAGGGAAGGAGAGTACTGCGGTTTTTTAAGAATAAAAGAATATACAAATGTACGACTGTACCACCAAACAACTGGAGAAGAAAGTAATAATGCCAGAAGAAAAGATATTCAATAGATAAATGATGATGATGATGATGATGATGATGATAATAATAATAATAATAATAATAATAATAATAATAATAATAATAATAATAATAATAATAGTAACATGACGGCCTGCACAGGGTGATGATATTCACCTGCCAGACGAGAAAACTTAACCCCGGTTACTGACCAGCAGATTTGGAGGTTAAGCACCTTCCTCAATAAGTTGGTGGTTCCAATGATGGTAGATGTTTGGAGACTACCAAAGAAGTCAGGGATGCCCAACTCTTTCAAGCTGCGCTCCAACCGCTTCGTAACCACTCCTAAGCTTACCACAACGATTGGGACAACGCTGGTAGATACGCTGTGTAACTCCCGGAATTGTTAAGCCAAGGGAGAATACTTAGTGATCTTTTCTTCTTCCTTAGCTGTCACATTTCCATCGGAAGGCACAGCAAAATCTACAATCAGCCATCTCTTCTTAGTGCGGTCAACAACAACAACATCCGGACGATTAGATTCCACCTGTTGCATTGTCTCCACTGATCTATCCCATCAAACTTCAAACCTACTATCTTCACTCTTTCTAACTTTGTCAGACACCTCTTCAAACCACTTCCCAGCGCAATTAAACCCATACTTCTTGCACAGCTCCCAATATTTTCTCAATTCCATCCTATCATGTCGCCACTTGTACTCCTTCTGAGCCAGTACCTTACACCCACATGCAACATACCAAACTGACTCAAATTCCATTTCGCAGATCCGACACATAGGACTAACACCACCACCCCACTTCGACTGCGCCAACCTTGTCCTCAATGCTTGCTTTTGAGCAGCAAACAAAAAACGCCTCTGTGCTTTTTGCAAGGAAACCACCCTTAACCAACTGTATTGATGTTGCATTTTCATTCATCTCCCGAAATAACCTACCATGCAGAGCCTTCTCCATCAANTCAATTCCATCCTATCATGTCGCCACTTGTACTCCTTCTGAGCCAGTACCTTACACCCACATGCAACATACCAAACTGACTCAAATTCCATTTCGCAGATCCGACACATAGGACTAACACCACCACCCCACTTCGACTGCGCCAACCTTGTCCTCAATGCTTGCTTTTGAGCAGCAAACAAAAAACGCCTCTGTGCTTTTTGCAAGGAAACCACCCTTAACCAACTGTATTGATGTTGCATTTTCATTCATCTCCCGAAATAACCTACCATGCAGAGCCTTCTCCATCAATCTCTCCTTTCTCTCCTTTCTCTCCTCATCCACTCTCGTCTGGTAATGCTTCTTCGTCTCCATTCCAAGCATAATAATTCCAGGCACCTGTTCCAAAATCGTCTCCTCAGTAGCATGTACATACTCTTCTAACCCTAACTCTTCCTGCCTCACATAATCTTCAACGCTGCTCAAGTCACGACCCCATCCTTTCTTCCGATGTATAGACGATCTACACTACTATTCCTATGGAAAGCACCATTCATCGTTAAAATCTTCCTTGTCTTAATATCAAGTTTGCGCAGCTCAGCATCAGACCAATCCAGTATTCCAGCGCTGTATCGGACAACACTAACAGCCCACGCATTGATATCGCGAACTAAGTTCCCAGCATACAACCTCGACTTTGCCAGCCATTTCACACGTCATACTTAGTCATTCCCAATTTTCTCCTTCATCTTCTTCTGCATGAACTTCGCCCCTTCTAGCACTCCCATGTACTCCCCACTTAGTAGCTCGATTCCCTCACATTCAGCCCTTTCACCTCGTTTAATTTCCAAAACAGCACAATTATCTAACCCAAACTCCATCCCAATATCCCTAGAGTAAACCCTCACCACCTCGACCAATGCCTCCAACTCTCGTTTACTTTGCCCAAACAGCTTCAAATCGTCCATGAACAATAAATGATTGACCAACACCCTACCTTGACCGAAGAAGTATCCAACATTCTCTCTGTTGAGTAAAATACTCAGCGGGATCATTGCAATAACAAAGATCAAAGGGGAAAAAGAGTCACCTTGGAATAAAAATAAAAATAATAATTATTATTAATAATAATAATAATAATAATAATAATAATAATAATAATAATAATAAAAAATAAACTTCAGTAGTGCTATGGGTTGATTTTACTCTGAGATAGTGTATGCGACAATAAAGAGAAATCCCCGCCGACACAGTCACAATTAAACGAATGGAGAAAGGTTACTGGTACGAGGCACGTAAACGTGAAAATTAATATGATTAGACTTGGTATGCTCTTTTGGATGGATAGTACCAAAGCGCAAGGGGTAAGAAAAAGTGAAGGGAGATAGCTGGGTTATTTTAATACAGAGGGAAGGATAAACTAAATGATGGTAAGGATGAGAAGTACTTTTGGAGTTTGTGAAGTCTCCCAGAAAGCAGTGAGTCCAAGAGGAGATGATTCACGCAATCAACGGGAAAGCACCACGTGGGTAAAATACAAACAAGAAAGATAAAGGCCTCAAAACAGATTTGTCAACAACATTATTAACAATGTGGGGCCGAATGTTTTTTTCAAATGACAAAAAGCCAGTAACCTAGTAACAGGGCGAAAACAAAAGCTTAAAGATGCAGGTGAACAAAAAAAATAATTTTTTAAATCAACGTCGAGTCAGTAACCAAAGTTCTTCCTCATTTTCTATTTTTTGGTCATCATATTTTACTGGATTTTTTGTCACTAATCCGTTTAGAAATAACTATGCGTGCCACAGAGATTTCTGACAATACATATTACAGAGATACAATTCCAAAATATGTCAAAGATGAAAATCACGCCTTTATTTTAAGTCTCTTGTGATAGTGTTACAGGAATGCTCCACATGGTTTGGGCATGGGGCCAGATTACAAAACAAGTTCGGTTTTAAAAGGATCTTAAATAGAAAAACATTTATCAGAAAGGAAGACCTTATAAATATTTATATCCAAAAATAAAATTTTTAACATGCTTACCATCAGTTTTTGACAAGCTTCAACTGTGCTCGACTTTCCTCGAACTTCCTTCACCAGATGCGAACCAAGATACTGGCAATGAAATAGGTAATACGATTCCAGATACAAGTTTGTAGAAAAGTGAAAATATGTCAATCGAATTGGATTGAATCTGTGCCTATGGATATCATGCACTACCATTAATTATCGGCGCAAGGCTTTCAACTAGATTACTTTGCAATCATATATTTCAATTACACCCGCCATTCTATCCATAGGTACCTATCGTTTGGGAATTTCATCGAAATCACACATATAGAAATAACCAACCCACATTACAACCTCCCTTCCAAGACTTTCCTTCCAAGTTGTGATTTTTTTTGCAGGAATCTAAAGATAAAGTCAGCTGTTTACCAACGTATTAAATATCAAGAGACGTCAAGAATTGAAAAATCTCAAGGTACATTTACAAAACCCTAGAGTAAGAGGGGTGGTGGTGGATATCCATATTTGGGGTACAACATCTGCCAATGAAATTCCTGTCTCATACAGCACGTATGGACGTCTTCCCTTGCAAACCAAAGCCGGACCCCCAAATGAGAACAAACCTGCTGGTGACAGGAAAATGCGAGCTGACAATTTGACAGTATATAGTGACTTTATATTGATTTACCTATTGTTTATGGGAAAGCAAGCTTAAAAGGCTATCAGTAAACATCACGATAAAGTAAAGTCATTAATTGACAAGTGACACAATTGGGGTATTATGTACAAAACCCTCTCATATCCCTGTTTGTTATGTTGTGAATATCAATGATGCTACTCCAAATAAAAAAATGTCACTGTACAACAAGGATCCCTGCTTTTAGTCCGAAAAATAAACATGTGATTACAAACGCGCGGGTCAACTCAAGCACATGACATTTTCATGGATTTTGGTATGTATAAAATGTTATTCTCTTCTATGGAGTCCTGTGTACTCGAATTCCACCACGACTGTTTGACTGACCATATTTCATAGCGTAACAACTCCCATTAAAAGTAATGTACCAAAAGCATTAAACATCCGAAAAATGCTCACAAAATGAAATTTTCGCACGTCTCCTCTTAGAACACAAGTCTAAAAAACGAAAAACTTGATCACAAAATTCAAAAAAGCATTCGGTTTCTTAAGCATGGTTATCTTCCTGGTTGTCGGAATTAGATCTAATATTGTGTAGATGTCTACTAACTATAGTTTTTTTGCCCTTTGATAAGGAACTTACGGTAAAATTTTTCCTATCTACACGAGCAGAAAAGACCGCACGTGCTTATTCATACCATAAATTACTATTAAAACAAATACTCCTTTTGGGGGTATCTGTATTGCAATCTATGGCCCACTCCATGTTTTCTATCAAACTTCAATTTTACATATTTGTTAAACTGAACAGTCATTATCATCTACCAAAAATCAATCAATGCCCAGTAGAACCAACGTTTACGGTGACCAGAATATTGGGTCTTGTAACCCTACCCTTTGATCCAAGTGACCGAATACGTTTTGCCAAATATCTGGGTTGTAGTCGTTTCTTTAATAACAAAATAACAACGAAAATCACAAGAAAAACTACAAGAAAAATCGCATGTTTTTCGGTTTTAACGTCATTTCCCCCCAGCAATTGGGGATCAGACGGTGCCCTTCGGAGGGACTTTGTTTTGGGAGTGAGGAATGTCTTGACCGGATGCCCTTCTTAACGCCAACCAATGGCTTTTTTTGTAAAGTTCCAAAACCTTTCACCTGCTCGGGGAATCGAAGCCGGTATCTTGGGTTATGGTGCAACTCCACAAATCATTAAACCACGACCCTCGAACACAACAAAAATCGCAAAAAAGTCTAATTTTAGAGAAAATACAAAAAAGCTAACATTTCCCCCCTCATCCATGATATTAGGCACCAACTCCATAAGCGAACAGGAATCGGCAATAATTAACGCCCGTTATCATATAAGCCTGACTACGACGGTCGAATATTAAATTCAACAAACTTCTATAATTTTCGGTAGATTCTATGCCAGTGCGAACACCCAAAGGCACTGGGCTGAGAACAGGCGGCAAGTAAGCATGTTATTAAATCTATTCAAATAGATTTTAAAACATCAGGAACAGATAGAAGCGATAACTTTACATAAACATTACATTTTGAACCCAACAAAACAGGCAAAAAAATAATGATATCACTAACATACAAGCGAGCTTCAGAAGAATGACGATAGTACATGATGTGATCCAACGGTATGCTCTTCATATAATTATTTTTAATTTTCGTTTTACCCCTCCATATCAAATTACAACGGGCGTAACTAAAAATACAAATGTCTACCCAATGTAAACTGGCTTCCCCATAAGCTGTGTACGGGGTCGCTTCACAGAACCCAAGCACTGCCACTTAAGGGGTGGATATGCAAGTATAAACAAGTCACTATTGACTTAATCACAACAACTAAACACGAAAATTTCAACTTTTCTGGACTAGAATAAAATTATTAATCTCCTTTCCTTGGCTGTTTTTGCACCATAAACCAAATGAATTTTGAAAAAAAAACTGTGTAAGAATTCAGATACCTGTAAAATTAATGCTAGAGCACAAAAGCGAAAAAAAGATAAAATAATAAAAACTCGAGTAAGGACTTTTAAAAACTGTTTCGAAGAATATATTCTACTCACCCTTGTTCTATACCGTACACCTTCGTACAATAAATCCTCTGGTCTGTGTCTCCAGGTTGGATTGTCTTGTTGTATAGAAGGGGGTACTACCCTTGGAGATTCCGGGTCTGGTTTAACGAATTCTTCAGGCGAAAACTCCTCTGCTGGAATGTCATTCAATTTATTTGAAACAGTTTGATTTCCAACTGTCCTCACGTAAGTCTTCTTTGGGGGTGCTGGTTCTGCTGGGGCATTCCGCATTGCCTGTGTATGGAAAAACGCATTCAATTGTGTTTCGACACAAATAGGACATCACGACACGAATCAGTGTAACTCATTAATAAATATGCTGTTTTAACCTAAGCGGTGCAAAATACAACGGCAGTTCTTATTAAGCTCGTACAAATGTTTAATATGGTTTTTTTTATTTTTTAAGGTAAAAATTCCAAAGCCAAAACACGATTTGAAAAAAGCAAAACTACTGAATCGAGAAAAAGAAGCATGTCACTACAAATCACTACAAGAGAGTTGCACCACATTTCACCACATACTGTGCGTGCGTACATGCGAGGAGAGGGTTATGTGGGTGAGAGGAAAGAGAGAGAGAAAGACAAAGAGAAAGAAAGAGAGAGAGAGAGAGAGAGAGAGAGAGAGAGAGAGAGAGAGAGAGAGAGAGGGAGAGGGATATATATATATAAATATATATATATATATATATATATATACTCTGTGTGTGTGTGTGTGTGTATGCTTAATGTATTATGTTAATGTTAATTATTAATCATTTTTCAAACAGTTTTCCACAACAGACCATGTTTATTGCATTTTTACTGTATCATATATTGATACTTTGGATCATAATACTGCATCGGCTTATTAAAAGAACTTAAAAATGACTTTAATGCTGTTGTTTTCTGAGAAAAGGGGCCATATGACTGGGAGGGTTTTTGAGACTGGCAAGACCAAGACAGGCAGGAAAAATCATAAGCGCATACCTTGTTTGCCTGTTTCGACCACCAAGCTTGAATACTAATACTAAGCAGGATGGGCAGGGGAAAGGAGCAGTGCACATAGATTCTCCTTAAAACGCACACAAGATGTAAAGTCTAAATTATACTGCATTCTTGCATTATCGCAAGAGATCTTTGCAGACTTTCATATCACCATGCCTACATAACCTTTTCACGTTTTTCTCTTAAGAGTTTCAGTTTCTGGCAGGTCGTCGTCTAATTAGTCCTTTTTCAGGAAATTTCTTTTCGTGCGACTTGAATATAAACATAAATATAAATATAGTATAATATAATATAATATAATATAATATAATATAATATAATATAATATAATATAATATAATATAATATAATATAATATAATATAATATAATATAATATAATATAATATAATATAATATAATATTATATTATAATATAATATAAATCTCTGTCCGCCTCTCCATACCACAGGTCCAAACCAATTAAAACCTTTTTCGTTTGATGATAATCAGTATGTCTGCTTTGCATCCAAATAGCTCTTCTAAATGCGCTCTCCACGCCCCATTCAAATTTTTCATATTTAGCATCTTAAAACGTTACTTTTAAAAAACATGAAGTTTGCCTCGTCTTCCCTTTTGATGTCTACACATGCAGGTCACACGATACGAAACAGTAACAAAGGCAACTTCTGAGTGGCTACGGGTAACTTGGCCTGCAGATATGTAAGCTGAAACTAAAAACAATACACGTCTCTTTGTTAGGTTCCAAAACAACATAGCGCAATATTTACTAAATCGAATAGAAAAATGTAAACGTTTATATACTTTCTCTGTGTACTTTCAATTAGTGCTTAGGGAAGAAATAGATCCGAACTACAGTGACGAAAGGTAGATTTTAGTGAATCTATATAAGACATATACACGTATGCAGAAACTTTATGCCACCTTGCGCCACCAGATTTTTGGGCCTGGTGGCGTAAGGGCTCTCCCAATTTGGCCTGGAAAAGATGCGGAAGTCTGGGGTGAGAAGACTCTAGAGGAATGAGAAACAGCCAACACATATTAGCATGTCTTTTCGTCATGCAGTGAGTGCTTAATTTTTAAGAACCGCATGGAAAATGGTTTAAAACCTATTGATCTCGAAATGATTTTGTGTGTATGGTTCTGTGCCACAAGCCTGCATAACAGATACTTCTCGCCATATTTTGGTGTGTTAACCCAAATCAGTAAAATATTTTGACGACGATTTACGTTTGCAGACAATGATTTCGACTTCGAAAGTAACATTTCTCGTCTCTGTGGAATTTTCAAATTACAAATTCAAAAATAAAAACAATAGACGCTGGGTTTTTTAATATTAAGTCCATTCCATAAAATAGTTTAAGATAACAAGGGTTTAAAACTGAATTGCAAATGAGGGCAGATACGGTTTTTAAGCAATCCTCTTGTAGACTATTTGTGGATAGCAACAATGCTCATGAAGATATCCGATTAGCAGATTTTGGTGCAAGTAGGGTACATTTCGGTACTTTAAGTCGCAAAATCCGAAGCTCCAGTATTGAAAAGACGCTTAAAAGCCAAACACAAGGCCGTTATCTTTTCTCTGGTTTCCATTTTTAAAAATCACGTAGCAACATTCGCCAACAGTCGTATTATATTTTCCACAAAACAAATGCTGTTGCATTCACATGCTTTAGGTATCTTGCATATTTAACGGATATTACAGGAACACTGAACACCGTATTTAAATGGAGCTTTCATAAAGAAAAATATACATTTGAATAAAACATACCACATCTTTAGCCATATTCTCAGCTGTTTCTAAAAGTCGATTTGCTACATCCATTGAGTCATCTACGCTAACTTTACCAGAATACGTATTTGGTGATGTTGCTTTTGGCTTTCCATCATCTGCTTCTGCAAATTTTTCAGCCTATTTCATCAACAAAAATGAAATATTTGGTACATTTCAAATATAAACAGAAATGAGTTGCTACTCGTGGTCATTGCAGCAGAATGAAAATCCCCATACATTCCTGAATTGAAAAAAACAACACCTGCACAATGGACGACACTGTAGCATAAAAGTATTCACGTCGCATAAAAGAGGTCTAAAAGTCTTCCTTGGAACGCTTTTGTCTCCATTCACCTGTAAGCAAACGACTAATTTGACATATATTTTATACAGCAAGGGAATGAAAATCAATAGTAACAAACATAAAACAGCTCTCAATCGTAACATAAATAAACAAGGCAACTAAACAGATTACAGATTAGGCTATTACAAAATTTACTGCGATTACCATTCAGCCGTTGATATGGGGGAAACAATAACAACATTGAATACATACGTAAGCAAACGGTATTTCACATAAGACTGCTTGAGATATAACTGCGACTTTCACTGGAAGTACATTGAAGTAATGCACCTCAAGAAAAACCGGAAAACAAGAACAACTAAAGAAGTGATCTATTCAGTGTCACAAAACACTCGAGCAATGAAACATCCTTCAAATCAAAATATTTGGGGCCCAATACTCAAGAAAACGGAAAAAATCCCAACCTCATCTATAGTTTATCCACAAAAACCCAAATATCAGAAAACTCAGTAAAATAACGTCCCCAAATAATAGAATTCCGTCTTCATCTGCAAAAATATTTTGATCCTTTAACACTAGCATACAAATACTTAACACACTTGTTTGATGACGAGAAAAATACCCCTCGAAACGTCCACCAAAATATTTTATCATTCAAGACTTAAAACAAGGTGCATTGACCATAAAAAATATTTTACATTGAATTTGATCTCAATGAAAAATAACAGCCCTCACAATTGCATACATACATACATACATACATACATACATACATACAAAAGTATGGATGTATACACATACATACAAACACATACATACACATACACACACAGAGAAGATCGGCCCTAAATATGTTAGCTGAGCACTTTGCACCAATGTGGTATCAATAAACGTTTGAATTAAAAAGAGCTACGCAATGGAGGAATGGTGCTGTAACCTCCATTCTACTAATTGAGGAGTACGGAACTGCATATTTTGAAAATGCACCAAGAGCCTCTAAATAGTACCTTTACTTTTTTAAAAGCTGATAAAATAAGACAACATAGAAAGACACACAAAAAGTGAAAACAGGGGTATTAAATATAACAACAGTAGGCGTGGCAAATATTTATGACAACGTAAAGTGTTATTAATATATAAATGGCAATATAACAGGTCATCAATGTATGTGGCATATAAAAGTGTGGTAACATATGTGCTTGTATGTGAATGTGGGATCCGGCATGAAATGTGACAACGTTTAACACATAGTAACAGAACCTGGCCAAAATATCTGGCAACAGAAAGTACGACCCTTTAAGAACGTAAAGACAAGGATTCTTCATTTAATACAAATGTCACATACCCAAGTTCTTTGTGGCTGCGCCAGGGGTGACTTTTGAAAGTTCCCAAGCGAATGCGCCATGCGCTTACGATGTCCGGTAACACCAATGTCAATAACCTTAAAATGTCAAAAGAAAATCAATAAATATCAATAAGGCAGCGTGTGTTTAAAAGTAGTAAAGAATGGAAGCGACTGATAAACATATTATCCCAGTGTAGACGGAGTATTCCGGGTGAAGCTATTCATTGCTTATCACCAGTGTTTGTTCTATTCAAGGGCTGGCACTTGCAATGAACCCTGCTCTTAGTCAGAGCAGCATTTCGTCTGAACAACTCATCATAGCAGGCATCCTTTTTCGCTCTTTAAGTGACAGAAACAGACAGTAAAATTCGGTTCATAAAGGTTTTCATATAATATAGGACCCTTTTATCCCAGAAGGCTTCTCACAGTGAACAAAAACATAAACATATTTCCACAGGAACACTAAATTAATCAGGAATGAGGCTTAATGATGCATGGCATGTAATCTGTTGCCTGTACAAAGGTGTTTACAATCTTACTATGATACGCAGATTCATTTTCAACATTTTCAACCCCATTTTGTTAAATAATAGTATTTCATCTGAATATCTTTCACAAGGTCCAAAGGCAAATGCCAAAGAATATTGGAATTAATCTGTCCAAAGTCAACAGAAACTCTTAACGGAGCGGCTGACACCCGAATAGTAGTTCATCAGTATTCCATGGGCGTATTGCCCGGTTCAAGCCTCGGCACGACACTGGAAGTAGAGATACAACACACTGTACGCCTAAAACTGCTTCTAGCCTTGCTAGGGATAATATGATAAAATCATATCAATAAAAATTGCAAAGGAGAATTGTGATTCAAAAATGTGTCTTTTTGCCAATGACATCTGGCAACGCGACTGGTGGCTTCTCAATCTTCAAAGTTCATTTTAATTTTGAAAAACGGAAGTTGATCTTACTCTGTCTTCCGATGCCTCCCTTTTTGGCTGGTGTACAACCACGAGAGTCACTCCAACAGTGGGCTTAAAGATGGTATTTGGTTTACTGCCACCCACATCATACGGAAGCGAATGTTATTGGAGATATGGAATCTATAAGCAAAAACAGACACATACGGGCGGCGTAATCCAAAATTTGTCAGTGGTTTTACGCGACATTACATTTTCTCCATCAACTGACCTATTTGCAGCAAGATTCACTCTGTTTTCCATATTGAGAGTTGGTTTATATCTGTCTGCTTTCACTTGGTTAGGCTGGTGATGGTCTCTCGATGATATCCTGTGCTCTCTTGCCTATGACCATTTCGGTAGCATGTAGCTGTTGAATGTTTTTTTGCCTCCATTCATTGTCCAAAGAAACGCAATTGGCTCCTTCGTACATATAGTCACAATTCATTGAAATTAGCATCAAGCAACTTAGCAAACACCGTATTTTCTTAAATAAAAGCAGCATCTGAAAATGGATACCCCCCCCCCCCTTAAATTGTAATATAACCTGATCCCAATTCCAGACTTTCTTTACGATTTTATCGGTTAAATCGTCTAGGTGCTTTCTCTACTTGATACATTCCACTATATTATGGTATTTTATCTATTCGGCCGTGGTACAAACTCAATGCCTTTTTCGAGAAAATGGTTCTGCGATGGTGTATTCTATTTAACCCACATGTATCGAAGGATTTCTTGTCCATTTCTTTGTCCAAGCACCGAGAACCCTAAGAACCTATTTCCATAAGAAATTTCTGTCTTTATGGGGGTAGTACTAGAGTAAAAATACACAGTAAAAATACACAGTAAAAATACACAGTAAAAATAAAATGACCCAAAAGGTCATTTTTAAACGAAAGCAGTATTTGTATAGTTCCTGTCGTAGCAAACAGTAAAGATAAAATTATTTCAAAAAACAAATAGGGGCCACTTTTTAAACGGAAGCTGTCTACAAAGAAAATCCGTTGCAATTTTTTAAGAAAATACGGTATGGAAAAGCAAAATGTGACCGTATTACGTCACATTTTACTTGACCTAGACATTCGAAGCAACATAAAATTTCCCTGTACACAAAAAATGTCTTGCGGTAGTTTACCTAGACAACGACTAAATAGAGGGCGGCTATAAAACACTGACCGCGGCAAACAATGATCAGCAATAATTCTAAATATCTCCACATTTGGTAGCAAATAAAAATTTAAGTCCAAATGTTTACCAATCTTTACAGGACTCCAATGGAAGAACCTCACAATGGCTTCTACGCTATCAACCAAGAGTTTATTTTAAGCTGACCAACTTCACGGGAGGGGCATTGTGACCGTGTTAAGTACATTCAAGTACCCTTTCTGTGACTCATGAAGCATTAAAGGTACTCCTGACTTACCTCAAGTAAGTGACCGTTACTTTCTGAAAAGGAGTACAAAAATCTAATGCCAACTATATCTTAAGCTGAGTTAACTGATATTACACAGAAGCATAATTCTTCTTCTTGTGATGATATACTCAACCTAAAATTCCTTATCTGGAAAAATTTTTTTTTGTTTATTTACTGGTTGCTAATAAATAATAATGCTATTCATATCCCAGACGTTATCATATTCAAGGATTACAATACAAAATGATAACCACGTTGCACAAAGACATCGGGGCAACGCAGGGGGTCAAATTCCGACCAGTAATTGATCAGATACATTATATTCTCGATCACCCAACTTGCTTAGGGCAATGATATTTAAATATAAAACTGCAATTCAAAATAATGGGGGGAAAACGAAAAAAAATGCTTAGTGTCAGCAGACTGGTGAAAATACGCAAAATATCAAGACCAGGTTATAGATGGCTACTAACACAAATACCAAAAGCACTAACCACATTAAAGTAACTAGAAACACGTACTTACTTGGATGTCATTACTTACTGATAAAACCAAATGAACATATACTCAATCTGCAGATAGTACCGTTTCGCCCTTCGTGGGCTCATCAATGCAACACAAAGCTTCATAGACATCACTCTGATAAATAACTCTCTGGCCATGTTGCCGGAGCAAACAGCCTAAACAGTTACTGCGGGATCTTGTCTGAGTGCTCAAACTACGCAAGCGCAGTGAGCTCAGCATTATACATTATCGAAACGGTACTGTCTGCAGATTGAGTATATGTATATGTATAATGTGGACGATAATGTATAAACCACATTAAACTAACAAACTTACACACTTACGAATTAATTAGGGTTTCTATCTGCTCCGCATACAACCTTGCACACAATTCACACTAAGAGAGTCTGGTCAATATGTGAAAATACTCCGTAAATTAGCATATCTGTTAGCAAAAACTGAAAACATATTTAAAACAGTCTTGGCCAGATGCCTTTGTGGAAACAAGCACTTGCAAGTTGGGGATGTATGTGGCCAGATGGGTGCAATCGGCTGTCCAGCACCTCAGATAACAGTAGCAAAAGCATCAAGTAGAGCTATGAAAAGTGTTTTATTTCGAATGACTGAGAAAACCTTTTACCAATGACTCCCAACGGAAATTTGCAAGACTTTAGAGCCGTTAAAGTGACCGTAACAGAATGTCGCAAAATCTTTACTAGTGGATAAACGCAATTGATAATCTGGAATATATTGCCTCTAATTCAAAATTGAAAAACAAGTCAGCCAACCTCCAAAAAAGAAACGAAAAAATAACGGCTACACAAATACGGTGAACTTCTTGGAAATAACAGGTAATGAAGAGGCAACGTTAGTTTTTCTCATTATTTCACTGACTGATCAACCGATCTCACCTACCAACTGGCGATTCTTATTTGTTAACCAGAATTGTTTTACCTCAGGGTATAGTAGCAGTACACAATCCTTTATATGGTCTCGACATTGTCTAAGTGATTATGATTTAGTCATGAATGCTAGTTTGAATTTTCTTTTCTAGGTTATGGTGTCCTCATGGCAGTTAGGATTCACCAGGGACGAGTTTCCATGTAGTTGTTGGGGGAATTTTCCCTTGGTTGACGGGTATATTTTAGACAGGGTTTTTCATTCAAGTCGGTTGTCAAAAAAAATAACACTGTGGCAAGCCGCTTTTCTGTAAAAGGAATCTTATAATTTTCATTGCCAAAGCAACTTAAGTTACTTGCTGTTTACCTTGATCACTGGAAAAAATACTGTAGGAAGGAGTTGCGAGGGCGTAGATACAAGCAAAAAGTGCAATCAATAAATCAAGATGAAACAAAAGATAAAGAAATAAAACCATATATAAAACAAAACGGACATGGGGGGGGGGGAGAAAGAAGTTCGTCGTGGGGAGGGCAAGGAAAGTGGCAACAAAAAAGTCGAGTGCAAAGAGAGCAAAAGTATAAGAAAGTACATAAAAAAACCCCAAAAAGCCAAAGGAAATACGCATTCAATTACTGTGAAAACAAACAATGGACTTTACCGTCAATAATTCGAACTCCCAAACTACGCAAACGCGATCCATATTCTCGTATCCAGCGCGAATAAACTTTGCTTCGTAGTCTGGCAGCTTTATTTTTTGTAGCCATTCCCGAACAGTATTTGGAATCGGAAAATCATCAGATCCAATTTGAGGTGGCTCTGGCAATTTCTTGATTGCCTCCAATAAAGCACTGAAACGAAAATACAGTGGTAGCAATAAAAAAATATAAATACAATAGAACGATCTTCTTGTCAAATCAAAAGTGAACTGCAATGTGGTAAAAACATAGAACTACTCGTTCATCATCAGTCTACTGTATAAAAGCATCAAGCAAAATGTTCAAAATTTATATTTAATTTACAAGTGAAAACATCCTATGGGAGTAAATAAACAAAAGAATAAAGAATAACAGGGAGGACATAATAAAATCCTTGTATATGCCAAAGTAATTAGCGGATTCCATAACAAATTTTCTAAATTTAATAAATGATATAAATTCCCAAGACTATTAGAAGGGAAATGCTCATATCAAAACGCGATTAAGTTGTTTCCTCGTAATTAATCAGCATTTGGTAGATGAATTTTCAAAATGCAAAACATATTTAACCTGTGAGGATTTCCTTTTTCACCATTTTCGTTTGGAATTAATTTTTTCTCCTTTTTCTCCCTTTGCAGTTGACCAATGGCAATAACATTCTATTATATTCTTTTCATCGATTTGAGCCCTTCTCCGATTTTATCTCTACCATAATGTACAGACTCGGTGATTAAAACTGAGGGGTAAAAAAGGGCGAAGTACTGTCGGGGGGTGACCGCGATACTGACTGACCCCTGCCATAAAATTCAATTTAGAGTTCAATGACTGGATAGAAGAATTAAAACCAAGACCCTCTGAGGGGTATCGTCTGAGCTCCAGTTATTGGGAAAAATGACGTTTGAAAAAACAACAACAAGAAACAAAAACAAAGATAACGAAACGAAAAAATCCACCAAAAGCAAACTACTAACGCCTGACAAGAACTTAAATTTTGAGCTTCATTCTAAAATATGTCACCATATTTTCATTCTGATTACAAATATCTATATATAATGCAAACTTTTTATGATTTTGACAATACCTTAATTTTTGCACCTGTTTCTTGTAAACTGCTCATCGACAGAATACTGACCAATAAATTTTTAACTTTGATGTCATGTTAATTTGTTGCACTTTTCTAACCTCCAAGCTCAAAATAATTTCTTGCTTTGACAAACAATCAATTTCAAGATATTTTATGAAAGTGTGTTCAAAATGCATCTTTTACAGCTCTATAAAAGGTATATACCAATAAAAAGACTGTAGAAATTTAAATTGGTAAGCATTTTCCAGAGCTACTTGATATTAGGCTATGATCTACACTTATATTTTTGGAATCTGGTTTTTTGAATGTTGTGGGGCAGCGAACGGACCTTAAAGAAGAGGTTTCATAAAATTGTAGTGACCTCAGACTTCAGTGGCACTCGCAAGAGGCCAGTAAATGGTTGTCTACGGGGTCCCTGGTGGCCAACTCATACCCAATGGGCATTCAGTGGCACTCGCAATAGGTCAGTAAATGGTTGTCTACGAGGCCCCTAGACGCCAACTCAAATCCAATGGGACATTGAACAACAATTGTTCTTTTGTTGTGGAGTTGATAAAGTAACATAAAATTCTCTGGAATTTTCTACAACACTGCAGTACAAAATTCTAGAAAATTCTACAAAATTCTAGAAAATTCTACAAAATTTTAGAAAATTCCTTAAAGCATCTAGAAAATAAAGAATATTTTCAAAATTAATGAAACAATCTGAAAGTTCTCCACACACTTCTTCGTTTGCCGTAAGAAATAATTGTATATGCATATGAAATTAGCTTTTTAGAAATTGTTGTAGAATGACAAAGCGATTATTGCGTGGGTATTTCCGGTATCCCAGGTTAGTCTAAAATAAAGAGGGAAACATTTCCCTACATCATTTCTATCCTTTCCTTTGACTCTATAATAGCAGCCCGTTCATGCCACTCCTGGCAGAGGGCCTCCACATACATATCTATCTATCTCTCTGTTATTTCGTACTTCAATTTTAACTGTGGTACTTCTTCCGATCTAGCATATACCCTGCGCGTAGAACCCGTGAGTGATTTTGGCCAACCTATTGTTTGACATCCTGGTTCTATAACACACGGACCTTAAACTTTCAATGAACCTGTTTTATAGTCAATATGTGTCAAAGTATTAATTCAACAGTCGAAAAGGTCTCTCAGCATTTTAATTTCAATATTCAATGTTACATCACAAGCACAAGCAGACACCGAAAAGTTTATCATAATTTATCGAACTTAGCACCGGAGCGCTGATTCCATATGTTAAGATGGCAACCAATTTAATGGAGAACCCAATTTTACAATCAACAAAATCAAAACCAAAACTGATTCTGGTTAGTTTCCATGGCACTTTATGGCCAGCATATTCACAGAGTAAGATGCCAGTTATAACTTCTACATTCGTTAAGAGTGACGTAGTCTTACCGCCACGTTTCATCAAGGGGCTCGTATTGTGTTCCACGCTCTCTCCTTTGGGTATGTTACTAACCCTCCTTAAATGTGAATGTCCACAAAAAAAAAACCCGCTAAAAGTATTCTAAATATTTCAGTTTGCGATTTACTGCATCCTCCAAAGAAATGCCAAAGCCAGTTTAGCTTCTGGCTTCAAAATACGTTTCTGCGTTAAAAGCTTCAAATCACTGTACAACAAGCCTTAGTCGTCAGGTACATCTTCTTCCTTATTTTCGTCTCTTATATAATCTGGTCTGTCAATAATTGATTTCAATAGTTCCAAAGCATGGGTGTGGCGAAATGTCACCCAAAACCATCCACATGACTGAAATCACAAAAAATACATGCTGGCACTATACATACGGTGTTAAATATTTGTTAGCTACCTGATATGCTTCGGGTTTTGAATACCAATTTCTAAAAGATCTCCTTCGTCCACGATGATGCCACCCTAAAACAGAGCAAATTTAGTAAATTGTTTACTTTATAAATGACGGGAAAATAAAGAAAAGAAAGTAACTACCAGACTTCTGCAGCAGGTAACGTACCAAACAAAAACGCGACTAGTTTTAAACTGAGTGTTTTTATTGGTCAATTTCTATTCTTTATAGCTGGATATAAAAAATAATGTATTCTAAGTCTCCAATAACTGCTCCATTCCTAATCCCACCCCACCCCACCCACCCCAAATGCTTCGTGATTCAAAGTTCATAGCGTTGACCAAAGATCTATTTAGTGAAAACTGAGGGGGGAAATGTAATGAAATAAATACAGAGCTGTCCCGTGCTATTTTTGGGTAAAATACGGGTACATGGCTCATTTACTAGAAGACAGCAATCAGTGCAGCACATTATATAGGCTTGGACTGCCTTAATTTCTGAGGAGTGTACTCCACAAACACATGGCTATTCTGGAACATTTCGAAGAAAATAAACTCAGAAGCAAATACAGCTGTTACCACAAAGACAAAACACTTGGTTAATAATCAGCAGGTGCAGGGTGTACGAAAAGAATTTTCTTTGCAAATACCATGATCCCTGTCTAAGGTTTACCCCTTATCCTCTTATTTCTTTGAAACATTGTCACAACAGTTGTCTTTCATTGACCAACGCTGATCACTTCATTACTGACAAAGTCGTTGTGTAGTGCTAATCTTAAGCTCCACCTGCATCTTAAGACTTGGCATATACATCTTAATAGAGATAAAAATCCGTGGCAATTTTTCTTGAAGTATTCATCAATCCCCCAAAAGAAACAATCTTGACGAATCGGACTATATCCGTCAGTTCACCGGCAAATATTGAATGTATTTGGATGCCAAATCGGACTACATCCGTCAGTTCACCGGCAAATATTGAATGTATTTGGATGCCAAATCGGACTACATCCGTCGGTTCACCGACAAATATTGAACGTACATGGATGCCAAATCGGACTACATCCGTCAGTTCACCGGCAAATATTGAATGTATTTGGATGCCAAATCGGACTACATCCGTCAGTTCACCGGCAAATATTGAATGTATTTGGATGCCAAATCGGACTACATCCGTCGGTTCACCGACAAATATTGAACGTACCTGGATGCCAAAGCGGAATATATCCGTCAGTTCAACGACAAATACTGAATGTACCCGGATGCCAAATCAGATTATATCCATCTATTCACCAGCAAATATTGAATGTACCTTGATGCTAAAAATCCTTATGGTGGTAGGCAACCACTAACTATAGTTAATGTAGTGATCCATAAAAAAATTATAAAAAGGAAGCAATACATTGCGTATTAGTCAATCACCACGAAACTACTAAAAACTATGATAAAGTTTGATAAAAATACTGATATTATTACGATATTATTGGCTTCCGGTCATCGGCATATGGATGAACGTCAGTTTGACAAAAATTTTACTAACAATGAGTTCTTTTTTAAAAAGTTTTCTTGTTTTTCTAATGTCCGTGCTAATAATCCATTTTTTATCTCATCAACAAAGCAATTAATTAGTCAACAATATATATATATACAACATATATACAACTATATTATATATATATATATATATACATTCATATATACAGTGTAACAAGTCAACTTATGACCAAATGGATACTCAAAAACAATAAAAATGACTGTGCAATATCTTATGATGTGGGGCTTCGAATACATCGCATTTTTTTGCGAAAAATACAACACAAAGGGGATTAAATACTTTTAAGCAATACCAGGATGTCCAATTAACCCGTGGTTTATTGGACATCCTGGTTAGTTTTGATCTGGGTGGTGGGAGGGGTGCAATCAGTATTTGACATATGAGAAAGTAAACTTTCGATCTCTAATAAAACGTATCATGCAATATATATATAGTATACATAGTATATATAGTCATCTATCATTTTACATTTTTCATCACGCTTCACCATAGTTCATACATCATTATTTTTCTTTCTCTCTGCGGATAGTTCATTCTTATGTTTTTCGTTGTGTTGTCCTTTGTGTTGTGGTGTGGATTGTACATGTATGGATTGTCCCATAATTGTCATTTTATCAGTCAGTTCCATCTTTGGCTAAAGTTTTCTGACTGTTTCACTCTAATATTACACACACACACACACACACATATATATATATATATATATATATATATATATATATATATATATATATATATATATATCATATAGGAACAAAACAAAGTGGAGTAAAAGTAAGGATTTTAATTTTTTCTTTTCTGGCCTCCAATAAAAGTATATTTAGCTAACGCTTGACCCCCTATTAATTACGAATAAAATCTAAATAAAAATTGGAAAAATACAAACATCTGTACGGGAACTGATGCCGAAAAAGAAAAACTGGCATCTGGAAAATGTTTTCGTTTCATCAATTAGTCGAGTGTCCTCGAGGAGTAAGTGCACGCTTTATATAACAAAAAGTCTTTGCATCCTCAGACTTTTAGTACGCAACAGAATGACTGTGGTCATCACTATAGCGACAGTAACAGTAACAGGACTGATTTGGATTAAAAAATAACTAAGGCGACAATAAGCGTGTAAAAATAAATAAAGTATGTAACAACTATTTAGTTCCTTCGGTTTAAATCTATCCTGGTACAAAGTTATAACAAAATAATAAAACTACTGCTGCTACTTCTCCTTCATCATCATCATCATCATCATCTTTTTTACTACTACTACTACTACTACTACTACTACTACTACTACTACTACTACTACTACTACTACTACTACTACCACCACTACTACTACTACTACTACTTCTTTTACTACTACTGCTGCTACTAGTACTACCATCACTAATCATCCGCA
>RDPX01000087.1:1980975-1995460 GCA_003991215.1 Morbakka virulenta | reverse complement strand
ATAATAATAATAATAATAATAATAATAATAATAATAATAATAATAATAATAATAAACTAAAATGAAGGACATGTTTATAAAGGAATACTTTCGACGTACTAGATTGGTTCTAAAGTCGAAACTAAATGGGCCAAATAAAATCAAGGCAATAAACACTTGGACAGTATCTTTAATGAGATACGGAGCTGGGGTGATCAACTGGAGCAAGGGCGAGTTAAATTAGACTCGACAGGAGAACAAGGAAATTATTGACGATGAACAAAGGTATGAACCCGAACAGCGATGTAGACAAACTCTACATCAAATGAAAAGGTGGTGGAAGAGGTTTGAAAGGAATGACAAACACTGTTAAGTCTAAAGAGAACAATCTTGCTTGGTATTTAAAAGGGATTACGGAGGAAATGCTCCACACGGTCAAGACTGATGGCCATCTGAAAGTTGAAGTCAGTAGACCCTGCCGTACTGAAAAGGGGAACAGAAAATAAACTGGTGCAGAGTTGGCACGAGAAAAGACTCCTCGGTCAGTACATATGGAATAACAACGATGTAAATTGGAGTGACTCGTTGCTTTGGTTAAAGAAGGGTGACCTGAAAATTCCAACGGATGCACTAATTTGTAGCGCTCAGGAGCAACCTCTAAGGACAAATTATGTGAAATTTCACATTGATAAGACAGTTGAATCACCCTTGTGCAGGATTTGTAATCGGAGGGGAGAAAGTATCATCCATGTTGTTAGTGAATGTAGTAAGTTAGGTCAGAGAATATAAACGACGACATGATAATGTTGCAAGATATATTCACTGGTTATTGTGTGGACAAGCTGGTTTAGATAGAGCAAATGCTTGGTATAACCAAAAACCATAAGTCATAGAAAGCAACAATTTCAAGATACTTTAGAACTTCATCATCCAATGTGCTCAGCACGTAGCTGAAAGGAAACCAGACACTGTATTGGTCGACAAAATTGAGAGAAGCTGCAATAGTTGATATAGCTGTTCCAGGTGACTCAAGGGTGAAGGAGAAAGAAACCGAGAAAATAGAGAAATTCCAGAATCTTAAGGTAGAGATAACAAAACTGTTGAATCTTAATAAGGCTAAAGTTATACCTGTTGTAATTGGAGCACTGGGAGTGGTATCTAAAGATTGTAAGAAACACACGGTAAAGTTAACGGCGATGCTAGATTAGAAATAATTAAAAAAATAGCACTATTGGGAACTGAAAAGATTTTCAGGAAAGTGCTCTGAATTTGAGAGCAGAGGACAAAAGAAGACCCAAAACCTTTGACAGCTGGTTTCTATCTGCTTTTAGGTTAGCACTTTTTAGAAGATCTACCGAGAAAAATAGAGAACATAATAAAAGAGTTTTGTACGGATACGATGATATATGACATGGTAGTAACAGGAGGTTGGATGAGAGTCAGGGTTAATACGGTACGGGCAGAAATTTTTTGTAGGATTTATTGGGAGGTACTAAACCCTGAAGTAGCACCAAACCATAATCAATACTAGTCCAAATTTGGTTATGGGTATGAAGTCAAATACAGCAGCTCCCATTCCTGAGTTCTTAGTTACATGCCTCTGTTAATGCATCAATTTCTGTACTTCTTTAATTATTACCTACAATATTTCTGCATTCTTTCTCCATGACATAATATATGGTCGTTGGTACAACGAACTTAAATTTTTGGATGTACAAAGGAGTTTCAGCTCGGCAGACAAGTGCAATTTGCTCTACATCCTAAGCATAAATTACCGTTCTCGGGAAGTCGTTCCCACATTTGATTAGGTTTCTTTGTTTGTGTAAAGAGACTCGTTTTCTCCTTCGCCAACACTATGTACCTTTTAACCCCGTTTCACCAAGTAAAATATGAGAGCGTCAGTAAGTATAAAATATCATTTATGTAATGCTAATATCGCTTATATAAATGTAAGATAGTTAAAAATATTAAAAGTGATGAGAGTTAAAACGATACAACTGCAATGGGGAATTTGCAGTTAGAATTAATAAGCTGTTCGAATGCCTTCTTTTAATAAACAAATTTAAAAGTAAGTTCTTAAAAGTTATGATACCCTAAGCATATCTTTCAAAGTAAAACAGTCTCAAACACGGGCTAAAATCATTTTGTGTAAGGGGGTCATCAAGAATGGGTTAGTTAAACCCGAAGACATTTACTTCAGATTGAAAGAGTTTAGGTTATAAGAACGGTAAACATGCGTTTCTTTTCGAAGGCGGTTCTGTTTAATGCCCCGCCAGGGCATTTTACCAGTCGGATGGAATTATTCGACAAAAAGCCAAGCGCGTTCATAATAAATTTTTATAAAACTAAAAAGTCATAAAATCTCCGGTTTGACAAGTGTCCAGTCAGTGATATGTTCTTAACTTTGGTTGTTTCGAAGTCAAGAGTCACATGATATAAAAGAAAATGAAGTTCCAATCAAATCTGTATCTAACTGATTCTTCTTTAAAATTTTATTGCTTACAGCTTATTAGAAAATTTTACTTTCGTTTGCCTCGCGTAGCACAGAAGCAAAACATTGACATTACAAATGGCAAAACATGGTCTTACAGTTGTTAGAATGGGTGTGATGAAATAATTGGCTGTGACAACCCTGGCTTTTCAAATGAATGGTTTCAATATGTATGTGTCGGAGTAACTTGCCCCTTAAAGAAAAATGGTACTGCCCCGAAAGCCGTAACGTTCCAGCATTCAATCCAAATGGTGGAAGTTCCATACACTTGGGAGGCTTTTAATTTTGTCTGCCTCTTAACTATCAATGACAAAATTATAAAGAATTAAATATTAAAGACAACATAATATTTTGTAGTTATTATTATTGCTACTGAAGAGTGGGTTTGTAACAGGGAGGAAGGGGGACTAGGTTCCCAGTGAAAGTACCGACAGAGGTATACAAATGACTGAGGGGCGTAAATATTAATAATTATGTAATAAGTTAAGTCGAGTTTAGTTATTCCCTTAATACACTAACATCCTGTTGCATGTTCGGCTTTTAAACTGAATTATAGCAGTAATCTGTTCAGGGAGAAAAGGGGAGTTAGCAAGAGGTGGCTCGCCACGCCAACGCTACTGAAACTAAATATTGTCATAATTTTACTATCTGGGGTCAATTACTGACTCGACGAAGAAAACAGCAGGCAGCAACAAAACCGACCAGCGACATACTATGCTTCCAATTCCTCCAGCATGACGGATGTGAAATTTATGACGTCACGTGAAAACCCGTTATCAGTAAAATACTTAAGTAACTTACCTTCAGAATTGCTGGTACTGTAAAAAGAGAGGAGAGAAAAAATAATTATACAGGGCAACCAGATACAATACAGAGAAATAAAAAACAGTCAGCAAACGCGGTAGCATAAGTAATGAATCTACTGATAAACTGGGGAAACCAATTGGTTACTGGGCGAGTATCGCGTTTCGCTGAACTTTCCTTTCAAACGTTGGGAGAGAATGCGAGTGCGAATTATTCCGACGTACATTGTCTTAATTTAAAGACAGATGAAACGGTGAACCAGCAATAGCAAAACAGGATTGGTTGAGCCAGAAATGGAAAGGGATTAAGAAAAAGATGACATTACTAAACACAATGGCAACGAATAATATCTGTACGTTGGCGAATAATTATTGTCGGTATTTGCCTTCTGGTGACACAGCAATCAGAATACCTCAAGAAGCCAAAGGTGGGGGGATAAATCTGAAGCTAAGATATATAATCGCTTTTGTGGTCATTTACGATGGTACAGAATTAAATCGATACAATTTTTCTCCATACGAAAAAAGAATTATGGACTACAGTATCAACTCTTGCTGTTTCTAAATCAGTTCTGGTCAACGTACATAAATGCTCGACAAACTAGAAAAAGAATTGATTTCTTCGACAGTTTCATTTCAGCACTCCATTATTTCAAGCTAAAGATCTTTAAACATTCATTCTAAAGCTATATCTTCCATGCTAGTTTTACTCCCAAGTTAATTAGAAATTCACAAGTTTTTGACCACAAAAATTCTACCTTATCCAATTTAGATGAGCTACACACCCACGTCAGTCTTTACTATCATTCCACTAACGAACCCAGCCGACAATGATATCTTTACAATTCTGGCTTAACACGCTCAGGCACTCCAACATGTAAAACTCGAATCCTACGGCTCAAGTCTATCACAAGATCACTCACAGTCTAGGGCTTCGTAGATCAATTATAACGTTGTTGTTCCTCAAAAAGTTACAGCCAGTCCAAAATACAAATTTAATGCATTTATAAAAGTGTTGCGAACCATTTTCATTCTACTTTCACCAGCAACTTTAAAAGTTTTTCCAGCTGTACCAACAAAACAAGTGCAGATATAGAGAAATCTAGAACTAAATTAATCCCCTACCCACAAATCAAGACCAATAAAATCTTGTTACAATCGGTAAAGAAAATTATCAGAAACAAAATGGTTAGCTGCACGTTTTGATCAGAAATCTTGCCTTGGCAAGTCTGGAAGCCAGTGAGAAATAAAATCAATGTAGATAGTACGAGTTTCTAAAAAAATAGAGTCTTTTTCTCTCAGCTTCGCCAGCTCGCCTTACAAGATTCCTTGCAAGTGTTCATAAGATTGACATGTGACTGGTTTCCTCTCTCTATTTGAATTTCTGGGCAATTTCTTCTTAAATGTCCTGACTGGTGGTATGGGCAGCAACTCATTTTCTTTAATGGTTGTGTACACGTACAATTTACATAAAAATGATCTTGTTCGTTTATATCCATTTGTCCTCGATTGTCTGTATCCTTGCTGGTTGGGCAGTAAAATACATGAAAAAATTGTCGGCTTGGGCTTTTATTGAGCCAGGAATATAGATAGGGGAGGAAAATTGCACCAGGGCAGGATTTTCTGAGGTTCCGGCTGGCATGGGGACTGCGGTTGTCCATGGAACGTCATGTCCCAATGTGGTGGGGGAACAAATTTTGGGTATGACAATGCACTGGTGTAGAGGATAGCACTTGCAGGTTTGCAATAACTCTGTTCTTTAATGGGGTGGAGTCTGTACTACCGTGGAATTTGCAGGGCTTGGTCAGGTCTTTCAGTATGGGCTTGGCCTAAAAGGTCAAGTCTTTGAGAAATGATTAGTGCACGTTTTGACCTTTGAACAGTGCTCAGTTCAAGAAAAACAGGGTTGTAGCTGCCTCAATCTTTGTTTTTATTTAGAAAACGAAGCTGAAGTAACCTCAACCTGAAACCGAAAATGCATCCATCTTTAACTTTAGGAAACTGAAACGGGAACGTTTCCTGTTTACACCTGGATGGTCATTTATTGTTTAGCAGAGCTGAACTCCAGTCAATGTAACTTGAAATCGCTAGGAACATATGTAGTATTTCTATTTAGTATTTTAGATCGAGAGAATGGAAAGCAAATGTACAAATTACCCCGCAGGTTCTGTAATATCTGTGGTAATGAGGTTCTTCCTGATCGCCTTGCAAAAATAAGTGAATTTGTGAAGAAGGCATATCATGCTTATTTTGGAATTAAGCTTGGAAACCAGGGCAAGCCAATTGCATCCCATGTTAGTTGCGAAGCATGTGTTGAGAACGTACGTGATTGGAGAAATAGCGAAAGGAAAAGTATGCCATTCACTGTTCCTATGGTGTAGAAAGAGGGTAAACATCATGTGACAGAATGCTATTTTTGGATCACTAATCTTCAAAGAATCTATCGCAAGAACAAGCATTGTATCCAGTATCCTGATGTTCCGTCTGCCATGAGACCAGTCCCGCATGATCAAGACCTACCTGTTTCCAAGCCAGATGTTGTAATGGAATCTAGCTCTGAATCGGAATTTCGTAACACATGACAGAACAGAGGGTGAAAAATACATGCCAGAAGAGAATGACCGGCCAGTGCCTCTAACAGAAGCAGATCTCAATGACCCGACATGAGACCTAAACTTCTCAAAGGAATCGGCACAGCTTCTGGGTTATCGTCTTCGTGAGAACAATTTGCTGGCACCTGCAACAACGGTCTTCGGGTATCGGGTGCGTGAAAGAGAATTTAGACAGTTCTTCACAACCCAGATAGACTCGTCATTGGTTTACTGCAACATTTGATGAAATCAATGTGGACGAGCTATGTTGCTATGGAATGGAGGCTTTTCATCGACTCACCCAGCAGGTGTATCAAGGGAATTCTCCTTCATAATGGAAATAAATACTCTTTGATTTCAATTGGTCATTCTGTACAAATAAAAGAAACCCGCGCCAACATGTATCAGTTTCTGTCTCTTCTGAACTACCATGACCATGAGTTGTGTACACTAGGTATCCATGCTTTCTCTGTATGTAGGGCAGTCCGGCTGATGATCAACAATATATCAGAAAAGAATGGCCCCCAAGACAAGGGTTGGAACCTCGTTCGCACAATGCTCAGTCTTGACCTCTTGTGGAACCAAACAAGATATTACTTCCACCCTTACATATCAAACTGGGGCTTATGAAGAACTCTGTAAGGGCAATGGACAGGGAAGGCAGAGGGTTCGGACTCCTTCAGCAGAGGGTTTGGACTCCTTCAGCAGAGGTTTCCGCGGATAACCTTTGAAAAGTTTAATACTGGCATTTTGATAAGGGAACTCATGATGGACTCAATGTTCGATGATGCGGTGAGGGCAGCTGAGCTGTCTGCTTGCGTGTCGCTTAAGTCAGTAATGACAACCTTTCTTAGAAACAACCGGAATGCAGAATATGAGAAAGAAGTTGACGAGCACTTCAAGAACTCTCAAAACTTAGGGACTCGCATGTCAGTTAAAATGTACTATCTACGGTCCTACTGTTTCCCTCAGAGCTGTGGAGACTTAAGTGAGGAACTGGGAAAGCGTTTACAGAAGAGGATCCGTGTCATGGAAGAACGGTACCACGGCCGGTGGGATGTGAAGTTTCTTGGGGACTACTGTTGGTGTTTGAAACTCGAGACGAGGTGGCTACACGACACAGGAGAAAGTCACTAAAAAGGCCAGTGTAATATTTACTACTAACAAACTGATTTCATTATGCATAATAGAGCCTATTAACAATGGTAATGATGTTTTAAGCCTCCGGTGTAATTGTAGGTATTAAGAATATCGTAACGTTTTAAAACAAAACGATATGTTGTTTATAAGGCATCCGCTATATTTACTTGCATCTCATCACATCAAGAAAAAACATATACTTCTATCACTTGCTCAGTCAATGTTCCTACAAATGTTTCTTCGAAATAAAAGACCCGAAAGAGAGAAAACAAACAGCTGAAGAAAAGCAATTCCAAACGATTCACCGTAACCGTTTCGATCGATCTAGCATCGTAACGAAGTTTGGTATATTATTGTTGACGTTCTCCCCAAGACCCGAGGAAGCCCAACCTATAAAATGAAGCAATTTGTATAAGGAAAATTGAATGTTTGTGCCCTTCACTATGGGACAAGGCAATTTAAAAAAGTTATAGTGAACATGAATCAATAATTTTCTTGCTTAAACACTTACAGCTTCCACAAAAATTTCCTGTTGAAAAGTTTTCTATCTGCTTTCCTGAAAACGTCAGTGACTTTACAAGTGCCTACGGGAAAACGTTACAATAAATTAATACCTCAAAAGCACTTAATCGATCAAGGTTGTATGTACAACAGCTTCGAGGCTGTATACCGCTATAGGCGCCTTAACTTTTGCAGCCAAAAAAGGCTATAAAAAGGTTCAATAGTCAGTATTAATTCTCAAAACCTCATTAAGGTATTGCATATTTTTCGGCCGTCAATGGTTGTCAAGATACTTTTATAGGTCCACATGCACCGGGAATTCCGTCTTCTGGATATCACGAAAATAAGTTTGACACCAACTTATGGCTTCAGAATGCCCCATACAACTGCTGCACGAATCCAGTTGTTTCCCACAGCTGTCTGGTTATGTCCCTGAATACAGCCTGATGCCAAAAACATCTCGACACTTAAAACATATTCGCTATTATCCGTAGTTGCTAACTCCTTTTTCATACCATTCACTTTTCCTGTGTTTTTCCACTATGCGCTCAGTTCTCTGGGAGAAAGTTAGTCTCCCCTTGAACATATACTTGATTCCTCTCTCTTTCTCATCACCTCCAGCGTAGTATCATGGAGTTATTTCAGGTACTATTCCATGCAAACTAGTCGACTTTTAAAGTAAGTGGGTGAGGCGGAGTGTACGGGGGGGCGCTGTTGGGGGTGGCACTACCGGGGGTGGTGTGAGTTGATTTAAGTGGAAGAAAAATGAAGAAAAATGAAGAAAAACGGAAAATGAAACAAATTACAGAACTTAAGTGACATTTTGGGGGCAGTTGTTCACTTTCTTTTGACTAGGAACAATGTAGCCAATACTTCAGATTACTCAAAGGATTTTAACTTCAATGTGTACTCTAATAGCTAAAAACGTAAATTTTAACTACCATGGTGTGGAATTTTACATATACTTGATATTCTCTTTCTTTTCGAAGGCATAAATACGGCATTAATTAGTTTAATTAAACATGTTAATTGCAGTACCATTTGGCTGACGTTTTTTCACTAATGAATCACTAATTTTGTTTTATACAGGCCTATATGTCGTACCAAAATTTAAATCCGTTTATCCCATACAGACACTAACGTGGGTGCTTACAATCTGCAACCAGACACAAAGCTGTTTTGGTTCATGCCGTTTGGCCACGTATACTTCCTTCCCTCACCTGCGGATTTCCAAATAAATATCTTGAAAGAAACCCTAATTGTGTATTGTAGGTCTACTTGGTGGCCAAAGATAAATGGGCTGGAATATTACTGACTACACTGACTTATGATTAAGTCAAGTTTACAAAATTAGTTCATAGTACTTACGTTGCCGTCCAACGGTGGCTGGAATTGCTCTGTTTAAGTTAAATGAAAAAACAAACATTTTAACGGCCCGGCAAGGATAACATTTTACATAAATAGGATGCTAATTCTACTTCTGATCAACTAAACCAATCCAATTTCTGACATGGGTCCTTGTTTGACAAAATGCCTGACTTCCAGTCTAATAATAACTGACAAACAGAGAGAGTGAGTGAGTGAGTGAATGAGTGAATGAGTGTGTGTGTGTGTGTGAGTGTGAGTGAGTGTGAGTGAGTGGCTAGCAATTTCTTGGGTCTTCAAAAGTTCACTCATAAAGTCTATTCACAAAGTCAGGCGGGGCGACTGGATAACCCTTCTGCGCTTCCTACGGAGACATAAAACTAAACTGCTTTATTTTATCAACTGAACTGAAATCAAATGCAAGACTGAATTGAGAACATCTTGACTGAGAGGCAGTTAAAAGCATCTCTTACACAGTACATACATTGGTTGACTATTCGACACGAGTGCTTATCACTATAAGCTCGTGAAAAGAAATAAAAAAATTTCTGTTGAGCTTAATAAAGAGCATTATGGAAAAGATGATATTTGTTTAAGTTCGCCTCGACAATGGACATTTTTAGCTGCGCTTTCCAACTAAAAAATATGCATCGACAGTGACAAAAGTTTTAAAAAAATTAAATTCTTAAGTAGTTACGTAACCTACTTCCATCCTACTTTTTCTCCATTTTGAGGGCATCCCTACTAACATGAATTCATCATTTCTCTCAACAATAAATATACAGCTGTCAACTATGGGCTAGTGGTCCAGCAAAATGTGCCGATTTTCCGGACTGCATCCACTGTCGAAGCTGCAATGCCATCTGCCAAGATTTCCATTTAGAACTGGAAAATCTTATCCATCGTAGTGTCATGTAGCATCTTTTTCTCTTTATTACTCTAAGTACGTCTATTAATTCCACTGCCTCCCTTCTCCTCCTTGACTACTATTCTTTAAATATTAAAAAATCCGCCGGCTTTACATTTAACTCTCATCCATTTACATTTTGAATAACTGAATATCACAATAAACTATATATAAAAAACTTTGGCTCTTGTATTTTACGTCTATGCAATTGTCTGCTATCATCATAACTTCTATTTAAGTAAAACCTTGAAAAATTTATGGCAAATGTTCGTTGGTATATCTCTACTACATCACTGTAATCCTTAAACCTCTCGCTTTTTCTTATACTTCGTTTAACACTAAACAGAGGCCTCCAGATATTTTCATGAGCAACTGAGAGTAAAAACCGAACAAATTAAATAACTTACTGTTTCTAGGAATTGCACCAAAAATGTGTTATAACTTGATAGCTACAGAAAGTTCAAATTGACGTCTTTATCTTTCTTACAACCTAATTCACGTTAATGATCAATAGCAGATTTAAGTTAATGGTATGGTTAAAAAATTACGGTACTATTCAACTGTGACGATCTCTACTGTTCGCATCTCGCACGTCGCGGCAATGCTTTCCCTCCTTCTACCAAATGAAATATGTGTGGATTAAATGGGACTTAAAGGAAGTATTCTACTGAAGGAAGTTGTGTAGTTTACGCGATCTATCGCTTACATAAAGCTGAATGCTCTCCCCACTATGTAGCGGACTCATGCCAAACATCTACTTTATTAAATATTGATGTCGTTTGTACGTAGGATTTATCAGGGAAGTTGAGTACTACTGATAATAGAAATATCAACTACTAACACTCACCATAAATAACTCCAGTTATTTCTTGCGATCGTTGTGAGGGTATTTTTTCCATAAGATCTAATACTGTTTCGTCATTAATGTTGACTGCCTTCACATCAGCACCTGTTAAAAAGCACTTAAAACAATATTACTTTCACTTTGACACTACACAAGCATGTTAGTGGAAGAATACTTTAGCTTAGTAGCACACATTAGCACATCCGAAGTATTACTTTAATACGCTCTGAATTTAAAGTTTTGTTCGGTTGGTCTTTCATTATTACCTCTGATTTGTCATTTGCATTACCAATGCGTAAAAATGAATATTACGTGATCTGACACAATACACAGAAAGAGACACATATACCCAATGACATCCACCCTCCGCAACCTCTCTCACACACAAACACAGAGACATTTACATGGACAAATACAAACACATACACAGAAACGTACACAAAGACACAGACAAAGACAAACACAAGCAGACAGGCAGGTGGGTACACACACACGCACGCACGCACACTCACTTACTCAACCCTTTCTGCTGCTCAAATACTTTTACTATCCCTTTATGAATAAAAACTTCGGTATTGCAGCAACATCGAAAATTGTAAAATATGGGCATGGCGCCAATCATGCTACCTCGTCGAGCAATCACTAGATACCCCTTCCCATAAGCGGGTAACATGAAATGGTCGTCCAGACAAGTGTTCTCTTAATAAGTTAAAGAATTCCACAGACCCTAGCTTGTCCATCATGGGAATCTCAGTCAAATCATGTAACTCCATTTCACATTCAAAACCTAAAATATATTTAGTGCATGGAAGAGAAGTACTTCTTGCATAGCTATGGCTTGGTCTAACAAGCAAAAATGGAGTTCCAATGCAACTGCATCATAACGAAAGTTCCTCTCAAAAGGTATTTTCTTGTGAAATGGTTCAAATGCATAAAGTACGTAGGTATTATCATCCAAACATTAAAAAAAGTATGTGAAAGTATGTCTTCGTAAATATTTACCCGGACCGGAAGATCTTGTTCGGATAATCCGAAATTCGGATAACAGTGTTCGGATAATTAAGGTTCTACTGTATTTACAACTTTTCAAAATAATAACTGATAAAAATTTGATACCTTCCAGCTAAACAGATTTGATATTTACATTAGAGAAGATGCAAAGGTGTACCTCGTTGAAGGAGAAGCCGTACCACTTCAGTTTTTCCAAATAATGCAGCCTCGTGAAGTGCTGTCCCTGACTGACACTAAAACAAGAAGAAAACGGGATTGGCTTGAGAAATTGTGAGTTGACCTAAGTTTTTGTATGCGTCAACTACATTTCACCAATAGTGTGGATTTTTTAAAGACATTCAGTATGAATAAAATTATTCTTCTCTAATCGATAATGGTCCGTCTCTGCAAAGCAAAATCCTCAGGAGTAAATGTTGACATTAGTTTTGGGAAGCCACTGTCCAACACCCATGCAAAGAAGTGAGATGAGCAGATTACTACTCCAATAAAGTACAACCAAAACGCTATTTTGGTGCTAAAAGTAATGTTAACATACGAAGTGTAGAGTATACGTGTAAAGATAGGAAAAACTCACCTGTCTCCCAATGGCAACAACGATTTACTGTAGTCCTACCTCTTGTTAAGTACGGACTAAGAAGTAGAAAGTATAGAGTGGAACTTTGAGAGCCAGGTCAAGGTCAGACACCCAGCGATAATTGGTTTTCTTGGTCACTTCCTTTTGGACATGACCTCGGGCGTTGTTGCAGAAATTTACATGCAATCGAGGCAACAAGCATCGCAATAATTTTGGAAAAATTATGTTGAAAATAATAAGTCATAATGATAAGGGTAACAACTATAACGACGATAATGAAAAGCAATTAAAATATAATTTTATTAACAAATAAAAAAAATGTATGGCACTGTAATAGAAGTAATTGCCAAAGAAAAATTTATTAGGTATCCAGAAATGACAAGGAAAAATGAACATTAACAGAACATTGTTGCGGTTATTCATGCAGTAAATGAAGCATTATGGGTCACTCCAAAAGAGCGAACATCAAGATTCAAATCGGAATAACAAGACTCAAGAAATGCATTCAAAGACTGACATCCTGTTCGGGTCCTGAGCAAAAGGATTAAAACTGGAAGTGGCTTTAAAGCGCCCGGTCCTAAGAGTACGTTGCCAGTCAAAAACCATTGTTTTAAGTCTCTAAAAATCGGAGGGCATCATATCTAGGTGCCGTAAGCGTGAATCTCTTGTTCTGAAGAGCCGAGTACCGGGTTTTTACTTTGTTACTTGGTCCTAAGGTCTTGGGTGAAGCCTCCTTACGGAGACCGATTTAAGCAGAATGGGTCACCTAAACTGGAAAACCTAAACAGGCCCCACCTGAAAGGTCATGTGCTGTTTTAATTAACATCAATATCGCACACACTTGGATGTGATGCATGCACCCAGCTTACCCTTATCGGGCTGGGAGTCGGATGGGTTTGCTGGTGTTTCTGCCTCTGAGCCCCCCGTGGGCTCGTATTGCTCCACCACTCAATAATAATAATAAGATAGACAGAACGACGAGAAAGACCTTAACGATGTATGGGGCTCTACATCATAAGAGTGATGTTGATTGGTTAGACTTGAAAAGAAAAAACGGGGGAAGAGGCCTGATTGGGATTGAAACATGTGTAAAATTGGAGGAAAAAAACTTAGGTTTATATGTTCGTGAGTCAGATGAATTGCTTTTGAAGGGTGTAAGAAAAATGGGCATAATTAGAACTGACAATTTAGTAGAAAAAGAAGAATTTAAGAGACAAAATCAAACTAAACTAAAATATAAGTGGCATGAAAAAAGAATGTGTGGGCAGTTGGATCGTGAAATGTCTGAAGAAGTAGATAGAGAATTGTCTTGGAAATGGATTGCCCAGACTGACTTGAAAGTACAAACAGAAGCAACGATACTTGCGGCGCAAGAGCAGGCAATAAGAACAAATTATATTAAATAAAAGATCGACAAAACAACAGAAAATCTGATGTGCACAATCTGTGGTGAAAAGGGTTAAACTGTACAGTATATAATTTGTGAGTGCAAAAAGCTTGCTCAACGCGATTACAAGAGAACATGACAACATTGCTAAACTTATTCATTGGAAATTATGTGAGAAATATGATCTTGAAAGGAAGGAGAAGTGGTATGAGTACTACCCGGAGGGAGTAGTTGAAAATGATAACATGAAATTGGTTTGGGATATTAACATACAGTGTGATAATGTTATTGAGGCCAGAAGACCTGATCTAATTGTGGTTAATAAGAAAAGCAAATCTTTTATCAATATTGATGTTGCTGTACCAGGAGATTGTAGGGTACATGATAAGGAACAGGAAAAGATTGAGAAATATCAAAACCTGAAAATGGAATTAAAAAGGCTTTGGTCACTGAAGAATGCTCTTGTTGTACCAATTCTTGTTGGAGCTTTAGTGTGTAAACAAAAATTTCAGGAGATGGACTGACATGGTAAAAATTGAGTTAGACATTGGTATAATACAAAAGACAGCCTTATTAGGAACAGCTAGGATTCTTAGAAAAGTTTTAGAAATGTAAGGAGAAAGAAACCTTTTAGCCTTTGGCTGCTAGTTGTGGCTAGCCCAAGAGGAATAAAGCGGCATTAAGAACAGCCTGTGCAAATGCTATAAACTAAGATGATAATAATAATAAACAAAGTTCATGTCCAGCATGACAGCCCGCACAGGGAGATGGTATTCACCTGCCGGACGAGAAAACTTAACCCCGGCTACCGACCAGTAGCTTTAGAGGTTAAGCACCTTCCTCAATCTGTTAGTAGTTCCAATGATGGTAGCTGTTTTGAGTCCACCCAAGA
>RDPX01000087.1:1954538-1977713 GCA_003991215.1 Morbakka virulenta | reverse complement strand
CAGCATTTGATACAGTGTGGAGGAATGCACTATGGAAAATGCTATTGAAGATCGGAGTACAACCAAAATACGTGAACATTATCAAGTATATGTATGATAACACCAAGTGTGCTGTATCGATAGAAAACACACTTACTGGCTGGTTCGCAGTCAAAGTTGGTGTAAGACAAGGTTGTATCTTATCGCCTGCTCTATTCAACATATTTCTCGAATTTGTCATGGACGAAATCTCAATGCTTCAAGAATTTCATCTTACGCAAGACCTATCAATAAAAGTGAGATATGCGGATGACACTACGCTTATTTCAACGTTGTTAGAGAAATTAGGTTTTTCCACCCAGGAGTTAGAGGAAGCCTGTAGAAAGTGAGAACTCAAAATCAATACCAGCAAATGTAATATAATATCTCCTGATCCGACTTGTAACATTGAAATCAATGGTGAACCGATCGAAAAAGTGGGTAGTTTTGTCTTTCTTGGATCAGTTGTTCCTGAGACCTCTGATGATGTTAAAAGGAGAATTGCTCTAGCTAGCAGTGCTTTTGGAAGATTGAAGTGAAACATCTGGTCAAGAAGAGAAATCTCAAACTCAATTAAAAATGAGATTGTTCAAGGCATTGATCATCCCCATTGCCATACACGTCTCTGAATGTCGGACGCTAAAAGCTGAAAGTTTAAGAAGTCTACTTGTTTTTGAAAATGACATTAGCAATAGCGACAATGGCGATAGCGACAATGGTATTTACAGCATTCTTAGCGTCCTTTTCCGCGGGATCACTGTGTTTTTTATCTAAGTGGGATTTGGCTTACACCATTATAATTTTTCGGGAAACACGCAGTAAATTGCTTATCCGCTCCAATACCCATTCTACTAATATGTGTTCAAGCCGTTCATCCATTAACGGTCGGCCAGCCCCATCAAGTCGTTTACGTTTTGCACCAAGCATCTGTGCTTTTTTTGCTAATAATTTTTTCTTCATTCTGACACCATTCTCTGATCCTTTTCCGATCAACACTGAATTTTTTGGATGCAGCGTGAATCGAGTTTTCCTTTGCGAAAGAAATAATACTCGATTTTAACTCCATTGTGAAGGAGTGTCTTTTCTCTCCTTGATGTGAAGTCAATTGCTTGACATCATCACCCATTTTTCTTTTCATCAAAAGCAGTTCAGACAAAAACCAGTTTGATGTGGCGTGTACGTGTTCTGCAGAGTTAGGCTTAGCAATACGGTTAGTTGGGAACTGTATTATGAACGGTCGAAGACTGAAACAGAGTTTACATAGTAATCGAATATAACATTTCATGCTGGTTTATATCAATCAACACGTATATCAACAAGTACATCAACAGGACATCATATAGCAAACACAAACTGTGCAAACACAGTTAGACAACATAGTTACAGGACAGAGAATCAAAGTTACAAATTAATAAACTAAGACAGGGCACCAATCCCAGCTAGGGCCAATATTACACATTGAAATAAACTGATTTCATTTAGAACTGTGCGTTGAAGTAAAAAATTCAAACATTTTCATATGTTCAATTTTATAATATTCCATCGCAGTGTCAAAATTATAAAAATAAATGTTGCACCGAACAATTGTATTACAAGCATGGCATGCGAGAAGAGGCTTCAGAAAATGACGAACATGCGATTGGTGTTTATAGACTCAATTCTTCTATATTAGTCGGCCATATACCGACAGAACTATTCAGCTTCATTCACTTCTTTTTTATGAAAAACGCTGAAAATCGAGTATTGTGTAATGTTACTGGTAAAAGATATCGGGAACTTGGACTTGTGTTGCCAGCGACATTTAAGGCATTGACAAAACACAAAAAATCGGCTTTAATTCTTGATGCTGAGATAGAGAAACGTAAACTGGGTTTTAAATACCTTCATCTGGAACATAACGCGAACAATGAACAACAAATGTTTCCACTTAAGAATATAAATACATGTTGAAAACTGCACTATGTATTACACAGCTTGTATTCCTTGTGTAGAAAACTCTAATTAACACCCCCTTAATTACGGAATCTCCAGATGATGAAGGAACTCGAGAAGTTTGGGATATGCAAAGTCACTGAACTACTCAACGACATATACGACAGGGGAGAAACCCCTTCAGACTTAACCAAATCTGTATTCATCGCTCTGCCCAAGAAACCAGGTGCTATCGAGTGCGAGCTCCACAGGACCATCAGTCTAATGAGTCATATAACCAAGGTCCTAATGCGAGTCATAATTGGAAGAGCACGGAGAGCAATAAGACCAGAGATGGGGAAGCAGCAATTCGGTTTGGTCCAAGATGCAGGAACACGAAATGCTATATTTGTGATAAGAATGCTGTCGGAACGAGTCATGATCTATACATGTGTTTCATCGACTACTCAAAAGCATTTGACAAAGTGAAACACGAGTGCCTGATAGAGATGATGCAAGATCTAGACATAGACGGAAAGGACATTTATTTCCAGCCAGTTTATTTCAATCTGGCTGAAAAATCCTATTGCAAGGAACTTATACTGGGAGTAGACTGCGGGTGTGAGATTGCAAAACGAAATTGGAAAATACGGCAATATTCGAAGAGGAGTCAGGCAAGGCTGTGTCTTTTCACCAGACCTAATTAATCTATATAGTGAGACCATCATGAGAAGTATCGAAGGAAAAGACAGTTTCGTGATCGGAGGGTATAACATGAATAATATACGTTACACTGACGACACGACTCTCATAGCTGACAGTCCAGAGAAGCTACAACAACTGCTAAACACAGTCGTAGAAGAAAGGGGGCAAAAGGTCTCAATATCAATCGCTGCAAGACTTTTTGCATGGCGGTGAGCAAAAGACATGTGAACTTGAGGTGAAATATAGCCATAGATGGAGAAGACATACAGCAAGTAAATAAATTTAATTATCTTGACAGCATGATTACATCAGACGGAAGATGTTTGGTGGAAATACGGAAACGAATTGCCACAGCAAAAGAGATATTACAGCGGATGTCCAAGATACTGAGGAACCAAACTATTTCCTTGGACACCAAGCTCAGAGTCCTCAATTGCTACATAATTCCAGTGCTTACCTATAGGAGTGAAAGCTGGACCATCACACCAACCCTAGAGAAGAAGCTGGAAGCAGCAGAGATGTGGTTTCTANGATCGGAGGGTATAACATGAATAATATACGTTACACTGACGACACGACTCTCATAGCTGACAGTCCAGAGAAGCTACAACAACTGCTAAACACAGTCGTAGAAGAAAGGGGGCAAAAGGTCTCAATATCAATCGCTGCAAGACTTTTTGCATGGCGGTGAGCAAAAGACATGTGAACTTGAGGTGAAATATAGCCATAGATGGAGAAGACATACAGCAAGTAAATAAATTTAATTATCTTGACAGCATGATTACATCAGACGGAAGATGTTTGGTGGAAATACGGAAACGAATTGCCACAGCAAAAGAGATATTACAGCGGATGTCTAAGATACTGAGGAACCGAACTATTTCGTTGGACACCAAGCTCAGAGTCCTCAATTGTTACGTAATTCCAGTGCTTACCCATGGGAGTAAAAGCTGGACCATCACACCAACCCTAGAGACGAAACTGGAAGCAGCAGAGATGAGGTTTCTACGCCGAATACTAAGGATTTCATGGACAGAGCATGTTACCAATAAAGAGGTACTTAGACGAGCAGGATGCAAAAGAAAGCTACTGGCCACCATTCGAAAAAGACAGCTGTCATTCCTAGGACATGTAATGAGGAAAGGGGAACTAGAAGAGTTGTCAGTGAGAGATTGATGGGAAACGAGGCAGGGGAAGACCAAGAACCACATTCATAGGAAGCATAGCAGTATTGACTACAAAGAGCAAGCTTCTGCTCCTGAGGGCAGCGAAGGACAGGAATCTATGGAGAGACATGATCACCAACATTCGGCTGGGAAACGGCACCTGAGGAGGAAGAGGATCAAGGGTAAAGGAAGATACAAAAATGCTATTCTGGCAACAATGCCAATGAAAGAGGAAAAAAACGATGACGGTGTTGTGTTTCATATAATTTTTAATTCATCTTTCAATTTTATTTCTGAAAATACGTAAAAACTTTCGAGTCTCCCAATTATAACGGGAAAACGGATAGGCCGCAGTACTTATCAGAAGTGACGAGGACTGACTCAAAAACATTTTTACATGTTATGACTATTACTAGGTCACTTGACCAGACTTAGGAGAATGTGAATTTTGACACAAGATGCTATGAATTAAGTAAACTAAAGCTTGATAGAACATGGAACAACAAAATACAAAACAAATGAAAACAATGGCATTGGAGATTATTTGGTATCTCAAAGTCCACACCCCACACAACCACAACCACTATTTCTTCGACAACTAGCTTAAACAACTAAATGGGGACATACCGTTGTCAGCTTGCCGTAATTTGCTGCTAAATCCAGTGGTGATTCCTTTTGATTATTTCTGATCCTGGCATCAGCATGGTTCTTTAAAGTAAACATTTAAAACAGGCTTATTTAAAAAGATTTTCTGCTAAATATTTTAAAATATGCATTTTCTGCATTACTGTATAACCCATATGTTCTATAGTCAGAAACTAAAAAATTTGATAATATGTATAACTTTTATTACGCTTTCTGTAGAAATCCTCATGCTAAAGCCTACAATCAAACTCAGATGTCCACATTCTCCTAAAATAATCAAGCTATGATCCTAATTATACTATAAGCTTTACCAACGCTTTTTATTTCATCCATCTCCATTATAGGAATGCACCTACACCAGTCTTTAAAAATTTTACTCACGCGATATGGTATGGCAAATCACGCCAGGATTTGAATTTAGAGTATGTTTCGCAGTGCAAACAATTCCCATTTTTATGCCTCCCTTAGCCTGTACTCTTTCACCATCTCTTTTCACCAACCCACTTATTTTCGTCACTTTCTTTTGGCATGCTGAAGAGCGACACGGAGGAAATTATACTGCAGAACAAGCTTCATTGATGGTGGACAGGAAGATGAAGCAAAGAATAGGAGGTCCAAGTGAGTGACTTTTCTAATGGGTCCACTAGTTATTTGAGTGTTTAAAAATATCTTTTTTCGTTAATATTTTAAAAGAAAGCTTTTCAATTTTGGCTGTGGGAGAAAATCGTAGTTTCAAATGTGAGATACAAAAAAAATGAATTAGATAAAATAACAAAAGGTATATTCCACATTACTTCCGTGAAGTGATTTCTGAATTGCCAATCTTTAAGTTTTTACAACAAAAATGCAATGGTTTTTGACTCCTACAACCCTACAAAGCCGATAACAATACTACACGGTGAGACTACAAAAATTGCCACTTATAGCTGTTGCTTACAACCCAAAAAGGAACTTAATACTGATATGGACTAACATTTTCATGGCTACTCTTTCCAAATTATTAATATATGATAGGCCAATGGTACAATTGGAGCTTTAAACACCACCCCAAAACAAGTTAGAAATTATAAATTACCTCCAGCAAAGCTCTGACAGCCGCACAATGTCCATATTGTGATCCCACGTGAAGTGGTGTATCTCCCATCATATTCTAGAATAACAAAAGGTACAGAAAATATTATATATATCAAAATTTTCTGTACAATGACAAAATGAGAAGCACTGACACATAACACAAACTAAACTTTTCTCCCCTCACTTTTTATTTAGACAAATGAATTAATAATATGCCATACGTACTTGTTCATTAACTTTTGCTCTTGATGGCCCTCTGCATATTAATGTCTGTATTATCTCACTGTGTCCATTAAAAGCTGCAAGATGGAGAGGGTAGCTTCCTAGTGCAAAAGAAGTGAATAAATTATAGGCAGTCTCACATGAAATATACATCTGATTTGACATGTTACTTCTAAATTATGCAGCTAATTAAACTCAATAAATTTCCACATACTGCAGCACTCTGTACTTGTCCAAAATAACACTCGTACCCAGTGTATGGCCTGGATCCTTTAACTATACCAAGCATTTTTTATAGGTAAAATAGGGATTATGAAACGTAAGTCAACAATTTACCTCGCAAATTTTCGGGAAAGATTACTTTTATCTCTGTATTAATTAGTGTAAACCAGCTCTTTTTTCTTTTCCATAAAAATCCACATTTTTGTCTTTCTTTGAATGGATTGCCTTAGTTACATGTTACAGCACATTCAAGTCCTGAACTGAAGCGTGAAGCGTGGGACTTAAACGGGAAAATATCCCCTGAAAACTGTCAAATACAAACACTAATATTTCTCAACTTTATCGTTTTACAATGATGTATAAAGGCAGTATTTTTCAGTAAGAGTTAAGTGAGAAACCTGGATGTATCGTAAATAAAAATATGTCATGATCTTTAGGGTTACCGAGAATTCATACGGGCAGATTAAGTAACGAAAAGACTTGTTTAAGTTACTAAAACAGCAGATAAGGATGGGCAGAGTTTGACTTGGCATTAATAGTCCATGTTGGGAGGTAAAGAACAAGAAAACAGAATAATATCACATATTAGGTTACCAGAAAAACGAAAGGGGTGTACAATCGAAAGTGGTGCCATAGTATACAAGAAGATAAAAAGGAATCTGCCTTTCAGTAAATGATGTCCACAACATAGTCATCAGTAAAGTCGTTGTGGGTACGGAGACAATATATTGGCCCAAATACGAATAATAACAAAGAAGAAAGACCTTTTTCCCCTATCTCTATTGATCAAACGCAAAAATAAATGTACTTACTTAGATGTCAATAATTTGCTTACATAGATGTAACTGAAGAAGCTTCTCTGTTACAGATGACAATTATTTAGTTAATGTAATTGACTTTTCACAGCCCATTTGTGTAATATAACAAAAGTATGGAAAGTATTGTGAAGTTTATGGCTATCGTTCCCTTGTGCTGTCTACAATAAGGTTTAATGTCCGGTTCTTAAGTTACTCTAACTTTAGCATAATGAGACGCCTTGAAAAAAGTCTTATCAAATCAAATGCATCTTTAGAATGAATGCAACTTTATAAATCAGGAATTTTAAGGCATAAAAGGCTGCCTTCAGATTTGGTCAGACGACTGATTTGCTTATGGCTAAGGGGAAAAAAGGGAAAATATGGAGATAATAAATGGGAGGAGAAAGTGGAAAAGAAACGAGAAAGAAGAAAAAAAAGGAAAAGGAAGACATGGGAATGGAGGGTGAAGATCATGAAAAGAAACAAAATGATGAAAGAAGAAAAAAATACGGGGAAAAAGGGTGAATAAAAGAAATTTGTAAGAAGGTAAAAACGAGAAATAAAAAGTGGAACGAATAAACTGTGAAAAGGAACTAGCAGATAAAATAATGGGTAAAAGAAGGAAAGGAAAAAGATAAGTAAGAGAAGAGACAAATGAAAAAGGAAGAAAAAAGAAGACACAGAAGAAAAAGACCAAGAAGAAGAAAAGGAAGAAGAAGTCGTGGAAGTGATAAGGATGGATCTGAAAGAAAAAGGTGTCAGCAGAGACCTGGTGAAGGAAGTCAATTTCAAGAAATCGTCCAACACATGCTAGCATGTAAAACGGGCGTTAAACCGAATATGATGATGATGATGATGATGATGATGATGATGATGATGATGATGATGATGATGATGCCAAGATTAAAGTGGTGACTTAGGTTTTATTGCTTCAATTAAAAAAATAAATAATCTGGATTAAATAATGCTGCAGTTCTAAATTTGCAAGAGACAGCTGCACAAACAAAAATTTAAAAGTGTGTTTGCTATAGCTCCACTTTGCTTAACTTTCAAGAGAAATATTTTGTTTTCACAGTTTTTATGATTTTCATTCTGGTATGTTGCTGTTCAAGTTTTCAAACATCAAAAACAAAATACCTGCTTTTCATATTACAGTGTTTGATAAGCAGTGAATGGGTAGCATAAACTCACTTTAATTGCCTTTAATTAGAATTTCAAGCTCTTTACCTGCATTGAAAACAATCATTAAAATATTATAGTACTCTAATTAACTGGGGCTTTCAAGGGTATTATCCTACTGGATTCCAGACCATTCCATTTTTTGTTTTAACATCATTGGTGCAAATATCAGTGGCTTACCTTGGTTATCTGGAATGTTTGCTGATCCATCCATTTGCAAAAGAAACACCACTGCATCACTACAAAATACAATGAACATTAGGTTAACCTATACTTTGCAACAACAAAAATTATGATACATTAACTTATAAATTCAAAGTACAAAGCTGAGGTCTTTAAGTCCCAATAAACTTATGTCTTCCAATATTTTTACTTTAGAAACAACACAACCTATTATAGCCTATGAGTATTACCAGTTGTATTCCAGAAATGTCTTAGGTTAAACATAATCATAAACCAACCATACAAATAAAAATACATATCTTTATGTGCATATGTCACTTGTAGAAGGGCAGGGCAGAGTTGTCTGCCAATGATTTGTGATCTCACAGTGGGTAACTTTTTGTGTATAATATTCTCATAACCTCAAATCTAACATCTCACATTGTCTCTTAGCAACCAAAAGCTATGAAATTTAAATCAAAACATATTGTATTACATAATATAATATGATATGATATGATTATAATTAATAAAATAAAATAAAATTGGGTGTCATTTCATGGTATGATGAAGTAGTGCCTTTAAAGGCCAGATGCCCTTCCTGATACCAACCCATTAAGGTCTTTGGTCATGTGGAGCGAATGGACAAGAATGCTTGGGCAAGTAGATGCAGAACAATCAAGGTGACATGAACCACTGGCAGAGGAAGACCAAAGAAAACATGGGAGGAAGTGATAAGGATGGATCTCAAACAAAAAGGTGTCAGCAGAGTCCTGTATATAATTATTATATAATATATTATAATATAATATAATATAATATAATATAATATAATATAATTTAATATAATATAATATAATATAATATAATATAATTAATATAATATAATATAATTAATATAATATAATATAATTTAATATAATATAATATAATATAATTAATATAATATAATATAATATAATTAATATAATATAATATAATATAATATAATATAATATAATATAATATAATATAATATAATATAATATAATATATTATTATATAATATATTATAATATAATATAATATAATATAATATAATATAATATAATTTAATATAATATAATATAATATAATATAATATAATTAATATAATATAATATAATTAATATAATATAATATAATTTAATATAATATAATATAATATAATTAATATAATATAATATAATATAATTAATATAATATAATATAATATAATATAATATAATATAATATAATATAATATAATATAATATAATATAATATAATATAATATAATATAATATAATGTAATATAATATACATGTTTAAAATTCAAAGTAAAGTAAAACAACCTTTGTGATTTGTCCATGTTCAGCAAAATTTTAATTCATATTAAAACATATCTGATAATAACTTTGATTGCATCTTATTTCATGGAGTTCCAAAACTAAGTCAGTAGAAATTTCATTAACATAAGGCAATATAAATGTTATTGGATAGGGTATTGACTTGATTGACTTCACTGGCAAAAAAAATCTCATTTGAATCACAGCCAATTATGGAATACTCCCTAGTACAACAATCCTAACTTAATCATGAGGTGCTCCATTTTTAGCTAATCTTCATAGAATACAACTGGGTGCTTTTTTGCCACTTCCATATAAATATGTGCTTTAATGTTTAGCTTTTCCATTATGAATATCACCAGGTCTCTTGAAATGAAACATCAAGCTGGGACTGGACAGCATAGAGGCACAGCTGTCAGGTGGTAGTGGAGAGATTGCATACAAGGAGCAACACAGTCTAGGGGAGGGGAAACTTCACACAAAACCCTGGTCCTGCAAGTCTGGGGGTAGGACAGGAAGCTAATGACCTCCTTATGTAAAAAAAAATACCAGCCATCAAGCACGAAAATCAGTTTGGAGTTAAAACCCAAATCGACCATCTTATGATCAGTGGACAGTGGTGGTCATCTGTACTTGACTCACAGGTACAGAGAGGAGTGGGTGCAATAAGCAACCATTACCTGGTAAGGACAAATATCAAGCTTTGTCTCTTGCTAAAGGACCTTGATTTTGCTGATGATCTTACCCTTTTATCATTGACCATAAACCATCTACAGGAGAAAACATCGAGACATGAAGAAAATTATGCTAAAGCTGGACTGCACCTTAATGAAAAGAAGTGCAATGTGATGAAAAAAAACAATACAAGCCATGAAAAGCTTAAGGTTTGAGGGAACAAAATAGAAGAGGTGTAAAGCTTCACATACTTGGTAGTCAATGTGGCAAAAGATAGTGGAGTGACCCCAGATATTATAATGAAAATAACATTGGCCAGCACACAATTCAACCAGCTATCTAACATCTGGCAAGCAGGCAACATCAGCAGAAAGAAAACAGCCTCCCTTTTTAAGAGCTTTGTATTGTAAGTACAACTATATGGATGCAAGACTTGGAAACTGACCAAGGAAGAGGAAGAAAGACTACACATCTTCTAGCCCATATATCTAATGAGGATTTTCAAGATTGGATGGCAATAGCACATCTCCAATAGGTCGGTTCTAGAGAGAAAGGGGCAGAGAGGATAAGTGAGGAGGGAAGAAAATGGAAATGGAACTTGACTGTCCATGAATTGTAAAAGGATCAAAGGGAGGACTGTGTTGTGCCTCTTGATGGACACCAAATGAATGAAAGAAGAGAGATCGCACAAAGAATAAATGACAGTGGAGTGGAATGATGCTGGCTAAAGGACAAGGAATTTGGCATGCTGTGCAGCTTCAGACAGGCCACAGTGGAGAACTGATGTCCAGCCCTTGTGTATCACCAGGGTCTGAGAGATTTAAGTTAAGGTGAGGGTCTTGAACAAAAAAAATGTTACTCTAGTAAATTCAGTCAGGCTATATATTTTACCATTGTTGCCTGTGTCACATCACCCTTTGTATGACTGGTGTCCATGACCCTATCTTTATATAGCCTACCATTTACTTTTAACAATACACATACAATAGATTTGGCTAAAAAATTGTGTAAAAAGACAATGTTTTATCAAGTTGGAGTATCATCTTCAACTGCATCAGACTACACTGTATTATCACATTTGACAATGAAGAATGAATGAATTTGTTGACAAATGCAGCAGATGGACAGATAAATAGATAGATAGATAGATAGATAGATAGATAGATAGATAGATAGATAGATAGATAGATAGATAGATAGATAGATAGATAGATAGATAGATAGATAGATACATACATACATACATACATAAACAAATAAACAGATAGTGACACAAACTGCTACTTCAGTGTGATCCTTTTGCAAGAGTATTAAAATTTTCTTGGCTTCTAATTATTCCTATTAGCTTCACAATTATGTAATGTAATAGAGGATTTAGTTAACAAAAACTTTTATAACAATTATATTTGCAAACTATACAGTAGGAATTAAAATCCAAAGACTGAGGAAAATATAAGCAACATCTCATTACATACATTTTTCCATTAAGGGCAGCCAGGTGTAGTGGTGTGTGGCCAGAATCATCTTGACTGTTGACACCTGGCCCTCTACGAAGACTAAAAAGTTAACAATTAAAATTCAAAGGATTAATTAATAATTTTGTAAAAAACTACAAAAATGTGTAGAACATTATTACTGGTAATATGCAGCATAAAAAACATTTATTTCTGTTTTGGTTTCATTTTCTTGATTTCCCCCTTCATCTTCATTATACTCTACCTTCCCTTTATCTTTTTTCCTAAGTTCTTTCCATGTATTATCTTAACAAACTTAATATTTTGGTACTATAACTATAATATCTGAACATACTTTGATGGACATATGCTTTCAGGCACCAGATCATGTGAGACCACATTTCTTACACTTCTACAACTAAGATGGTAATTACTTTCAAAAATAGCACTATAATTTTTTTAATCAGATGAAACACCTTAGAAATGGAGATAAGCTATACTGCAACACAGCAAATCAGATCAGTTTCTATTTTTTCTGTGTTACCTTTTCCAATGAACTGATTAAATTCTGGTGTTGATGGGGACGAGCATCTGGATTTAGTATAACTTTGTCCTGAATCACACTGTTTGTGCAGAACAATGCTACAGACCAACAGACATTTGCAAGCATAAAAGAAAACACAAAATTTGCCATTCAAGGGTGATGTGGCTTTGTTATTTAACTTGCCTGTCTAGTAAACAGGAGGTCCCCAGTTCAAAACCAACCAGTGTCTTCCTTTTTTTCATAAGAAGTTACTGTGCTTTTAGTAATTCTATCAGAAAACCACTAGATTTCAATAAAGTGGAATGTTTTATACTAATGAATGGATGACTACAATATTTACTAAATACCTCAGAGGTTTGCACTTTTTCTAGTTTATTCACAAAGTTTTTTCAACTTTTTGTCATAATAACCAAAAAATGCAAGAAAAGAAAACTCTCCACTATGGCAAGCTAATCACCGTCCATTTCACTATAAACAATGCCAATCAACCTGAACTGACAGCAACAACAACAAATTATGGCAAACTTCCATGAAAACTCCACATATTGCTAAAAACTTTAGTTACTGACTCTAAAAATGGGAGACACCACCACATTGGAGGATAAATTTTATGATGATAGTGAAAAAAATACAGCAATTGCTGTCATTAGCATCTGCAAGAATGGAAATATATTGCTTTCGGTGAAGAAAGGACTCCTAACTTCTCTTGTTTTCTCAAAACCAAATTATGGATCAGAATGTTGGGTCCTAAGGACATCAGACAGAAAATGGCTGGAGAGCAATGAATTGCGGTTTTACCACAGAATTCTTCATATCAGTTGGACAGACAGAGTAACTAATGAGTCAGTATTGCAAAAGATCAACTGGGAAGATTGTTTGTTAACCACAATACAAGCACACCAGCTACCCTTCATAGGTAACATCTTGAGGCATGACAATCTAGAAAAAACTCTTCTTATGGACATGGTTATAACAAAGAGAGGCAGAGGCAGACCAAAAACTAGACTGAGCAATAATGTCAAAGAACTTTGTGGATTGACAATGGGAAAAGCAACGAGAGTTACCAAAGACCAGAACATCTGGAGAGAGCTGGCGAAGAGGACCACTGCTACTCAAAATCCAGCTATCCATTCCTGATGATGAGTGCAAATTTCTAACTGCAAAGATGTTGAGTGCAAATTTATAATGTAACTAAGAAATGACAGAAAAAGAAACAAAAAAATGAAGAAAGAAAACAGTTAAACCAAGAGAAAATAGTTTAGGAGTTAAACTTAAAAACAAACAAGTCATATTGAAATATTAAAGGTTATTAAATAGTGCTGACCTTAACAAGGTACAAGAATGCTTGAAAAATGATACCTCTACTTACACTGCTTTTGGGCAAAAACACTTTTATCTCAAGCAAGAATTAAAGTGGTTAAATTGCATGCAAATGCTTTCTATCATCTCCATTTTGTGGATACTACTATTGTCCAATACTCATAGTAATTGAAACAATACTATCCTTTAACATGAAACACAATAAATATCATTCACTCACAATGAAATAATGTTCTAGGGTTAAAGAAATAATAGGTTGTGAGATGAATGAAGCTACAAATCAAGGCTTTCAGGCTGGTGTCTTACTATTTATGATCTATGGAGTACAAAGTTTAGAGTTCTCAGTGGTGGGTGGTGAAGCACCTGTTTAAATGGTCTCAGGTTGATTGTCCAGTGACATGGTTTCTTGTGGTACAGGTTGTAGGGTTTGGGGGTATGGAGTTTCTGGTTGTGTCCAAGGATCAAGGTAGACACTTTAGAGTTGAACATGAGTGTAGTTGGGATATGCTTCTGGAATTCTACTTCATCAACAAACAGCTCATATTTTGGTTGATGATTGTGGCATTTCAAGTAAACATGACCAGGCACTAATCATGACATTAACAATTTGCTTGATGCTGGTCAATGTGTAAAGTTAAACTGATGTTCATGTAAAGAAGTATTTGTAGCTGAAAGAGCAGCAATCTAATTGAATGAATTGTGTTGGACAGAATGATCTCCAAACAATTCAAATTTAGATTCTTTTATCCATATGCAAGAGTTATTGCTTTCCATATACTGACATTATACCTTAAACATTGTCTATTTTCAGCTGGATTATAGGGCATTGTTTGGATTGTTGGAATGCTTTTGACAGTAATCACGATTTCAACTCACTAGGCATGAAAGATGGACTTTGGTCAAAGCAAATATATCCTAGTGTACCAAACACAGTGAAGATTGTGATGAGACTACTGATAACAATGTTTGTACTAATACCTAAATCATAGAGAATTCAGGTCAGTCATAAGGGTGAAATCTTTTCCATTCAGGTAGTGACCCCAGTGATGAATAGATTAAACAATAATGCATACTTTTTCTCTACCAGTAAATTCCTAAAATCATTAAGAATAAGAGGACATGAAAAGAAGCCAACTGGCCTACCCTCCTGTTAAGCGTAGTGCAATAGTGAATTCGAATTAACTGTCCTTTAATGTCAGGTATGATATATATCACATATGATATACAAAAGGACCTATAACAAACAAACGAAGTCCCACAATATTGCAATCTGTGGGAAAAAGCTACAATCATAATAAAATTTAATACAACAAGGGGAAACCACTGCACGATGATGAAGATGCCGAGAGAAACAAATCACAAGAGATGCAATAAACTGAGGTGGTACAAACCTCATCAGAGCACTTACCAAGATAATACCTATAGGAAAGACTAAAATAAGCCATATTTCATTGATGAAATAAAGGCTGAAGGGTAGCAACAATATTTGGTCCTATCAGGTTAGAAACATGTCTCTGAACTTGACCAGGAACACCAAAAAAAGATGATGGATCAACTGTCCAGATATGGCAACAGTATTGGTCTAACTTATTTTTTTTTACATTACCAATGAACAGGGCTTTACAGGTACACTATATTCCATCCAAACAGACATTTAACTATAAATGAAACTGAGACTTCAAGAATATCAGCATTCTGCTTTAATCTACCCATTCAACATTTTGTGAACAATGTTTGCATTGCCAAAATATATAATTAAAGGTTTGTAGTATGACACACGAGCTTTTAATGTCAAGTACACTGTTACCCACTAAATGAAACACTCTAACTTTATTAAAGTACTTATTTCATAACTTTATTAAAGTACTTATTCGGCCATATTTCATTTGAAGTCACATTTGATATCATACCATGTGTGACTAACAAATTAACCAACATTTGATATGAAGAAAAAAGGTTTGTATCAAAAATGTTTGGCATATAGATTATTCCATTTGGAATCTTTGATAGCAGGAAAGGGGTTTCTTTGAGATAAACACCAAGACAAGAGGCTATTTTACCAGAAATAATTAGAAGACCTTAAAGGTAAAGGTGTGAAATGTTAAGTAGGCCACATGGAGTAGCTGTTTTAATGTTTAAAAAAATGCTCATAATTAGATCATCACCAATCTTTGTAAATAATGTGATCAGCTTTTAAAAGTTCTCAAAAGATGCATTTGAGTCTCTTACTTCAATTATTGCCAATACAAAGACTTTGACTGTGAGAGCTATTAAGATTTAAATATATTAGTTCTCATAGAGGACTGCAACAAAGCTGATCAAATTCCCAGCTTTAATTGCCAAAATCCAGTTCAAGTTCATGTAAGTTCATGGTTGCACTGTTACAGTCATGCTACCACTTGACCCACTTCTCCTCTTCAGGTGCCATGTACTTCCAGAACGTCAGCAGTCATGCTTTTCCACAGAGACCTGTCCTTTGCTATCCTCAGCATCTCTGTTTCAACTTTTTAACCCCCAGGAATAGTCTTATTATCTCTTTAAGATTAACAACCATTCTCTCTTTCCCATATTTCCATGTCCTTTCTGGTGTCAACCAAAGGCTTTTTCCTTTGTAAAATTCCAAATTCTCCTTGCCCACTCAGGGAGTCGAACCCAGAACTCCTTGGTTACTGTGCAACTCCACTAACAATTATGCCACAGCTTCTTTTACACTACTTAATTCTTATTATTTTTTGCTTGGGTATCCTTAATACACTTGCCTTTCCAAATCCCACTTCAGGAAAGCCTATCTCCCTGGAGCCAGTCTTCCTATATAAAGAGATTGTTTGGAAGCCTCATTAGCCTTTTTGTTTTGATCCCAGGAAATATCTCCTTTCCAAAGCTTCTAACAATTCCTCTTACCAATGAATGGTGGAACCTCTTTAACTCACTGCCAATTCTCTTTATTATGGTGTCCAAATTCTCACTGACATTTTCCATTACATTTGATTCATTCATAAATCAGCTGGTTAAAAGAAACAACAACTTTAACTCTCAGCTCAAACCTGAAGATGCTCCCATTGCTGGCAGAACTGACATCAAAATTCTGCTTGCAGTAAGAAACCATGACCAACTGGCCTCTAATAAAGCAAAAGCTTATGTCTGGGATGAAAAGTGGCTCAATTTCCCCCATAGTTGCTGCAGTCAATGGAAATTCCAATAGGCCTTTCAAATATAAACCACAATGATGCACAACAATCAACTTACCCAGTGTAAACCAACCAAAGACTTGTGTTGGTGATGTGAAATGGTTTAATTTCTCCAATGATCATGCCAAATATATATTGATTCAAGGATTTGGAACAGAAAGTTCTTGTATATTCTGGATTTTATGGTAGGCTACTAAACCAGTGGCTTATGGACTTTTTGAAATTGAACAAGAGCCTAAAGGTATGGAAATTGTATAAGTAATCCCATTGCATACCTATGAATACACACCTCAAAACGTTTGTGTTATCCAGGTAGATGATCCAGGTAGTTGGCCATGAGAAAGAAATCTCCACTGAAACAAAATAAGGGTGAATTTCGCACAACTTTGAAAAAAACGTTTTGTAAATTTTCACCTTGATTTATTGGAGAAGAATAAACAGCAGTACAGAGTATGATCTTAAATAATATACCTCCAGATGCTGGGAAAAGAAGACGTAAAACCGTGCAGTAAGTAGTAGAAAGTAAGTACTTAAACATAAAAGTCTATTTTCAGAATGTTAGTTTCAGAGGTCTAGGATTGTGAAATTGGGCAAGCTGGCACCATTTAAATCAAGTTCTACAGAATAAATATTTGGCTGCAATGAAATTTCAACAAATTAATTGCTGGTCACCAAACAACAATTTTTGGTATCAACAAAAACCAGGTGATCAATTAGTTAATCTGTTGCCATGTACTTGTAACTTGCAGTATACAAGTCAGATCAATGTTTACTAAAACAAAGAAGTTAATCACAGCTTTATTTTTTTTTTCTTATCCACTGACACAAATCCAACAATATAGCTCTTTTTATACATCCTTCATTTTTTATGTTATCTTGAACGGAATGTCTCATAAAAACAAGTTTCATTGTTGCTTTCAGGAAATTGTGGTGGTGTTCTTGCAGGAACTCAGTTGGCAATGTCTATTAGCATGAAAATGATACTTGCGACTTTGAAAGTGTTATCACGCTTTTTAAAAAATGCAGATTTATACACAGAAACATATATGACACTAACAGTGAGAACTTTTCTCAAATGTATGTTCCATTATGGTAGATTATAAATAACAGTTTCACACTGATAAATAACTCGCGATGACAAGTCACAAGGCCATTGCTTGATCTGGAATGAGTGACTGCGATTGCATTTTTCGACCTGGAAAACTGAAAATTATACTATCTGGTGTGATAAGAGTAATTTTCATTTCATAAACAGGATTATAAATCACTGCAAATACGGCTAATCGTGTACTGACAATTCAAGACTAATGTTTGTAGGCACTGCCCATAATGACAAGTCAAATTACAATGAAGCCCGAAGGCCGTCGACGTATTCCTTCTCTATCAACTAAAAACACTTAAAATACCAAAACGTAGAATGGCACAGGGATTTAGGGAAGGTGAATTAATCATAAGATACCTGGGGTTTCAACTGTAACGATTTATCTTACCTTGCAAGTGGTCCTAAAGTCTTTGTTTTGCTTTTGCTGGTCAAGATTGACTCAAGCTTGGCAACATCCCCGTTCTGTGCTGCTACAAACAATTCCTTTCCCATCTTTACCTGGCTTCTTCTAGGAAACTAATAATATCCAATTTCATCGTGCAAATAACTACGAAAACAAGGGTTAACCTTACTATTCCATATTGAAAGAGTGTTAATCGTACCGGCACATAAATCTATCAAACACACAATAACTTTTCAACTTGAAAATGCAAAAATGAGCAACATCACATCGAAAGATAAATTGACTTCCTGTAGTGGGTCTCACTCCTTTACCCCCAAGCGCCTTTGTTAAACAGCACGGTTCAAAAAAAAAAGGGAAAAAAAGGGATTGCCTTTTTCACAGAAAAAGAAAAAAAAAGCAAACTTGAAAATAGGAACAGAGGAAATAGAAGAAGCAGCAAGAGATAGAAAACGCTGGAAAGACATTACACGTGTGATAGAGGGCTCCATGTCGTCCAACGACGAAAATCATAACTGATGATGATGATTTTTCCCCAGGTATGATGCCTTTCAACAACTACCAAGGTTGGAATAAGTGGAGAAAAGGGGAGGGTGTGGTGTGCGAGAGGAGAATTCCTTGACGGGTCAAAGTTTTTCTTGGCCTTTTGGCTAAGATCAAGTGCAGCTCTCTCCTTGATCGGGGCTTCGGCTATAGGGCCCAACCTTCAGCACTGGCTGCAGACGAACCCAAGAGGAAGGGCCTTCCCACGGACTGTACTGGAGGGGCGATCCACATGACTTGCATTTTATGTCGTCTTGCGTGCTTTCTTGTGACCTGTTACTTCGGGCCTTTCATAAATGGGAATCTGTGAAAGACAAAAATGGGCCCACTGTTTACCAGGGGTACCATGAATGAAAGACCAAACTATGATTCGACCTGTACTGATGTGTGGAGCAAAAATCTGGGCGTTGAGGAAGAAAAAAGAGCAGCTGCTGATTCGAGCGTAGACGAGGATGTTGAGACCGGCTCTTGGAATGTCGCTTTGGGAAAGGTACACAAATGAGGAGATAGGAGGAGGGGGGGGGGGGGAGTGACAGAAAACAAGCATAAATGAAAAGCTGAGAGAAGCAAGGTTAAGATGGTTTGGTCACATTGAAAGGAGAGAAGATGTGTTTGCGGTGCAGAGAGGAAGAATGGGACCAGTCAGGGGACACAGGTCACTTGGAAGATAAAATCTGTGATGGAGGAATATTTTGAGAAATGATATGTAAATCAAGGGATTTTGTCGACCGTGATGCTAAAGACCGGCGGAAATGGCGTGTGACGATACGTCCTGCTGACCCCTGGCTACAAGGATACCAGGATTGGAAGAAGAAGAAAAAGAAGAAAAGGAAAAGAAGAAGAAAATGAGAAGAAGAACAACAACAAGAAGAAATGCCCTCAAGTACAAAACAGAAGTCTCCCGAAGAAGTCCTAAGTTCAAAGATGTTTTATGAGTCACCCAAAATAATGACCACGTGATTATATAAACTGTCGTGACATTCGGAGGGAATGTTTATAGAAAATTCCTGAAAAAACCTAGCATTACTTTTAAATATATTGGTAGTGGTAAGGCCCATTGAATTTTAACAATATGCTGGAATGTGATGTATTTGCTGGCATAGTAGCATTAAAATAATTTGAAGTACAAAAGATCTCTATTAATTTTTACTCTACTGAAAGGAGGTCATTTTAATGACTTTTTTATGGCACGACATTGCCATGGTGGGTTGTCTGCAGTGCGCCTTAAAATTGCTTTTGTCACAGGGTCGGTGAGGAGCCACTGCTCAATGGTTAGTGTAGTTGCACTGTAACTAAGAGGTTCGTGGTTCGAATCACCGAGCAGGTGATAAGACTTTGGAACTTTACAAAAGAAAAAAGCTATTGGTCGGTACCAGGAAGGGAATCCGGCCTATATTCTGCAAAAATTTGGACAGAGCTGACTTTTCCACACGCAAAATCTATGTTCTATCCCATACCTCAATCACAGGGGGGTAAGGGTTGATTCAGCAGTAAGACTGGTGGTGCGAATTGATTTCTTAAGATATTGCAATGAAATTTTGTATACATTTGGGTATCGATAATGCTCTAGGGAATAAGTTCGAGGTTAGGAGATCAGCTTTAAGGGGGATTAGAAAATTCGTCAGTTTTACTACCAAATACTTTGTCATAAAAAGTCAAAAAATATATCTTAAAAATTTTGCGAAATGTTCGAACAATTTCTTTCAAGACAGAGACACTTAAAGCAGTATAATATTTCTATAATTTTGCTGCAGAAATGTTAAGTGGTGGAAATTTGGGAGGTGGTGGGCCAGATACTGCCACATGGCAGTGCCCTAAATAATTTTTTCCTTCAGTTACCGCACAAAAACGGCTCATGAGCAGTTTCACAATTCCAACAGAAGCTGTTAGAATTAACTTACACAGAATAATAGGTGTAATTATGGGAGGTGGTGGGTTTGATACTGCCAGTAAATTGACAGTTGTAAAACGTCAGCTTCTAATTCAAAGTTTTGTCCAGTAGAGTAGTGCACGAATTGGGAAAAGCAAGAACAGAGCCATTGAAAGCAGTATCACATTTCCAAAATTTAGTTCCAGAAACAGGTTGAGGTGGAAATGTGGACACTGCCCCCTTCCCCCCGCTCTGCTAATATCGCACAAACGTACGAGGAAAAATCGAAAAATATTAGTGGGAGGATCGTCTATTCCTAATGGTATATAAAAATTACCATATTTCAAATTTTTATCGATGCTATCAGAACAAATCCAAAGTCTTAAATACACAGCTGGAATAAGTAGTAGTGGAAGTGGTAGTAGTAGTAGTAGTAGTAGTAGTAGTAGTAATAGTAGTGGTAATAGTAGTAGTAATAGTAGTAGTAATAGTAGTAGTAATAGCAGAAGTGGTGCTGGTAGTGGTAGTAGTAGTGGTAGTAGTAGTAATAGCAGAAGTGGTGCTGATAATGGTACTACTAGTAGTGGTGGTAGTAGTAGTACTAGTAGTGGTAGTAGTAATAGTAGTGGCAGGAGTAGTAGTAGTAGAAGTGGTGATGGAAGTGGTAGTAGCAGTCACAATAATAGTGGGGAAAATAGTAGGATAGGAAGTACTAGTAGTAGTAGTAGTAGTAGTAGTAGTAGTAGTAGTAGTTGTAGTAACAGCAGTAACAGCAGTAATTATTTACTATTTATAATTTGAATCCGTATTGAAACAATTTAATTTATTTTATTAATTTTATATCATATACTATTAGTTAATTATTTAACTTAATTTAATTTCAATAAACCATTAATTAACCATTTAGTTTGATAAGTTAACTTACCACTTAATTTATTATTATTAAAATTATTATTAATTATTACTTAATATAGTATTTATTATCAATTATTAGTTATTGTCATTTAACTTATTAATTTTTAATTAATAGTTTAACTTGGCAATTTATCTGCTCTAAAACAGTCTGTAATAAGATTTTCCCATATTTGTTTTCTTATGAACGTAGAACTCAGAAAATTATCAACGTTTTAGGACTCTTTGCAGTGATCATTTGGTTGTTAATCATCTAGTAATATATATTAACAAATGAACATGAAATGTCATCAGCAACAGCACTCAACCACATTAAAACGTAGGAGCTATCATGTGATCAGATGTACGAGTAAGAAAAACTTTAACTTTACAGTACTCGGAGTTTCATGTCTTTTACAATCTTCAGCTGTATGCAAATATATATATATATACTATCTATAATATAAAATCCTACAAGTAGAGACCGCACTTATGCTGGTTTCAACGTAAGCTTTACTTTTTGATTACTGAATACAACTAGCTTTCATACTAATAATCAGGGTCGGGGGGCTCCCCCGACCCACTTTTTTGCGAAGAGGTGAACTTTTTTAAAAATTGATAATCTTCTTATATATGGCGAGGCACGTGCTATATGTTTGTGTTGCAATTATGCGACAAATATGTTTGTATTTTATATCAATATAAAGGGGAATCTCCTTAGCAGATGTTTTTTCCTTGTAAAAACAGCCAGTTCTGTATTATATTCAATATCTTAAGGAGAAGATCGGTGTGTATTTGTCCCAGTCTGATGTAGAAAGTTTCAATGTAAAGGCTTCGATTATAAAGGAGAAAGAGAAACGTAAGAAGACGTGAACATTTCAAAGTTTCAACATGAAGAGTATCAAAAAATTTTTAAACCAGCTGGTAGCGAGTTTACAGAAAAAGAAACTAACGAGGAAATTAGCATCATTGGAAACGAAATCTTACCGGAACAAAGTCAAACAACATCCGCTGTTGATAAGGAAACATTATTGGTAGCTGAAAAACCATGCCATCCAAAAAGCACATTTGCTTTTCCAAAATCAGCTGTTGGGAAGCAATACCGTTCTTGCCAATCCCGATGATTCACCGCATTTAGGTGGTTAGATTACGATGAAATGAAAGACTGTGTTACATGTTTTATTTGCAAAAAAACACGTGAATAACCTTGTAATGGAGAAGGACAAAGAAGAATCGTTTCCAAATACTGGCTTTCGTAATTGGAAAAAAGCACTTGATTGTTTCAAAGAGCATCAAAACTGAGAAACAGAGACTTCCCGAAACTGAAAAAATGGTTATTATTATTATTATTATTATTATTGTACGGTTTTCTTATGAATGCTGTTTATTTACAATTACTTACCGGGTCACACCCAGTGACCTGAGGCAAGCAAAGGTTTCTACGAGCAACTTAATTGTTCAATAAATGTGTAGTACAAAAGAAAGTATAATACAAATAGGATTAAAAATTGTATCAAAAAGTATAAAAGTTCATGTAATAAATTGTTTCTTTATGTGGACAAAGATTTTCTTAGTATATTTGCGGTGCTGGTAAGGACAATCTTTTGTATCTCCTGTAGGTTATGGTTGCCCGGAATTTTCGCAAGATGTTTATCTGTTCCCTTTTTAATCATTCCCAAAGCTCCTATTATTACTGGAACCGTTGTTGTTTTAAGATTCCACATTTTAGCAATCTCGATTT
>RDPX01000087.1:1895935-1954087 GCA_003991215.1 Morbakka virulenta | reverse complement strand
AGGTAAAGCACAAATGGTGACATTTGACTTCTACTTTGGATTAAAACTTGGAAGGATGCTCCCCACACACACACACACACACACACACACACACACACACACTGATAAGTTATCACAGACATTGCAAAGCGAAAAAATGTCTGCTGTTAGCAGTAAACGCCTAGCCATGCTTACTGTTAAAACAATATCCATTCTGCGCAGTTCTGAAAGTTTCGATGCCCTCTACGATTTATGTTTGAAAGAAATTCAAAACCCTAAGTTCATCGAAGAACCTGTCTTGAAAAGAAAGCGAAAGGAACCAAAATACTCTTTGCTGCACTATCTTGATGGAAATGAAAGCAGATCCGAAGCACATCACTCCACAACCCCACGTGATCACTACAGAAAGCAATTTTACCAAGCCATCGATATTTTAATATCTTCTGTACCTGATCGTTTTGACTAACCATCATTCATCGTGTTTGAAAATTTAGAATCCCTACTGATCAAAATATTGAGGCAAGGAAATTGAGACAAGGCAAGGAAACATCGGCTGAAATGAAGATTGTACATTAGAATTACGCAAGTGATGTCCGGATAAGTGATTTGAGTGTAGAGCTTGCAACGTTCAAAGTTTTAATGAAAGACAAGGAGATAGAACACTTCCACGATTTGTTAAAAGAAATGAGGCTCTTGAAGAACCCAGAAATTTCTGGTCAACGTTTATAAGATTTGCAAAATATTGGCAGTTAACCCAGCATCCAGTGCTACAGCCGGACGAACCTTTTCCTTGGCAAGAAGAGTGAAGACCTGGATGCGGTCAACAATGCTCCCAACCCGATTTAACTCCGCCTCCATTCTCCATTTCCACAAAGATAGGACAGACAAACTAGACGTAATCAAAACCGCCAACGCATTTGTTCAAGGGGACGACAACAGGAAGCGAATATTTGGAAAATTTACAAACGATGACTTAGAATTACCAAACACCATAGCCTTTATGCCTATCCTTTTTATCTTGCCATTGATGATTTTGAAAATATATCTTTGATTAGATTGCATTTACGTTTCGATATTTCTATAACATTTTGCCTTAATAAGCTTTAGAGTGAAATATTTTGGAATTTGGTGCGAAGCAATAGTTACTGCAGTATACATTGTTTGTAGACTCAAAACAAGATACAATACCTTTTTCTCCGATTTATAATTTGTTTTCTTGGTATGAAAAACAATTAAATTATCTTTACTTAAACCTCTAAATAAACCGAAGTGGACGGATCCAGAGTGCTTTTTAGCCAATCTGGAGGACTAAAACTTCGAATATTTTCTTGGCCCGTCGGCCCTAACCATGGTGAGGCCTCCTTAGACACCAAAATTCAGTTCCCCCCCCCACACACACACTTTCAAAGCTGTTCGGCCGGCATTGAATTATGTCTTTGTTTATGTGCGTGGTTGATTAGGTAACTGATATTACATACTAATACTGAATCCTCGCTCATGTTTTCATACTTATGTGGGTGCATATCCGTTTCAACAGAATGGATGGTGACTTGGAATGACTAATGTGCAACAACGCCCATCACTGTGTGGAATGAATATGAGATCACAAACAGGCGACTTTCCTCCTTCTTGATATTAGAGGAATACTAACGAAATACGTAACAATGTAGGCGTAGGAGCGGTCCACGGCTTCTAAGTGGTATATTCCCTTTTTTCAGATGCTATTCTGGACTATCATGATTTACACAAAGAAATTTACCTGTCTGTTCGTCAGGCCATGATGTTGGTGCCTCCACATCTTTTTCCTCTTCACGTTGTCTAGTCTTAACCAACTTTCGTCTTTCACCTTCTGCCACCAGAAAGTTTTTTAAACATATTTTCCAACTCGGCGTTTACGTTCAATAAACGTATACATTTTGGATGCTGACTAGGCAAATTTTTTTCTTAGGCCACTGGACTTGAGCCTAAGTGCTCTCTTTTAACACCGGGACTGCCTTAACCAACCATCTTTGAACTCATCCTTGTTAACATCACAAATGTTTCTTTAACTGTGCGCTCAAACAGCTTTTCAGCTGGGCTTTTTGATACACCTTAGATTAGACAGGAATGTTATATCTACAGTATTTTGTTTTGTTTTAGGCACCTCGTGTTATTGTAATCCAAGGATAGCCAAGCTAAGCTCCTAAGTTCATACGAACAGCACTGAGCTAAAATAGCATGTGAAAGCACTTGTGGTGATGCATTAGATTTTGGAAATTTAGAATTCACAGTGCAAACGGAAGATTGCTGAGTCGCTGCGTTTTAGTAATCACAACTTATTCTAGTCTGTGTAGATACTGTCGATTAGAGACTCTTCAGTGAGAGCCAAAGGAGTGACCTTAACTCGGAAAGAACCGAAAAAAGAGAATCAAATAAAGAAATGATGTCAAATTACCTTTGGCCCTATTTTTTGCCGCTAGTCCAAACATTTGGGGGTGGGGATTAAAAGTATAAAAAGTGGCCCTAGAATCTCTCAAGAAATCATTTCATCCAATGGGAATAATATTCTACGTGTTTGGGAAGAATATTTACTAAAAAGTAAATGCATCTACTGATTTTTTAACACGGATTTAGTTCCGGCTATATTAATATTTCTTAACTATCTCAGAGGAGGTTTAAAGGTGAAATTCAATTTTTTGGGTTTTAATAAACGCTCCTTTTGTAATTTGACTATCAGAAAAATCACCAAAAAAAATTAATTGTACGTCAACTCTGAACTGCATACCCCAAAATCCACTGTTTGTATTTTCATCAACTAGCAAAAAATTACGCCTTCCCAGATTCAAAGCAGACGAAAGTTTTAATGCCGATTACAGTAAATCATGGTGGTACTGGTGGACATGTGTCTACGGTTTTTTGGATAACCAGTAGTAGTTGGGATAAAGAGGGTATCAATAATAGTTGGTACAGAGCATTAATTAGTATGACGGTAACTAAAGAGGTCAATTTGCATTTTTTGGTTTAAAGTACAGATGCTAGACGAAACGAAAAGAAGCCTTTCCAGTCCCTTTTCTTTGGCATTGATGACTTTATTTTCTACTCATATCTGCTCTTTTTTGAAAAAAATAACAAAAACTGAAGAGGAATCACCAGGATCCCGAAATATTTCACCCACCAGAGTTAATGTTAACCTTTCTATGCCGTAAATAAATAGTTTATATCTAAATTGCGTCTGTGACAAGAAAGAAGGAAAATGTTTAGTTCAAAGACTGACAGAGAGGGTATATAGAAAAGTGAAAAATTAGTTGGCACCGAACTAGACTCGATTCAGTGCCTATGGCTATGATGGTCACGTGCTCTACCACCTGAGCTATCGATGCACAAAGTTCAGAAAGTATTGTACAATTTAATTATATGAATAGTTTCGGCTCCGATTTCATATTGTAATCAATTGTTAGGTAGATATTTGTCAATTAATGCATGAAAGAGCACGCGATTTTCTCTGTAAGGACGTAAATTTTGACTCGAAAAAGAATAGATATGGGCATAGTACTTTTAGTTGTAATCGTGTAATCGCGATACCTGTTTTTTTTATATCAGAAACAAGCATATACAAAAAACAGGAACATAAGGCTCAGTGTGCCGAAAAATCAATAAATTTTGGGGAAACATGACCAGGCTTAAATTGAAGTATTGTAGTGACTAGAACAACGACAAAATAACCCTGCTGTTTAGATTCAGTATCACACTCCCATAACTCTTGTTCAGAAACGATTTGCCAGCCCGAAGTCGTGCTGCTCTGATGACACCATCTCGACCGACGTTCAGTTCGTCGACAATTCCTAGCTACCACGGTGCGCGATTCTTTTCGTCACCCTCGATAATGACAACATCTCCTTCGCGTAGTTGAAGCTCTTTCTGATTGTGGACCAAGTTGTGTCTCCCCCGTAAAGCTCTTACGTATTCTTTGGTCCATCAGGCCGAAACTCGATCTTTGCAGGATCGTAAGTATCTTGCACGTTTGCGTAGATCAGAGTTCTCTATATTCTCCGGCAATTCGTCCAAGGTAAAGTTGTCTTGACCAAATATCATGGAATTTGGGATAAAGACTGACAGTTGAATATCATCTTCAACATACCCAAGCGGTCTGTTATTCAGGATGGTTTCGATGTAGAGTAACATGCTGTCCAACTCTCTCCATCTGAGCGTCGTTTTCCCAATCGTGCGGTACAGGGCTTGTTTGACCATACCAATGAGGCGCTCGAACTGGCGACTCCACCAGGATGCACGGCTCATGTTAAATTGCCATATGATTTGTTGTGATGTCAAATAATAGTGCAGTTTCTCCTCTTTCATGATGTTTCTCAACCATTTCGATGCTGCGTTGAAGGTTGAGAAATTGTCCAAGTAAATCTTGACTGGTCGGGCTCGTCTCGCAACAAATCTCTGTAGACTGGGTAAAAATTGTTCTAAGGACTGATCTGGCATTAGGTCAAGGTACTGTGTAGTAGGATGCACGCTTTACTTTCGAGGTTTTTTTTCGCCTATAGGTTATCGGTCCAGTGTAATCAATGCAATTAACATCGAATGGTCGCGACCCTACAGTTCTCTCTTTATAGAGAAGACCTGTTTTTGGTGACGGTAATGGCGTTGCTCGAAATCTTTTACATCCGTGGCAAAATGTGATTACTTTCTTTGCTAAACGTCGGAGTTGGGGAATCCAGAGCCGTTCGCGAACTTTACACCTCGTATACCCCACATCCCCGTGCAAGGTCGAAAGGTGTGCTCTGGCAACTAATTTATCGCTAAAAAGTGCTTCCGGATGTAGGGAGATTGGGTACTCTCCGAATAATCTTCCCTGGCAAATGTAAATCCCACGATTATCGCATATAAGATTTAACACACCCTTATCTCTTTCAAATCGTTCTGTGTGTAGATATTGTCCCTGGGATCGCTTCAACCATTCCAACTTGGCATCCGCATACTCTTCAGTTGTCAACGGACCAGTTAGCTTCGCTTTTCGTTTCTGACAGTTGTTGGCAAATCGTCTCACGAAAGCTGTGATTCGTATGGACTTCAAGTAGGTGTGTTTTCCCAGCACACAGTTCAATGAATCTTCCACCTGAATTGCTGTCGCTAAAATCGTTTTGATGGCTCTGGATTCCTTTTCTAATTCTTCTGTTGGTGATGTCTAAATGTCAAGTGGCCATCGTTCATAGTCCAACAACCACTCTGGTCCTTTCCACCAAAGATCAGAGAGCTTTGTTTCATGAGCTGCCCGACTGCCTACGTCTGATGGATTACTTGTACTGTCAACATGTCACCACTCCATACCATGTTTTGCTCGGATTTTATCACTGCGAGATTTGACGAACTGCTTGTATGAACCATTTTCGCGTATCCAGTGCAATGCTACGGTGCTGTCGAACCATGCAACAACTCGGTTCAATCGAAAACCTGACAGTACTTGTATGGCGTTGTCGATCGAATTTGGTGACATGTGTGCAGAAACTAATTCTTGCCCTGGAATAGTAAGTTTTCCCAAGGCTAGATTTGGAGGCTATAAGTCCCTGGAATATTTTATCTCCCTGTTTTGCAACAACGTAGAGGGTAGAACGAAGTCCGTTAATACTGGCGTCTCCAAACACATGCAAGTCGATATAGTCTATCTTATCGTGGAGTGCTGGTATAGATCGCGGTACTGTAATACTTATTGGCAGTTGCCTCTTCCAACACGTCCACCTTTTTCGTATGGACAAAGGAAGCGGAGCGTCCCATCCCAATTTACTGTCACAAATCTCACGAAAAATGGACTTGCCGAGCAGAAGGACTGGCGAAGATAAACCAAGCCGGTCGTATATTGGGGCCAAGTATTTCAAAACCCCCTCTTCGTCAAAGCAGTCTCTAGTTCTGGAACATTAGCACTTATCTCATCGGCATCTTTATTCCAAGTGAGTCCCAGTATTGCTGTTTCGCTCTCTTTTGCTGGAAGTTGTTGTGTAGCGTACGTTGTTTCACTCTGATCGTCACAAATAACTTTATCCTCTCAATCTCTGACATTCGAATACCACTTCTGTAACGTGAATCCTGTCTCTCTAAATATCGCAGTTACTTTCTCTTTTAAGTCCTGCATTAGTTCAATAGTTTCAGCACCACTGATTATAATCAGTGGTGAGAAATAGTCTGTACGATGATGACATAATTATGTCATAATGTACAGACTATTTCTCAGTTCAGCAACTGTATCCGAATATTTCTCTGTAACTTTATCCAAATGACACTCTACAGTTTCACCCAGTACAAACGGAGAAGGCGATAACCCGAAGACAAGTCGCGTGAAGCTCAATGTCTCTATTTCGTTGGAATTTTGGTCTGTCACCCAGTGAAAACGAAGCGTATCACGATCCTTCTCTCGAATTAGAATTTGTAGGAACGCTTGTTATATGTCCCCTGTAAGGGCTACTGGCTTCAATCGACATCTTGTAAGAACATTCCATAACAAATTCTGTAGCGAGGGTCCAACCTCTAAGCAATTATTGACTGATGGGGCGTTGACATTCGGCCTGGCAGATGCATCGTAGACGGTGGGAAGCTTAGTACTCTCTACATTTTCAAGCACAAGAGGCTTATGAGGTTTATAGAACTCCTTCGCATTTGCAGAAATAGGTGCCTTCTTGACTATTCCCTCGAATATTTGTTCGCGTATTTTATCGTCATAAGCTTTAAACAATTCTGGGTCCCGTTTCAATTTAACCAGCAAATTTGCTAACCGAACAAGGTTACCTTGCTCGCTGTTCTGCAATGGGGGTTGATTAATTTTCCATGGTAATCCAGTAACATACCAACCGTCCTCAGAATGTTGTAACTGCTCCTTGAATTCTTTGTATACGTATTGTTGATCTGAATCAGAAGGGTCTCCTAACACCAACACATCCAATCGAAATATCCTATCGTAATCTTTTACAGACGAACCAGTTAGATACAAGTGCAAAGAATCTTCAGTACCGGGAGAAACGATTATCCACCCAAACTGTGTCTTGTCAGCGACAGGCTGACCCGGTTGTCCCAATTTCGGCAAAACTTGCATTTTGATTTTAGCATACTCACTAGCTCTAATACTTAGATGCACAGGATGCTCCGACTGCGAGTTTTTGTCACTTACTTCGATGTCTTTGAGATGACTGTACGTTCTGATCATCTCTTCATAATTTGGGTTCTTCAAGTACAACAAAGCTTATTTTTTCAAGCAGCTAACTTCTACAGTCAATCTGAAGTCATCGTTAATACTCGCCACTTCCAATCCGTATACATCGATCTTTCTGGTGCTTGTAAGTAGAAGCATTTCTATTCTCCTCGACTCCCGTCGTTTCGGTGAAAGTTCGTGTCTGTCAAAGAGTGTAGCAGAAGCGTAATAACTTCCCGCGCCGATATCTATCAAAGGCCTACACGTAACACCATTAACTGTAACAATAACTGTCGGATAGGCTACTGGCTTCTAATCAGAAGAACAAAGCAGTGGAGCATCTGACGCAGGCGGATTTGAGCTCTTACTCTGACTGCTGCTCTCTCTATCACATGCTGATATGTGATGTCGACCTCCACATTTATAACAACCACGGCTACGGCACTGTGATGCAAGGTGACCTTTTCTCGTACAATTAAAGCATGCTTGCTTGGAACTAAGAATATGACTTCTCTCTGAAATGTCCTTACAGAAGAACATTCGAAGGATCTATGTTAATTGCTGTCACCGTAAACACACTTCCCAGGTGCTTACAGTGGTTTTTGCTGGGTGTTTAAGTATCTACTAGATGTTTTCTCTCGTTTTTCTTCTGAAACAGGATTTCGTTCTGTCCATTGACGTAAAGCTTCAATAAACTGTGGAAAAGTCCATTCTTTCCAGTTATTGTCAAGTCTGACCAGGTCCGATCGAATATGAGGTAGCTTCTCCAGAGTTAATCGAGCATACCCGTTGATGTCGCCAAGTTTACCCATCGTCTCTAGGGCTTGAACGTGAGTAACAATTTGCTGAAAAAATCGTTTATCTTAGCTGATTGTGATCTATGAACAATTGGCAAATCCATAATGCATTTTACATGAGCAGCAACAATTTTACTCGGCTGTCCATATGTTGTAACTAGAATGTTCATGGCCCTTTCGTATCCTTCGCTGATGAAGGGAAGTCCGTCAATAATTACTCTAACACTTGGTAGAACTAATTCTTTCAGGTACGAAAACTTGGTAACTCCTGCTAAACTTGCTTTATCAATCTCTGCTTTGAATTCTTCCCAAAAATCGTAACCAGTCCAGATGGTTCCCGGCAAATTTAGTTATCGATAATTTGGGCAATTTCACCTGGACAGTTTTTATGTTCCTTTCACTGTCAACAGAGGAATCGATGATTTTCTTACGCAGTTCAGCTTTTGACATTTCTTTTTTCCTTTCCTCCTCAATTTCTTTATGGTAACGTTCTTCTATATATGCTCGCTCTTCCCGTTGTTGCTGTTGTCGTTTCAACAAACGCAGTCCCTCGAGTTTTGATTGAAGATTCTCCAAGGATGATTCGAACTTGCTGACGATATCTTCTTGCGATCTTTCCCATTCGTCCAAATTCTCCTCTTTGGCATCGATTTTTGAAATCAACAGTTCATATTTTGTGTCGTGGAACTCATCTACTAACTTCTACAGCGACCGTGACTGTCTTGTGATGTCCCGTTCTTTGCCATTTTCTATTATTTCAGCCGTTTATCGGTAAAATCTAGCGCTTTTGCTAAACTTTCGAGACGTTGGTTTAGCTCAACTATGACTTATGTCCGTGTTCCAGAATAAAGCAAACCAGATCCCGCAGGTCCCCAGTCCTGACACGGCTTTGTAGACTGTAATGCAAAGAATGCTTGACGTATTGGGTTCATTCATAAAATCACCCGACGTGATTAATCGGCCGCCGTTCTCGTATGTTCTTGACCTGCTCAGACCAATTACTCTATTGGATGCGGTACCGTTATGGTAACAAACTCCTCTTAGAAGAGTTCACTCACCAGTTGGTTTGTACATCCGCCAGTCAAACGATGAATTAGAAGCTGCTGATCGATATCAGAGGCCAGGTGTAGAATAACAGCAAAGTGGTTGTGACTAACAGTTTCGGTCTCCAATCTCTTGTGTCTCTAACTCACAGTCTCCTCTCTATGGGCTTTTCTCCGCGTAGAAATACATCTCTCCAGGGGCTCCATTTTTGAAGTGACCTAGAACACTCAAAAAACAACAACTGCTGTTTAGATTCAGTATCACACTCCCATAACTGTATTGTTCACTTTTTAAAAGTTTACAATAACTAACTACTCCGTCCAAAATCACAGTTTATATACTCTAACGTATTGAAATATAGAATATCATATGATAGAAGTCCTATAACGTCTATACCATGTATGGTATGCTCAGTAATGCTAACGTCATAGTCAGCTGATGTCCATGATGCAATAGAGCTGACTCGTCTCTTCTGGCAAATTCTTTCTTGTATGATGATTGGGTGATGTTTCTTTAAATACTTAAGCTAAAGTTTATGTAACTAAACAAACGAGTCTCTAAACCAATATTGTGTCCGATTCCCTACAGTATAATGCTTTTAGTACCCTGCATAGTAACCTTGAACAAATTTTCAACAAAGATTTCTTTTCAGAATCAGAAATGTTCTTTCCGGGGCCCTTAAGATGATTCGTACGTTGGCTAGTGTCCTTGAGGACGGAAACAAATCTAACAGTTGTCTTGTCTCTTTCCTACGCCGGATCCTGGTTGACTCACCCAAACCTTGTTATAACGATTCTCAGAATTTTTAGTAACGATATGTTCATAGGCCTTTTAGTATCAATGCCAAATGGCCAAGGAGACTGGTCCACACTTAACCTTTGTTTCGAAACAAAGCCACTGGAAACTGGGTCAGAGTTTTCATTTTTCTCAGATTCAACCAAACTCTTCCTCGTTGTTTTGTGCCATTTGATTAACAGCTCTCTCAAGGTTTCCTTTTGTTTTTTCTTGCTTTGTTGCATTTAGAGTAATTTCAGGTGAGGGCACTTAATAAAGTATATAATTACATGCTTCTTTACTTCTGCATTTTCACACTCCATGTTGTTGCTGATATATAATTCTTGCTTTACTCCACACCCAGTTAAAGTCTACTCACTGCATTTTCCTCCTATTATCTCAGAATTTCAGTTTTGAAGCTCTGTAAAGTTCATTTTACTTTTAGGTAGGTTTCACCCAAAAATATTTTTACTATCAGCAACAACAGTATATACAATTTTAGCGTTCCTTTTCAACCTCAAACAGACTTGTGACCCATTGACATTGAATCGATTGACAAGCGTGATATTTTTTCTCCTCTTTTTACACCCGTAATAGCTTTAAATTTTAAATATTTGATGATAGCCCTTCTAACATGACTATCATCAAATATTTTAACTGCAGGTAGTATATCTCAATTGGTTTATTCTCTATTTTTTATAATTCCCTCTATAATCTTCTCTATAATTCCTTATTGGGAGGCAAAGGAGCCTTGAATGATGTTGATTTAATTTTGTTAGTAAAACATAAACTTTGTGAGTAGCAATAACAAGTTTAAACTGATCGTCTGTGGTCGGCGGATGCTTGCACGTTAAATGAACAGAGGTCTTATTGGTTATAAAATTTGTGTTTTGATAAAAATTTCAATCAATCGACATTTGTATTTATACTCTTGTGCAAGAATTTCTTCTTAAACCCAAGGCGAGCACACTTTTCTCCTTTTTGAAATACTGGAGTGGAATGAAAGAGTACTTTAGGCCATGTACTCTATTTAACTCTTTTTAACTGACTGGTGCCAATCCAAGGGTGAGAAAAGAAGAGGGTTGAGATTGGGCCAACAACTCAATCTCATAAAAACAACTTGTTACAGAAACAGCAACAACAAAAATGTTACAACTGATGTGGACGGAGATCCCGAGTTCCACTTCAGAACTCGTATGACTGCTAGTGGTGAAAGCTGTCAGGAAGCTGTTGATGTAACGAAAAATACTCTCAAAACAGTAAAAACTACATTGAAAATTGGATTTTTAGAATGTTCGAACTATGTATAACACTAGCACTGTTCCAAGTTGTTTCGAAGAGTAAGAGTCGGTGGAAAGTCAGTGGTACACTTAAAATCACTGGAGAAACAACAGTGCTCTATTCAGGGAGGACTCACAACCAACACCTCGAAGAAGTGCCAATGGCATTGAGGAAGGGACTCGAGAAGCACTCGATGGAGTGAAAACCAGACAGCAACAGAATAATAAAAAACAGACTCCGGGGTAAACAAATTAACTTTTCAGTTAGTCATTTTAAAGTTACTTACTCACAAATGTCACTGAAAACAAGGAGAAGAACAGCTTCTACGAACTCTTACCAAGCAAGTTGTATACAATTCTACGCCATGGTATGACAATTATTATGGGAGACATGAATGGCAGAGATAACAATCACAACCACTATCTACTCATCAATGGCACCTGGAGAAGATCATTTAAAAGTGAGGAGACGGGCCGATGTTGGATGTGACCATCACCTTGTCGTGACACACGTAAAATTAGAACTTAGAGAAACAAACTCAAGCTCAAAAGACTAGATTATATTTTCATAAGCTGTAAGAACAAACAACTAAAACAATATTTTCAATTGAGGTGAAAAACAGATTCCAAGCCCTTTAAGAACATAAAGAAGAGCAGGACAACACAGGAAATGTGGATGTGACTTGGAAGAATGTGAAATATATTTTTCAAAAAGAGCAGTTAGACTTGTGTAGGGTACAAGATGGCAGCAAAAGAGAAAGAATAGTTAAAATCAGAGACAGTTGACGTTAAGAAGAACAGGTGTGCAAAGAAAAAAGTAATGGATGCAAAATCGACAAGGCTAAAGAAAATGTTTTCCTGGGAAGAAGAGAAGCTCATAAACATTTTAGAACTTTAGCAAGGAAAAACAACTGGGAATACATAGAAACTTGAACAAACAGAAGAAAAAATACAGCGAAAACAAAACGCATTTTTAGCAAATTTCAATCCTATGGAGCGGGGCCTGCAGAAGACAAAAATGGTAAACTGCTAACTTAGGACAATGAAATAGAGGAAAGATTAATGAATAGACCTGAACCTGAAGAAAGGTCGTCCATTCGACCAACAGAGACTGATTTAGACATAAGCTGAAGAGGCTACTAAATGGGAAATTTTATATATAATAAAAGCTCTCAAGAAGAGCGAAGCTGTAGGAGGTGACTGACTGAATGCTGAACTGTATAAATCTGACCCTGATGTAACAACAACAATTCTTCATCCTTTTTAAAAATATGTATGACAGCAAAAAAAGATTTCAGAAGATTGAACCAAAGGTAACATTGTGGAAACACGGACAAACGGATCTCCAAATGACTTTGACAAAATTAACTCTTCTTTCTGTATACAACAAAATTCTTACACAAACAATCCTAACCCGGATCTCAAGTGCTTTTGATAACCTCTTCAGACAAGAACAAATTGGATTCTGAATAAACCGAGGCTACATCTATCAAATTTTCATGCCAAGAAATTTCATTGAACGAGGGACAGAATTGCAGAGCAAACTTTATATCAACTTTATAGACTTTCAAAAGGACTTCGACAGCATTCACAGCCAGTACTTTTGGCAAATACGAATTCCAATCGAAATAATACAACTCATCAAGGGATTTTACAACAACTTTATACGCACTGTTGGCGACAGCAACCTCAGCGTCCAGGACAGGACGGGATTCAACAGGGCTCTGCCATGTTGTTACTTCTTTTCAACCTCGTTATTGATTTGGTGATGCATAAGAGAATGGGAGGCCAAGAACGTTAGCCCCGATGGACGGCCATCATCGACCTTGACGATTTGGATTTTCCGAACGACCTGGCTTTATAAGAAACATTTGAAGCCGAGCTGTGCCAAAAATTTAAGAAACATTTAAGGATGAACTCTTTGAGCGTGTTTCGTATATTAAAACAGATCCCGTAGACAGCAATTTGAGAATGTTTTACACTTGCCTTTTGGAGACACTAATTTTTGTTGGAGTTTTTTGCACCAAAAATTCTTGTACCAGAGAATGATTTCCTTTTTGACTATGAAGGACGAATCTTTTAGTAAATCTCTTTCACCTAGCATCATGAGCATTAAAGGAAGGTTAAGAAACCTAAAGCGCCAAAAATAAAAAATTTCGTCGACGTACACACAATGTAGGACCCGAATAACGACCATTGTTGAATAAGGTATTCAGCAACCACACCATATGCTTGTAGAGGCTAGTGCAAAGATGGTTAAGTCACGTAGTTTTACAGGAAATGGATAACTCAGAGCTTAAATTTACATTGACAAAAAATTACTCTGAAGCCTTCTTTTAGAAACGAAGTTTAAATTGACAACAAGGAAGTGATTGCTGAGATACGTAGATCAACTTCTCCAAGAGAGGTATGATCGAAAGACGAAAGATCGAAAGACAGGCAAATGAAAATGGTAAGCATTTTCTGATGATAAAATAATTTGTAGGAACGCGAAGGTTGCGTTGTGGCTTCCATTGACAATGCTCCAGCAGCACCCGAAGGTAAACTTTTGTAAGTGAGAAATTATTGATCAGGAGAAGACAGGAGAAGGCTTTAAGGCTGTTGATAATCTGGGTCATTCCATAGCAGCTTACGAAACCAGTCACGACTCTTCAGAGAGAAAATTTGGTGCCCAAAAAATTATAGAAATTTTGAACGTTTTGCTAATTTCTTACATGTAGCCATAATAAACTTTTAAGATTCAGAACTTAAGGAGGAGCTAAATAGTCAATGAGTTTATGAGGTTATGTTGAAAAAGAGGACTGAAGTCATGGTTACTCAGTATGAAAGGTAGATTGTCAAAAGTAGTAGATCAGAATCAGTACGAGTTCTATAACAGTGGGGTTTTAGATAGGCAGAATATTGGACTCTATCACTTGAAGCTGTAAAAAGGATAAACATACAAATAGGGACTTAAATAACCACCACAGTTTAATTTGATATTAAGAGTCAAGATGAAAGTTAATGTATTATTATACGCAAAGACAATAAACAATGTTACAGGGAGTTTAAAGGCAGTTGACTGAAGAAAGTGCTGCAAACAGTGGCTTCATTTAAGAAAGGTCAAATTCCCTTATTATGGAAAGAAAAGTCATGATGAGATCCTGATTGTCTTAGATTAGGCTGAGTTACATCAGTCATTAAAGGAAGTACGGTAAAAAAACAGAGGATCCAACTCCCAGATTAACACCATTTGTTGGAGATGTATAGGGAGCCCTGATGTTAATTGTAAGAAAAGACAGCATTGTAATATAGCAAGAACACATTTCTTCTTTGAAAACGAAGTTACAACTGCAGTGAACCAAACATTTTGGAAGATAGAACATAGTGAAATTTATGATAAGTCATTCTTTTGGTCAAATAATGAAAAGAAAGCTTGTAGAAACTGCAAGGACCTCTTTAAAATTTGAAAATTGAATACCATGGATAGATAACAAGGCACCCGTACTTCCACTAAGTTTTAATTATGCATTGCCTTGCCTTGCCTATGTACCATACCCGATCCGTAGGTTGGCGACCCTGGATCTCCCACTCTTTCGGTCCTGCGCCTTGTGTCTCAGCCCCACTAATGTTAGCTGTGCAGTGTTAGCTATCCTATCAGTCCGTTTCTGGCTTTGTCTTCCTCTAACCCTCTTCCCAAGAATATTCCCGTCAAGGATGTCTCGTTGCATTTTCGTATGTCGTACTACGTTACCAAAGTAAAGTTGTCGCTTCATAATATTTTCCCATAGGCAACTCCCTGTCTCCATCATGTCTAATATCTTTTCATTTCTTTTCATTTCTGTCCAGCTCACTCTCAGACGTCGTCGGTAACACCACATTTCGAAGGCTTGTAACCTTTTCTCCATTGCAGATATTATTGTACAGACTTCACAGCAATAGAGCATTAGGTCGATTAATATCCAATGGGAAAATACTAAAGAAAAATCTTTAAGTCTCCATTGCATATTTTAATACCATCGAACAATATGAAAAGAAGGGTCATACAAGTTATACAAAATCGATCAAAGTAAATAAAAAGGTTTAAAAATTCATTGCTTTTACCCCATTTGGCTGTCAGAAGGGAGAACAGCAAAAATTTGAAAGCAATTGTATAGCATAAAATAGACCAGACAGACGATCTTATGGGACTTTTGAATATAAACAGACTATGTTGTTAAAAAAAGAAGACCCGATATGATTATAGTGAAAGAAAAACAATAGATGCCAGTTTGACTTCGCTGTTCCATACGATACCAAGATTGATGAAAAAGAAAGATAAAAAGTAGAAATACCAAGACTGGAAAGGGACCTGAAAAAAGTGTCGAAAAAAATTGAATATAATGCCAGTTATAATTGGAGCGCTAGGAATAACACCAAAAGCATTAACAAAAAGACTGAAGGAGATTGGGATAGTACCAGGATTGTAGAATTGCAAAAGATGGTGTTGCTACACTCTGCTAGAATCCTCTGATGAGTGCTTGATATTTGAGAAAATTTGTTGCAACCAAAACTCAGGAACATGAATACACTGATCAATATTTGAAAAACAATAAAGTCATTTGATATCAGTGAGATAACACAGAGAGATAATAATGAAAATAATAATAACAATAATAATAATGTGCCTTTGGCATGAAGTTTAAATGCAGCTTGTTGTGGAGTTTGGACCTTGGAGAATGATGTTATCTTTTGCCACAATTACCACCAGGTCAGCCTTGAGCAAGGTGTAGCAGCTGTCAGCTCCTCCCAAGATCTAGAAATACCGGGAGAGGCTAATGTGTCATGGGTGTTGGAAACTTCTTCACCCTTAGCTGGCAACTTTCCTACTGACTGTTTCAAGAGAAAAACACTGCTTTCTGGTGATGCTAATACCACTCTCATGCAAGTGATGTGGTGTCAATTCAAACAATTTTGTTAGACAAGGACGTCAATAGGGCTAAAGCCATCAATCGCGAAGGTCCTTCTTCCGGGACGTGTGCTATAGCGCAGCGGCATGGGACCAGCCGTCATCCAAGTACTGATGAGAGGATGAGAAGAAAACGGACACAGTATGAAAATAAAGTTGTTATGGAGGGTTTCTATTAAATGATCGAAAGATGAGACGTTACAGGAAAAGAATCCATATGTTGTGGAACGATACAGGAATACTTAATTTCATAGAGTAGCACTTGACTGATCAAAAGAATCAAATTGTAAAGAAACAGTGGGTAAGTTCACTAAAGCTAGATGAAATACAAAGGAATGTGGAAGATGCAACATATGGTAAAATTGATAGAATTATGGTCGAAGATGGTGGTCAGGACATAATCATGACAACAACTGAAAATGTCAATGAAGCAGTAGGCTCACAAATTGAGCCAAACAAACAGCAAGGCTTAATGAAGCAGTGTAGAAAGTTGATGGTGTATCAGAAAAACGTACAATAGAAAACAGACACAGATACAGATACAGGTGCTATGAAACGGCTATTTTACGTGAAATCTTTGGTGCAAAAAAACCCCACAAAGGTAGATGGAAGAAAAAAGGGATGGTGGAAAAAGAGAATTATCAGACATATAAGGGAGATAAATATAGACCTCGGCACAGTTGACACAATACCAGACAAGAAAACTGTAAAGAAAAGACACCACGACACCTTACAAAGAAAATATGAAATATAAAAAGGGCTACAGATAGTTAAAGAGGAAATAAGGCAAAGGATGAAAGCAAAGACAGCTAAGACCTCAAGATATCAGCTAATAATCAATCAATACATACAAAATAGGAGGTTCAGGAACAACGAGAGTAGATTTTATCAGCAACGTAATAATGATTATGAACAAAATCAAGAGAATGATGTACCTGACGCAGATGAATCAGATGAATCGCAGGACATTTGGGGTAAAAAGGTAGAATATAACAGAATGTAACAGAATATAACAGAGAGACAGAATGGCTGAATGGTATAAAAAAGGATATGAAAAATATAACCAAAGCAATAAAGGGTTAAAATATGTGAAACAAAAGTGAAAAAGATTCTTAAAAAGATCCCTAAGCGGAAGACGCCGGGGTACGATAGAGCAGAAGGATTTTGGCTAAAGGATTATACCAACATGTACAGATACTTGGCACAAAATCTTACTAATTTTCTCAAAGGAAATACACCTTCCTGAATGACAAAAGGAAGAAGAATTCTAATTCAACAGGATACGTCAAACGGGGTGGACCCATGTAATAACAGATTAATCACGTGCCTATCACTTGCTTGCTAGGCAGGTGACTGCTAATTGGTGAGGTCTATGGCTTCAACAGAGAAACTAAAATAAGAACTGCAGGCTTGCTATTCATTGATCGATTGATGTTGCAAAAACTTGGTAATGGGTTGGGTAGATTACAGAAAGACGTATGACGTACTCATTTGTGGGTATTGGACTGTTTGAAATCCTCAGGTATTAGTGACAACATGAAACTGCTCCTTGAAAACACAATGAAAACTTGGAAATGTGAACTGACAGGTGGAAACAAGCAACTGAGAATAGCGGAAATCATGAAGGGATTTTGTAATGCAATCCACTCGCATTTCTTTTACTTGTTACTGTAATGATTCCTCTCACACGTGTTTTGGGAAATATGAAATCTGGTCAAGAGTTTACAACGAGTAACGAGAAAATCAACCATTTACAACACATGGACGACATTAAGTTTTATGCGAGAAATGAAAATACACTAGACTCATTTATTTAGACATTTAGAGTATCCGACAATGACAAGAGCATGCAATTTGGATAAGATAAATGTGCACGTCTGATAATGATAAGAGGCAAGGTAGTTACATCAGATGGAAAAGAACCAACAAGAAAAAATAAGATCAATAAAACAAGGTGATAAATATCTGGGTATATTACAATCAAACGAAATAAAGAGGAATTATATGAAAGTTGGAAAAGAAAACAAAAGGTGAAAAAAGAAAATTCTTGAAACCAAGTTCAATGGTGGCAACATAATTAAAAATATCAACATGTGGGCAATACCAATACTAAGATACTTAGCTGCTTCCCTTGACTGGACTGTAAGAGATCTATCAAAAATGGATGTACGAACATGAAAATTAATGACCACCATTGATGACCAAATGAGCAACATTGATCGTCTATACACACCACGAAGGGGGTGTCGAAGATACAGTGAATTTAGGTAAGCTGGAATTGCAAGAATACGTCTTCCTCGTCGTGTCCTTGACAATTACAGTTGGTTTTACCAATGTTTGGCGGTGTAGATAGCAGCTGGTGTTGGCTCGTGGAGGTCCTCTGGTTGGCAGTTTGGGGCGGTTGGGCAGCAAAATAGGTGTTGCATAGCCTGCAAGGATACGTGAAAATCTTGAAAAGTCACAGCAAAAATACGTGAAAACGATTAACGAATGGCTGCTTAATGCTGCAAGAAGTGCCAAAGAAGTTATAAACTGGAAAGGAGTAAAACACGAAAGATAAAAACAACTGGAAAACTTTGATGATATACCAGCATTTCATCAGACAGACAGAAATTCTAGCGGAGAAACAACAGTGGCTGTGGTTAAAGAACGGTACCTTAAAAAAGGAGACAAAAACATGGCAAAAAAAAACATGGCAAAAAAATATGGCAAGAAAATGGCAGCTCAAGAGCAATTTTTTTGATGTTTGGAATAAGCAGTTGTGTCACCTAACCAAGTTTTTAAGTTAAGAAGGAACATGAACAGATTTCAGAATGTGCTTCCTTTGATTTTAAGACTTCAATGTCCTACTTCAATGGCCACATTGGCAGCGACAGGAAGGGATATGAGCAGACCATCGGCCACTTTAGTATTGGTGATCGAAATGAACAGGGAAACAGTATTTTGGATCTCTGTTCCCGGAACAACATGAAAGTGCTCAACACCTTCTTCAAACACCAGGAAAGCCATAAGTACACGTGGTATGGATGGAATAACTAGGGGATTACAACAGGAAAACAATGATTAATCTTTTTCTTGGCTCGAGTCTCCGAATTGTTAAGGATGTCAAGGCAATTCCCTCTGTAGCATTAGACTCCGACCACCGATTAGTGATGATGAAAACTAAGTTTCTTGTGCAAAAAACAAGGCCCAGTAAAAAGGTTAAGAAGATCAACATTGAAAATGTAAATGATGAGACTTCGTTGAAGTTTTGTGGATCTCTAAACAGAGTGGAAGAAGAGAGATCTGAACAGGAGGAAGACCTGAATGAAACGTGGGAAGCTTTGAGGAATGACATACATGATGCTGTAAAGGATTCCTTTGGCTTCAAACATTGTAGCACAAGCAAAAAGAAGAAAACACCATGGTGGGATGAAAATGTGAAGAAGGCTGTGCGAGACAAGACCACTGCTTTTAGAGTATGGATGAAGAAGAGAACACCAGAGACCAGAAGGGAGTATAAAGCGAAAAGAAATCGGGCGAAAGCAGCCAAGAAGGAGGCAAAAGAAAGGAAATGGACGCAGATTTGCATTGATTTGGAAGAAGACCTTCTCAAGAACAAAAAGTTAATCTTCCATATGGCTAAAAACTACAGGAAAGGAACATCTGAAAAGGCCTACAACATCAAGGACTTAACCAATGGCGAGATCCTCACGAACCCAGAAGAGATAAATGAGACATGGAAGGAATATTTCTCAGGTCTGCTCAACAGCCCTGATGAAGCGGGGGAGTACCACCTACCAGAGCCAGACGAAAGAGAGTTGGTCGACATTTCTCAAGCGAGCATCACCATTGAAGAAGTGCAATATGCAATCAAACACTCAAAGCCTGGCAAAGCACCTGGAACTGACATGATACCAAATGAGATATACAAGCTGTCAGAGCCTATCTTAGCTACTAGGGTAACAGAGCTATTTGACAAGGCCTACAAGGAGGGAAGGACACCAGCGGAGTGGGGTAAAGCAATTATTTGCCCAATCTATAAGAACAAGGGCGATCACCAAGCGTGTCAAAACTACCGAGGTATTTCCTTGCTAAACCACATTGCAAAGTTATATGAAACCATTCTAGAAAAGCGGCTACGAGCGATTGCTGAGGATAAACTGGGGCCATGGCAGCATGGTTTTCGTCCTGGAAGAAGTACAACGGACATGATCTTCACACTGAAAAGGATAATGGATAAGCACTGGGAATATGACCAACCCCTCTTCATGGCCTTCCTAGACCTGGAGAAAGCGTTTGACCGTGTACCTAGAGCGAGTCTGTGGAAAATGTTGGAAGATTACCACATCCCCTACCACCTGAGGAGAGCAATCATCAGCACTTACAGCACCAGTATCAGCTCAGTGTCAACAGGAGTAGGAGACAACATCTGGTTTGAGACAAATTCTGGAGTCCGCCAAGGAAGCATCTTATCACCTTTGCTTTTCATAATGTACCTAGACCTAGTTGTTAAAGAGGTCGCTGACGGCCAATCGACGACTAGTGTCCTGGCATATGCGGATGATATTGCGCAACTGGACAGAAGTGAAAGGGATTTGAGAGAACACCTGGAACTGTGGGCTGATAGCTTCCAGCGACATGGTTTAAAACTCAATTTGTCAAAGACAGAGATTGTGGTTCTCAGCAAGCGGAAGATAACAACAAACATTTCATTGAACGATGTCACCATCAAGCAATCATCTACCTTCAAGTACCTAGGCAGCACAATTTCAGAGACGGGACTTATAGATGTGGAGATCAACGAAAGGATAAAGAAGTTTTCGCAGAATGTTGGTCTGCTGTACCGCCTCCTCAAAGACAAAGAAGTTCCTACAAAAGCAAAACAGATCATTCACTCAGGAATCCTCAGGCCTATCCTGCTATATGGTTGTGAAACATGGACAATCAACAAGAACAACATGAGAAGAATTGTAGCAGCGGATATGAAGGTTGTCAGGATGATCAGCGGAGTGACCAAATGGGACAGAAAAAGAAATGTTGATCTATGCAAGAACATCAGCATATTGCCTATTGACGTGAAAATCAAGAACACTAAAATACAATGGTACGGACATATCAAGAGGAGACCCTCAGACCACTACTTGTCTCTAGCCTTCAATTACGCAGTTGAAGGCACTAGACCAAGTGGCCGGCCACGAAAACGCTGGCACCAGTATCTGTCTGAATACCTTGCAGAGAAGGGCACCACCTGGCAAGAGGTCAACGCGACTGAGCTCTACCTCGACCGTGGGAGATGGTCATCCCTGACGCTTCCTCGCTGACAGGCAACCGCCTACTCTGGAGTCCAGTGAGAAGAAGAAAAAATGTCCTAATTCCATTTCAGCTGTGGCTTGTAAAATAATGATCATCAATGGGGAACAGTGAATAATATGGTGTATGTGGTAATAATGGTGGTAATAAATGATTGACTCATATGTACCTGGAAAAATGTGTCATTATGCAATAGATCCTTGTTGAGTATGGTGTTATTTTGTATAAACCTAAATCTATCAATAGACAAACCAAAAATGCTAAAAACACAGTTTTCGATGCACACCAAGGATTATTACATGTATATATAGAAGACTTAACATATATTGAGCTGAATTTTATTGTGTTATTGTCATCTTTGCAAAAGAATCTGTGTTCGTCCATATTTTATAACAAGCCATTCACTCAAATTTCTAATTTTCTGATTCACTGCATTTAACGATTTAATGTAATCAGAACCAATTTGATCAAGGCAAGGGTAGACAAGACCCAGGCAGAAAGCAAATGTCGAATATCCGGTCAGGCTGACGAAAGTATCTATCATATATTGAGAGAGTGCAGAAGATTACACAAAAGATTGTAAGCGTCAACACGACTGGGTTGGGAAGAAAGGACATTGGGAAGTCAGTAAACGGTACGGATTTGATGTTTTAGAGAAATGATAGGAACTTTAGTCAGAAGCAGTCAATGAGAACAATGAGCTCTACATTCTGGGGGATTTAAAAGTGCAAACGGACCATGTGTTTGAAGCGAGGAAGCCTGATATTATCGTAGCAGACAAAAAGAACAATTTATGCATGATAACTGACTTCTCAGTGCCTTATGATAGCAGGATGAATGCAAATGAAATGGTAAAAAAAACCCGAAAAAAACTCAACATTTAGCCAGGCAGCTGAAAAATATTTGGAACAAACGAGTAAAAACATTCCCTATTGCAACTGTAGCTTTTGGAACAATTCCAAAATTGTTAAGAAAGAACTTGAATGACATTGCTCTCGACACAAATATAGTGGACTTGCAGAAGAGTGCCGTATTGTAGTCTGCAAGGATTATCAGGAAAGTTCTTGAGATTAGAGGAGACTTGCTGTCACCTAAACTCAAGCCAAAAGAGCTACTGACATAGACAGCGTTTGATATGACAATGATGATGATAATGATAATATGAAGAAGAGAAAGAAGAAGAAAGACACTTTAAGAAGAACTTGGTATAAACTCTTCAGAAACAAATCAACCTTAAAACATTCCTATTGTAAAAAGATAGTATCCAACCTTTCTAGAGAAATTGCATACATGGATGGCATAGACGTCATATTCGGATAAAAAAGAAGAAGGAAACGGTCGATACTGTGCACAAAATATTTCCAATAACAGTCCTAAAAGTGAATTTAAAAAGACATAGAACACAGAATTAAAAAGGGGACAACAGGAACTGAAATTCTGGAGAAGTGTAAAAAAAATTGGCTCTCTACTTTTTGACGCTGAAGACATCGCCAGAAAGAAACAACTTTGCCACTACCAGCTTAAACAACTTCCAAGATGTGTGGAGTCAACGCTATCACAACTGGGAGAGAAGGAGATGGAAGATACATAACAAATTAGTGTTTTCTTTATGAGTTACAACTGTACGACATGGAGCTAAATGAAGGTTAAGAAAGAAATGGTAGATTCCTTTCATCATGAACAACTGAAACGTCTCAGTGGTAAAAGTTATCCAGATTCATCCTCATACAAAAGTTTGTATGACCGATAAAAACCTTATCCTGTGTCATTCTACATGTTCTATTGTTCGAGCCATGCAAAATCTCATTCATGATATATTTCATGCTGTGTGCCTCAAAGTTTTATTTTGGAACCTCGTCTTTTTCTTTGTTACGTTAATGACATGCCAGGTGCGGTCAGATGTAAATTGTTACTGCAAGCTAATGATTCAGCACTTTTTGTATCAGAGAAAGACGTAAAAGAAATAGAACATGTCCTAAATTTAGAACTTAGTCTGTAAATGAATTTCAGTTCAAAATTATTGGACCTGGGTAAAATGTAATCCACTTTGTTTGGAAGTAGGGCCCGGTTACGTCGGGCAGATAGGCTAAATGTGTCCTGTAATAATGATGCGCCCGATCCAGATTCTACCGTCATATATTTAGCTGTAACTTAAGATGAACGTCTTTCAGGCGATGTTATCCCTAGCAAAATTTTGGTTAAATGTTCTAGAAAAATAACGGAACACCACAAACATGTTCTCAGAACATGTTACTAATGGTAGTTGTACTAATTTGATGTCACTACGGTTACACATGTTCAGCCTGGTGCACATTTTATTCAGACAAGAAAAAGGATAGACTGTCATGTAAGTGAAATTAAAGATGTGATGTATAAGATGTAAGATGTAAGATGTAATGTCATGTGGAAGATCAACAGGTATTTATGGTCAAAAAGGCTATAACATCTGAGAACTACGAAATACATGTGCTACTACTGGATATGTCAAAGACTTTTGGTACAGGAAATTGAGAAAAACTCATGAGCATACTTAAAGAAATACTAACGGACTGTGAATTATATTTAATCTGCTAATAAATGATGTAAAACTGAACGTTCGAATTTGAAATGACACTGGTCACGAAGTTAAAACAAGCATAGGCGTATGTCAAGGAGACTGTTTATCTGCCCTCCTATTCATACTCTACTTGGAATATGCAATGAAACTGTGATAAACCACTTTGGTCAGACGTAGACTGGTTAATTGACAGAGACGTACATAAAGTTGAAATAGACCAAAAATTAGCAGACGACATAACATTTATTAGATTCTGCAGCTCAAAAATTAATCAAGTCAAAAGACTGATACCTCAAATGCTTGCTGAAGAAGACCTGATTGTAAACAAGGACAAAACGGAACAGCTCAACATCAAAAGGGATGGAGATGACAACTGGAGGAAGTGTAAATATCTAGGCTCACTCCTAGATACTGAAGAGGACATTAAAAGATAAGAAACTACAGTCAATCTTTCATAGTTGCCAAGTCAGTGAATATGTAAAATTTAAAGTTTTTCGTACATACCTAGAAAGCGTATTCTTTTGCAACTCTGAACTGTGGACAATAACGAAATCCACTGAAAATATCATATATGCTTTTCATCGAAAACTACTGAGGAGATGAGATGAGATGATACACAGAGAATGGCCAAACATTATCACAAATGAAGATCGGTACCTCCGCACTGGTGAAACGCCTCTCATGGTTCGGACGTTTACTACGCCTCCCAGAAGATATGCCTGCTAGAGTAGCTTTGGAGAGGCACACTAAACCTGTGAAAAGACCTGCAGGAAGGTCGAAAACCATTTGCCTGAAAAGCATTCTAAAAGAACTGGAAGAAGCAAAGATCATCAACAAAAAAAACCATCTTTGGGAGCCTCGAAAACATGGCACGCAAGTGGTGCGACGATAAGGATTGGGTGTTGTCATCGACAGCATCATATCTACGAAGTTGATGAGTATGCAATAATGATGATGATGCTGACCTGACAAGAAAATACAAAAAAAACCGGTCACGTTTTTAATAATTGCAATGTAACATTTAACAATATAGTGCAGTAGAAGAATGGGAAAAGGAGGAAATATATGGTATATGGTAGCAGTGAATCCTCTCAATCTTAATGAAATTTTATTTTTGATATTCGTTGAAAACCTGTTTATTTTTAATTGTTTGTTGTGTTTTATTGATGAAAGAATAGGGGACAATTGGTGTTATTTTTCGCTGATTTGATATATTTACCTTAAGTGACAATTTTGTCATAAAATTTATTAGGAACAACAATTATTATTTTTACCAAATAAATTATGAGGAGTCGTGGCTTAATGGTTAGTGCAACTGCACAGTAACCAAGAGTTCCGGGTTCGATTCCCCGAGCTGTCGAGGAGAATTTGGAACTTTGCAAAGAATAAAGCCATTGGTTGGCGTCAGGAAGGGCATCCGGCCAAGAAATTCCTCACTGCCAAATCAAAGTCCCTCTGAAGGGCACCGTCTGAGCCTCAATTACTGGGGGAAAATGACGTTAAAACTAAAAAAAAAATTCAATTTAATACGATATAACAACAAACAGCAACAAACTGAGTTAGTCGCAATGAGGAAAGCTCATCAGAACACTTCCTATGATAATACCTTTAGAAAAGACTAAGCGAAGCCACATTCTGTCCAAGAGAAAATGGTTGAAAAGTAGCAGTAAGATTTGGACATATCAAGTGGATACATCTCTAATTTGGACATGTGAAGTTGACACATCTCTAATTTGGACATATCAAGTGGACAAAGGATGTCTAGGTGGTAGTTGGATAAATCCTGGGAAAGCTGTTCACGTTTGTATTCTTTGGCTAGGCCTCTTACGTTGAATGTACCGATATTAAAGTTGAATTTCATTAAGATTTGTTGTGTAGATTTAGTAGATGTAAAACAGTTCAATTAAGTAAAATTTGTAGTTGTAGATTTGTAGCATAGATCTTTTGATGGCTAAATATTAGAACCGAATCACCGAAGCACCGCCGCCATCTTGCTCTTCGAAAACACACACACAAATTTATCCAACTACCACCTAGACATCCTTTGTATTCAAGAATAAAAAACGCAACAGAGAGCAGACAACGAAGTAGGAAAATATAGTCTTTTACTGTTAAACTCCGATTCTCTACACCATGGCAATGGTTTCCTTATATCGAATGAATGGAAGAGCAATGTACATAAGTACTGGAGAGTGTCAGACAGAATGGCCATACTACAACTCTAAATAAACAATGCAACGAAAGCAATTGACAATCCTAAACGTTATAAAACTGTTGCACTACTTAAAACTGTTATCGGTAGAAATGATTTCAAATGTGAACAAACAACAAGCGAGACGAAACTCAGTTTCTCGTGGAAGCGATACCAGAAAGAACCCAAACCAGATAACAAAACTTGTTCGTGACACATCATCTCCTACAATCAAGAACAGGAATCTTATCTCTATAGTTAATGTATATGCACCACAAAGCAATAGTGAAAATTATGATGCTGAAATTGATAAACTATATATAGATCTAAATAATGTTATAGACAATTGGAAACAATCTTTTACATTAATGATTGCTGGTGACTGGAATGCAAAAATCGGAAAGAACCAACGTGATAGCAATGATACTTGTATAGGCAACTATTCAAGAGGAGAAAGAAATAACAGTGGTCAAAACCTGATTAGCTTTTGCACCATGAACGAATTATTCATCTCCAACTCCGCATTTCCCCATAAAGCCTGTCACATGACAACATGGGAGAATCAGAGAATCAATCCAACCAACAACAAAATACTAAAAATCTATATGCAAATAGATTGTATAATTTGTCAATCTTCAAAGAAATGTGTTCTTGTGGACTCAAGAAGTTATGCAGGAACACAGACCTCCAGTGATCGCAGACTTGTTATTTGTAAAATGCTAATTGAACCTTATAAAATGTTCAAAAAGAAATCACATATTATTTCAAAACCATATGACACTGAGGCACTGATTCATTCTAATGAGCAAAAAGACTGTTACAAAAATAAATTACACCAAAAGCTATCAGAACTTGAAGTACCTCTATGGGAAAACATAAAAAAGGAAATTAAACTCGTAGCCGAAGAAACTATCGGATTCAAAAAAAGTTACAAAAGTCGTAAAACGTATTATCCTGAAATTGAAGAGTTATTCAAAGAGCTAAAACTATTACGATTACAAATCTCAAACACAACAAATGATAGCAAAATAAGAGAACTTTAACGAGAACGTAATGCTATTCTTCACCTTATTGTGAATAGATTAAATGAACTCAAGTCTATTTGGAAGATTCAGTCGAAAAGTACAAGGACTCTGCAAAGATCTTCAAAGTACTTAAGCAAATGAACAGAAAACCCCCAGAAATACCTACAGTATTTGATAATGAAGGTAGAACAATCTCGAATATAGAAGACGTCTGCGAAGCAATAAGGTCACACTTCGAAAAGCATTTCAATGACCTGAATGCAACAGACTTCCCAACATTCGAAAGACTTCCAGTACCATTATCAAATCCAATTACTGTGAATGAAACCAAGATCGCAATCACAAACCTCAACAATAACAGATCACCTGGTTACGACAATATCTCAACCGAATTATTGAAATATGGACCAGACATTCTCTTTGAGCTTACAGCCCAGACAATAAATGATATTTTTGAAAAGCATGAAAAAATAACAACAAATAAAGGACTTTTAGCAGTACTACAAAAAATTGGCCAAGAAAAAGGGCCCGTTAAGAACTTGAGAGCTGTAATACTTCTACCAATTGTAAGAAAAGTGAGTCCAACATAGTATTAAAACGTTTTCAACCAAAAGTAGAGAATTACTTCTCCTATACAATTCAGGAACATGGGTACTGACAAAAGCTGAACAGGGCAGCCTAGATAGTTTTCACAGAAAGCAAATTAGAAATCTTCTACACGTAAAGTTTCCAAACATACTTAAGAACAAGGATCTATACCAATTGATTAATGACATTCCTTTATCGTTAACCATGCTTGTAAATAGATGGAGACTGTTTGGGCATGTTTTACGTTTACACGAACCCACACCAGCAAGAAAAGCCATGAAATACTACTTCAGTAACTCTTCATCCTCAAAGTTCCCAGGACGTCAACGAACCACCCTTCCAATATGTATTTATAACGACATTCAACGTGCTCAAGATGGACTGTTCAATTTCAATATAACTACATTTAAAACTCAAGAAGATCTACAGGAACTCATTGATATAGCGAACGATCGAGAGGGATGGAAACTGTTGACTCGAGTAATATTTTTAGCTACACAAGCAGAAAAGTTAATATTTTAATAATGGCTTAGATGCGAAACGTGCGGTAAAGAAGATCAAGTGGACACATCTCTAATTATAGATTATTTATCAGTGGTACCAACATATCAGAGGCTTGATCCTCGCTAACCAGAAAGTATTACACCAACCCTAATTAGATTATCTACTTTATAAGGGGGAGTATGAAATTGGTATTTATTTTGCCTTATTAAGAAATTAAAAGCTCTGTGATATTTTGTAATGAAGTCGTTCAGAAGAGTATCGGTCTAAAACAAATCATATCACATTCTGACAAGTTCCCATAACCATAATGATAAATCATGAAAGCTTTATCTTACTACTGTTGTGAGCTACTTAACTAGATAATAACAATACTTGAAACAAATTACCGGAGAAATAAGGCGGGATAATTTGTAATAAAATAAATATTTCCAAAAATTCAAAAGTTTTATACAGGAATTACAGTTAAGCAAATAAATTAGAATGGATTCGAAAAATTATGACGTCAAAGTGCCATGTGGCTGAGAGGAAGAAATGACGTCAAATAATCAGCTTTAAAGTATGATAGCTTTTGCAGATATGTCATTGTTCTCAAAACATTGAAAAATCCCTTAAAGTAAACATACGTAAATGTTGCAGTGATAATGGGAAGTAAAAGTAGTTGCACAACCAGAGCATCCTTGCAATCTATTATTCCTCGTATTGACGACGAGAGTATATTGGCAACAAAAGGATATCAACTCTGTAATGCCAAAAATATAGGAATTGGATCCTATGCCAAAGTCAAACTTGCGTTTTCTCGCAGGCACTACAAAGATGTTGCCATTAAAATCGTAAATCGTGCCAAGGCTCCAAAAGATTTTAGTTCCAAATTTCTTCCCAGAGAAGTATCAATCATGCCTCGTTTATCCCATCCCAACATCGTACATTGTCACGAAATACTTGAAGCTGGGCCTAAAGTATATATTATAATGGAATACGCCCAGAGTGGAGACCTCCTTGAATATATAAGGTGAGTAATATATTGTAAAAAACACTGGAAGTGATTAACCAATTAATCACATAAAAAGTAGTTATTTGCTGATGTTATGTGGCTTGTCTCTTACAACAGTGACTTTTCTAGCCTGAATCTATTAGCTATTAAGCCAAAACTGTAGAGAAAATTGAATCTGAACTGCTTTGTACTATAAGTAAGTAGCAGAAGATACAGTTGGCCACATAATAAAAAAAACATCCAAGAGTTTTTCAGGATACCACTAAGCATTAATGTTTAATCAAAATGACTAACAAATATCAGTTTACCCCAGGCATCTCGACAGACATTATTAGCTTGAATGTAAAACAAATTAAGAATCCTTCTTAACCAATTTTTCAGGAAAATGAAAATGAAAACAACCAAAGAAAGGTATTGAGCAAAATATTCCAAACTAAATGAATATTAATTTCCTTTTTCCCTTCTAATAAAATTTAGCCTTGACACGTATTGTCATGGAATCAGCTGCAAATTTTTTGTTTTCTCCCATTTAAAAGTGCTACGAGGTATTATCTGGTTTAGTACTACCGTCTCTCTTGACTGCTTTTCCCAATTAATTCACTATGCGTGCAACTATTTAATGCATACAAAGGACAAATTTTACGTTTAGGAAAGAAACTTTTCTGATGTCTTGCCTTGTCATTATGTCAATGCCTACTTTAACTCAATTTAAATTTTTTTTCAAGAAAATAGACCAACAATGTCAAACTTAAATAAAATAGGTGGCATTGTCTCCATCCAGTTACTACTTATTAGACTTTAATTGTTAACCAACTGTAACTAAAGCAGCGTGAATTTGACAACAATCTCCTGGTGTATCTTTTTGTTTGCGTCTCTCTGTCTGTCTCTCTCTCTCTCGCTCTCTCTATGTTTCTCTCTGTCTGTCTGTTTGTGTGTGTGTGTGTGTGTGTGTCTCTCTCTCTCTCTCTCTCTCTCTCTCTCTCTCTGCGTTTCTCTCCATGTATGCCACCGTCTCTCTCTACATGCCAAGCCCATCGTGGGCGTGGTATGTAAGGTTGTTTTTGTTTTCATTTAATAATCTTCTGTCATGAATAGTTACATCATTTGCCCCTGTCTTTCTCTCGGTTTCTTGCCTTGTATCATTCCTGTCATTATGATTTGTTTACCCTCCTCTTTCCGTATCACATGACGTATAAATTTTTTTTGTCTTTGTACCTCGTACAGCAGTGAAAATCCTTGTGTAATTTGTGTAAGCTTGGAGTTCCTGCATTGGCCAAGAACTTAAAAAAAGTATTAAGACCCAATGCGTGCAAGAAAAAAAGCGCGAGTGTTGTTTTCTTGTATACGTCCTCACCTAGCCATTCCAAGAATGAAAGCACAGGTTGTGTTTTCACTCTTTCAGACATCAGTTTGCAAGAAACAAAAGATGCCCTTAGTTACTCTTTCAATTTACTCAAAGTCTGTACAAATCTGTAGGAATATTAATGAAATTGATTATTATTAATGAAACTGAATAGTTCTGACAGCTAGATTGTGCAACTTTTTCCCTGACCCTTTGACGCCACTAAGTGCATAAAGAACTGTAAAAAAGACAGAATAAACCCCAAAATGATTAGGCAACGAGAGAAAAGTTGCACTTTAAAGCATTCAGGTATCTTTGCACGGCCATACCGTAATTATTCGTTCAAGTGCACGGTGCGCTTAAATAATTCTGGGGATTCTGAAGGGTGCTCTTATTCAGGGGATGTGCGTATTTTAGGGGGTGCGCTTATTGGAAAAGTCAGTCAAGTTAGAAAGCACTAAATGTCTAAAATATCAACGTCGACATTCATCAAGTTCAAAAGTGAAATTGATAAATACAAAGATATCTGTAAACATGTGAACATTATGATTTGCGTACATGATGTTAAAAACATAATAGAATATATTCACTAAAATATATGTTTTTAGTGCTTTTATTCTTGGCCTTCAATTTTTTACTTTGAAAAAAGGGTGCGGTTGTTGAAAAGGAAATCTGCCAAAGAGGTTTCGCTTAATCGAGGGAGTGCGCATATTAATATTTTGGGTTCAAAAGGGTGCACTTATTCGAGGGGTGCGGGTATTCGGGTAGGATGCGGTAAATCGAATAACTACGGTTATTTTTGTACTTAAAACTGAATAAAGAATTATCCAGTTTTCAAGAAACGAATACATTGTTTCAATTACAAAACTTTTAATTACAACAAGAAAGATTCCCAAGTGTAAAATTAAATTTGAAAACTGTGAATAATTTGAAATAACTTTCTTTCCCAAGCTTCCTGTCGGTAAGAATCTGAGTGAAACCCAAAGTAAATTTCGCTCACGAAATGTTATTCCTTTACCCACAAAAGAAGTTTTGCCTGCTACCAAATTAAGTGTTCTTTTTGGAAATTGAATTTGAAAAGGCGGGCAGCGCTTTCTTTCTTGATATTAAACGGTAGACCAAATCCGCAATGTTTACAGAGAAAACCTTGTGTATATCAAGTTCACTCAAAATATCAGTGAAAGATTACTCATCAAATTTTAATTGTGAACCAAACAAAGTGCAGCATCTATTGTTGAAAACACGAAAACGGTGAAGCTTCGGAGATCAAATTGTTCAAAGTAATTGGTCTTTAATTGTTTTGAACAACCTACCTTACCGTTATCTTACCATATCTTAGCTTGCCCTATCTTAACTTACCTTACCTTATCTTACCTTAAATTACCTCATCTTACCTTATCTAACCTTACCTGATCTTACCTTATTTAACTTTACCTTATCTTACCTTATCTTACCTCACCTAATTTTAACTTTTCTTACTTTATCTTACATTACCTCATCCTATCATATCTTATCTTACCTAACCATACCTTACCTTGCATTACCTCATCTTACCTTATCTAACCCTATCTAACCTTACCTTATCTTACCTTATCTTGCCTTACGTTATCTTATCTTGCCTTACGTTATCTTATTTTGCATCACCTAATCTTACCTTACCTTACATTACTTCATCTTGCCTTATGTAACCTCATCTTATCCTAACTCACCTTATCTTATCCTACTTTATCTTACCTCACCTAAATTTAGCTTATCTTACCTTATATTACATCATCTTACCTTATCTTACCGTATCTCACCTAACCTTATTCGGTCGAGTTACATCCACGATTGAGTATAACCCTTCATTTCCAGTTTTTGCGATCTTCCAAATAGAAATGCCAAGTCTTCTGGTCTGCAGACAGTATCCTTGCATAGTTGGTCCAGGTAGGTCTTTGATGGTCGGCCTTAGCGTCTTTTCCATAATAGGGTCCCCCTAACACAAGATCACTCATAGCTTTTCCCTTACTCCTACAGCATTGTGCCCCGCAAATCTTGTACGTGTTTGTCTAAACACATATCGTAGTCACAGAAGCTTGCCATAGAGCTGTTTCTTGGCGGCGTGTTGTTTCCGCGAGACGTTTACAATACCAAATAGCGTTCAGGTGCATGACTCACTTATTTTCTAGTAGGCTTATTTTTAAGCAGCCAGCCACTAATAGTTCGCGACTTTGTTTTCCTTAACCAATAAGAAAATTCGCGGGAATTGCCTCCGTCGTTTCTTTATTTTCCTCATGAATAAATTAAAGGTTAACTCTTCTTTTCTTTACGCTAATCAATGTATACCTGACAAGTCATATTAATATATGTAGTTAATGTCATCATTTTAAAACTGTTTTCCATTACAAAAATTCTGTTCACTTTAAAATTATCCGTTTTTGATTACTTTCTGCTTTATCAAGCTTTTTTATTCAATAAAAACTTCTTCGGTGATGCAAATGAAGATTTTTGTCATTCGAATAGGTATTAAAGTTACAATATATATTTTTTGTGGTTTTTCTATTTAAAACTCCAAATAAAACTCCAGAAAGTCCCGTAAAACTCCAAGTGTGTATATATATGTATATGCATATATACATATATATATATATATATACATATATGTGTGTGTGTGTGCGTATGTATCCGCTTGTGTATGCATGTGTGTAAGTGTGAGAATAAAACAGTATCAAAGAGACCTTGACCAAGTAATGGTGAGTTGTTAAGTATTTTGCATCAGTCAGAAAAAAACAATTATTATTCTATTTCTCAGGAGCTTTGCGACACATAATGTGATACCAGTTTTTGAGACTTAAATATCTGAAGCCACATAAAATCATTGTTAGCAGTTAAGTAGTTTTAACTTCAAATATAGTCTTCCTGTTTCCGAGCGCTGGACTGGGGATTTAACCACTGTAAGATAATGAATTCGATTCTCACTGAATACGACTACTTTGCTTGACTCAGGTAATTTTTGTATTACTAAATGCATTAGGCCATATCAAATTTAAAGGACTTGAAACCCTTTAACTCTTTGCCAGTTGATTAGAGTTTTCTTTAAGAAGAGAAGCGAAAGAAGACTGTTAACAAACTTTGTATATTTATCTCTAACATGGAACAGAAACGATTAAATTAGTTTCAAAATGAGTTAAACATGGTAAAATAGCATCATATTTTATCTTTTACCAAAAATGAAATTTTTAAGTTGCCCTTTTTGACCAAATATTCTTTGCAGTTCATTTGAGTAGCATTGACTTAGTTTTTAGGCTAAGGATTAACAAAGAGAGTGAAAAAGTATCCGATCTCTATTACTACTCATTTCATTTTATCTTTTCTTGATTATTTCAAGAGAAAGGAAGTTCATTGATGAAAAAACAGCAAGTGTGATGTTTAGAAGTATCATCTGTGGTATTCATTATTTGCACGCTATGCACATTGCACACAGAGATATGAAATGTGAGAATATCCTGCTTGATGGAAGGATGAATCCGAAAATAACTGATTTTGGATTTGCAAAATACATTCCAAACCAATGGAGCCTTTGCCAAACATTTTGCGGAAGCTCAGCATATGCTTTGAGAGAAATACTTATGGGTATGTATTTGTCTACTTAAAGTGATAAATTTAAAGAGTCGTTTTAAAAAAGTGGATAGTATGGCTGCAAAAAGAATCGATAGAAGGACAAGCACTGAGGCCTTAGATGGTAGAGATGGCAGAGGCTATCGTAGTGTAGGCACTGGTTTAAATACAGTTCGCTCCAGGCATATTTTGAACTTTACTATAACTGTTTTACTTAATCTTACATATGGATTGCTTGAAATCATATTTTAATCAGTTTTTCCACTTTGTTGTTTAATTTCTTCCGTACCTGTCTGTTCCTTTAGTTTTTAGATTTTTTCGTCCAAAAGGGATCTGAATCAGAAGCAACAACTTGTGCTTTGTAAGAAATAAATCCACCTAAAATTAGAAACAAGCTCTAATGATTAAATGTATTATCCAGTATAAAAATTTACTGAGATCCATTGAATCTCGAACAAATTGAATAGAGCCACGACGTCTACATTAAGAAACGACTTTGAGAGGCAAACCATTAATTTTGTCAAAACATGTTTTGATGGAAATGTAAGTGAAAATTTTTGACCCTATTTCGCACAAACAAACTAAAATGGGTGAAAAAACCCATTATGTTTTAATCAACAGTTCTAAGTTCCAGTAAAAAGTTCCAGAAAAAGGTTTCTATCCCAAAGATGCAAAGCAATACGACTTTCTCCTTAAAAGAATCCAAGAGATATTAATTTTAAGGGGGAAGTACTATTGTATTCTTTACTTACTGTATTTATTTCTTTTCTGTTATGCCACAGTAGTAAAAAAAGTCTTTAAAATAGTTGACTGTTTAGACTGTAAAAGGATTTTCTTTCGATTATTGGCATTCTTTGATGATAAAACACGCTGCTTTTCATAAATTATCACTTTTGCCGTACAATAACTAGCCAATATATCTCCCGTTCGTTCTTATGTCCCAGACCATCTTTTCCAACCATCATTTTACGGCCTTTCTTGTTCATATAAGCATGGAGGAAGGGGAAAGACCCGACCATACATCTGGGAATGTGTCAGAAAAAAGGTGAAGCAGCTAAACGCTGCGACATATAAGTAAGAATGTAAGGAGAAGAGGTTAGATGATAGAAAAACTGGAAATATCTAATTGAATGAAATATTCAGTGATTTTCTTTTGAAATAAACTAAAGATAAATCAGCCTTTGCTGCGTTTTTCGGGATATCTGAGATCACATAGCTTCTCTACATAAATGGTTTCTGTAAACCATTAAGTTTCTTAATTAGAATTTCTGAATCAGTATAAGATTTTCTAAGCTCTGTTTGTATGGATAACCAATACTTGTCCCATATTTCAGGAATACCTTACAATGCTTTCAAGGCTGACCTTTGGAGTGCTGGAGTAATACTTTACATTATGACAACTGGTACAATGCCTTACGACGACAGTAGTACAAGCAAGCAGTTAAAACAAATGGATGTGGGACCAAGTTTTCAGCGAACAAAACAACCTTTATCAGAAAGCCTATATCAGCTCTTAAAAGGTATCTTGGATCCCTGCGAAACAAGACGTTATAACATGGCTACCGTTAAGTCTGATATATGGTTCACAAATGCTGCTCCATGCCCCACTCCGGTCACCAATTGTGACAACAAAGGATGTGGAATAGCTAGCCGACGACAAACTGGACGACGACTAATGAAGACGCAAAGAAAGTACGTCATTACGCCTGTGAAGTCAGAAGAGACACCAAATACCTCCGCAGCTCCAGGATTATTCTCTAATATATAAAGAATGTAAAAGGATATCGTATCTTGTAAAACGTTATGTACGACAAAAAAAGTTATCTTTTAGATTAGCAAAAATGTAGCATAACGACTTTTTTGACATAATTTTCTACCGCAATTGATTGTCTCAACGCTATAACGAAAACTGCCCAATTACAGCAAAGAGGGAGTTTATATCTATTAGTTAACAATTATTAAATCGCCACCCAAGATTCTAGTTTAGCATCTAACTGATCCGATAATAGCTCTGCTAAAAATTACATAGTAGTTCTCAACCTTTTCTTAGACCTTAGCTCTTCGTGTACTAAGCACGACGTCGGAGACCAAATACTCCAGAGAGGTTTTGGTCTCCAGCTAGAGCTTGTGCATCTTGAGCTGGCACTCTACAGGTTTTTGGTCGTCCTTAAAAATGGCTTGCTATGTTAGAAATGGCATTCTTCTCTTTCTTTTACTGCCTTGTGCCCCCAAAAAATTGTATCAGGAGAGGGTCTTTCCGTCTGCAAACTGACTACGTGTCAACAGAGTTTTCACTTTCTTTCTTTCACTATTTTATACAAGTCCCTATTTCCTTTGCGCCTATAGACTTTTTTTATTCTTTATCTGACATGTCCATATAAAGCCAAAAATCAATTCAAAAACTTTTGTTCTACATGGTCAAAACACTACTGTTTCCCGTAAATTAAAAGCAATATCCTTAATATCTATACGTTTGGTCAAAACACCTTACATAAAAGTTGTTTTTTGAATTTTCGCGCGGTCATTTATCACTTTTTGCTTTCAAGGATCGCTTTCATTACGTATATGCCTTTTTTTCATAAAAATAGTGATGATACAGCCAATCTTCAATACTCTTTACCTATTCACCTCTTTCAATGTAATACTCTGTTTATAAACAAATTTGTCCCATTGGGAGGGTACATTTTCCCAATTAAAATATTCTGTTCGCAATGCTAAATAAGGGAGTGGCACCTTTCATGTTTCCTAACTTCCTCGTGTCGTAGGAGTTGCAGGCAGAAGAAAACATAAAAGTTACTTGTTTATCATGAGCTCAAACATGAATCCAAAAACAGTATCGCTTAGAATTCTCCTATAAATGAAATTCGGCACTCAATGCTCTGCAAAAAAATTAAAAGTTAGTTGTTTATTATTGTTTTAGACAATAATTCAAACGATTTCGATGTATGATATGAGACTTAAACTTTGAACCAAGAAACATACTACATTAACCTTGAAAGTTCTGAACTTTATGGACTCAAAGGAAGCCATAGATGTAAGAGCTTTATCATGTCGTGAGTCGTAAGCTTTTTCCGAGCTACGTTTCGACAGATACTTCTCCCATCGTCAGCCTGACGATGGTAGAAGTATCCTAGTATTTCAAAATTTCAATGCACGATATAGCCTGCATGATCTTACAATTTCATCCAGCTCGGTCAACCTAAAAAATTACCAAATTTTTTCTGTGGTATAAGTAGCCATCTATGTAGTAGGCCTTACCTCTGGGTTGACGCTGGTTGTCTCCTCCATCTTTCTGATTATTCACTTTTGTATCCACTTTTTTTGTCGTAAATAACCAGTCATTATCAGGTTTATCGCTGTAGCCAAATTCACCAGAATGATGAAAAATTACAGTACTCAGACCCAAAACATGTACGTAACAATCCCCTTGCGCCAATGAGTATTACAACTTCAACCAGGAGCTTTTACTCAAACTTGCTTTTTTGATAAAAATGGGCTGGCTATAACCTGCTTCCTCTCCATTCTACTAGAGATACTGCGGAATTCCTCCACTCAAACTTGTACACAGAGCGGTCTGGTGCGGCCAACTAGCTTGACCTGATCTTTGTGTGCTGTAATGTTAATACAATGCTTCAATCAAACTAGAATCCTCACTTTCAGCAAAAGGATAAATGGTCCCTCAGTCCTATTCCGATATACTACTCCTTTCCGTCCATTAGATATTGCTGGACAACGAACAGAAAGAAAAATTCATTAGGTTTAACTTTGTCTTCATCAAATCTAAGACATTACATTATTTCACTCAAAAACTGAATCTCTGCAGAAATTCATGCCTCTCAGTACAAATTCTATGCAAAGAACACATAAACAAAAGGAATTTTTTAAACATTAGTCGCTGAACAAATTTTACAGCAGCAGAAAATTTGTTTAATCCTTAGAGCTACAAAAAGGCGTCAAGACCCAATTTGTGTTTCAGGGTTAGGCCTTCAGTCGATTGTTCAACTGCCTTGATAATCGAGGCTATGACGTTCGATATAAATACATACAATTGGCCAGTGGAAATCTGGAAACGAGTCCTTTTATGGCCATTTATTGCATTCAGGATGATCAACCCTGAGGTTAATTGCAGTCACATGGGAATCTGCAAGAGCGGTGGTGTGAGTAAACACTGCTACTTTCTCCCGTCATCAACTGCGACTGTTGCCCTGCTGGGCTCGTCTCGGACAAGTATAAACAGTTTTTTTGTTTGTCTTAACGTCATTTTCCCCCAGTAACTAGGGCTCAGACGGTGCCCTTCACAGGGACTTGGATTTGGCAGTGAGGAGGAAGTGTAAACAGTAACGCCAGAAAAACTACTTTAATGCTCAAAGCAATACCGACACAGCTCTGTCAACTGAACGACCTGTTGTGAACTCAAAATAAACAACTACTGCACCCAGTTACAGGAATACTGTGGATGACGTCAGTAGGATATTCCTCAACATTGCCTTTTTAATTCACTCTAAACTGCAAAACCTACTTGGGACACAATCTCTAATAATCCGGACTTTGGTAAATAATAGAGCCCCCTACAAATCATAAATAACACTTACGTCGCCCCTACACATCACCCACCTGGTCCATAGAAACAGAATCAGTTGATTAAGAAGAACCACAACACTGCAATACCTTTTGCACAAATTCCCAATTTTTAACTAAATATGTTTTGTCTACCCCTAGATCACTTTTACTATACAACCTGTTAGGTGTATTTCAGTGTTACTACATAAGCCTACATATTCACAGCCAGTAATTGCAAATTATATTTATTTATTTATTTACGAATATTATATTTATACAGGATAAAAATGTTTCAATAAATGTAAAATTAAAAAATAATGTATAAAAATACTGTTACCAACACGTGTCCTGTTTAAAAAAAATATCTATAAGACAATAAGTACCTGATAAAAACTAGAACCTATGATCTTTTAAAATATCTTTAAAATTCCTTTCTGTATAGAATCAAGTCTTTGACTGCAGTTAAAACATGACCTTTTCTCAGTCAACACTGATGGCTTCATAAAATTTAAATCAAATTTGGGTGTTCAAGTGAAATTTGTATTGCTGCAAGTGATCAATGTTATATGCTAAAATTAAAGAAACTGTTGCAAGAAGCCCAAAACAGTGTTTCCTTTTTGCCATAGCCCCATCCAAAAGGTACATGTGTTTAAGTAAACTAATTTCACGAAAAAATTTACTAACAGTTGGATTAGGAGAATGGCACTCTGAATGGCACCTAAAATGCTCAAATAAGGTAAAACTAATCAATATAAATAGACATAACTCTTAAACTATAAATGGTATGTTGATGATACTTGGCGTCAAATTGACATTTGATTGAAGTATCATCAAATTTCAGGTATCATCAAATTTCAGGTATCATCAAATTCCAGGGAGGCATTTCTTATACACCATCCATGAATACTGCCTGCTGATGGTAGGATATCATGGGAGATTTTAAGGGAAACATCATTTTCTAGGTCTGTTGATAAACCTGCAAGGATCACTCTCCAAATCCTCGGCGTAGTGAAAGAAGCTTTAGCTAATGAAATGGCGTTCTCGACCAAATTTTATATCAGGGTTTGGTTAGAAGAAGTTTTTCCTTGAATATTTAAAAGAAATTAATTTTTTGTTATACATTTGTCAAGCCTAACCATATACCATTTAGTATTTGTTGTTCCAATATCTCTTCAAGTACCAGGTAACAATGAAACAGTATTTGTTTAGAGCTAATTTTGGGGTACCTGTTGTCATGGAAACACGGTAGTTGCCATGAAAACAATGAATAGGATCCCCCCAAAAATTTTTTATTAAACAGGCTTCAATTTTTAACAACGCCTAAATCATGGCACAATTAAGAATACAATCTTCCATTCCCATTATCAAATATTGAAGGGTACGTGGGAAAAAATTTGCTTGCAAGTTAACCCCATATTTGTTGGAATGGCAACAAAACATTTTGCTGATTTGCAAATTAAGGATATAAAAGTTTCTTTCAAAAATTTCCTTGCATTGGAAATTTAGCCTTGGGCAACAAGAGTAAGGCACTTTTCAAGAATTGCTAATAGTTGATATTGTAAATCTAAATGGTGTTGTTGGAGCATCTTGGAGGGTGGGGGGCTAATTGATTTTATTCTGATAAACGACAAATTTTTCAATAAAAAAAGTACAAAATAATTGCAGCAAGCAAAATTTAACTAACTATTGCCTGACAAAATAGGAAAAATCCAACAAATTTCTCAAAGATTTTCTCAGGGAGCATGGTGGGTGCTTAAGCCCCTAGCTCCCAGGCCACGTCGCCACTGTTTAATCTAAAATGACATCGCCTGTTTTAAATGTGCCATTTTTTAAATGTTTTCCTTCTTTACCGTTGAAACATAGTTATGTTTTATTGTTGGCCGTAAGAATTCTTTGTTGAAGAACTAAGTTTTCTTTGTCCCTTGAAACTTTTTAGTTACCTTTTCGTAAACATCCTTCAATCATCTGTAAATAGCTAAAACAGAAGGCCCTGGCTCTTCAGTGAATACAGAAAACTTCTCCTTGTGAAGCTCAACAATTTCTGCTAATGAAAGATGCTCCTGTTCTCCATAAAACTCCTAAATGTCTCTGTTCAAAATTATTGTTTCTCTGTTCTCTGGATCATCCTCTGCATCCGGCATCTTAATTTCTTTGTTTATTGCCTATAAATATGGCGAGACATTCGCCTGCGTTCTTCGATGGTCTTGGCCGTATAAAGTCTCAGGTCTCGCCAAAAACACGAGTTAAAGTTTATAAAAGCAACTAGATTTCAGTTCTCAAGTATTTCAACTTCCCGATTTGATGATACAGAAACACAATCTCTTCCAAGAAAACACACAAATCGACAAATGAAAGTTTGTTTTTGCAGAAGGGGCGTGCTGAAGTACAAAAGCAATCTTGAGTATGCTATCCATAGAGAGGTTGAGAATCACAGAATCCACTAATGTGAGTCATTTTTGTTCAGAAGTCATTGTTTTTGCGACAAAGGAAGAAATGGCCCAGAGGATCGGCCTTTGGTTCGCCAAGAATCATAGCCGGGGCTTTTTCACTGCGAGAAAATTGGTTCGCCGCATTATTTTGTGTTCAGCCATTGTTCTGCAGAAAGAAAATTGCATATGTCTGTAACATTTTAAACGCTGATTTCAAGAGTTAAAAAAGCGATGTGACATTCAATATATTTAAATCTATCTTACGTGCAGAAATTTTCAAAATTACTAAGGTAAGTAACAGTTTCGGTGAAATTCCATAGAAATTTGAGGCAGGTTGAACACCCTAATGAAATGCAGTAATTATTTGTCATTTCTCAAATGTCGATTAACAATCATTTTTGCAGCTCCTTATGTAAGAACATACCTCTTAACGCTTTTTACATATTATAGCCACGGTCCAACAGTTCTCAGAGTGTATTTGAAATCTATTGAGAAAAGATCCAATATAACAGCCGAATCGATTCCTATCCTTGGAGACTCCCAAGTCTGGAACAATGTCATTTTTTTCAATCAAGAAATAAAGAAATATCCAATTTCATCCAGTATAGAGGAAAGTGCACAGAAGATTTTGCTCGAAAGTTACATCAAGTCGATGGTCCATTCACTGTCATAATGACTCTGAGAAAGATCAAAACAGTTATGCCTTCACTTAAGACCCCAGTTGAAAAGATGGTCCGGAATGGAGTAGTTTATAAACTTACATGTACATGCTGTGATGCATGCTATGTTGGGCAAACAACCCGACATATGCTAACCCGCTTTTGTGAACATACAAGAAATCAGGGACCAATAAGAAAACATCTTGAGCAATGTGATACCATCTTGAATGAGGATAATGTAGAATTCCTAACTTCTGCTTCTAGAGGAGAATACTATCTTGTGACTCTAGAGGCTGTGGATCAGAGACTTAAACCCCCAAATTAACAGCAAAGATTAATTCAGTTGCAGGACATTGACAATAAAGTTGTAGTCAGTGTTTTCCTGATCACTTATCATTTTTTGCTGTAAAACATCACAATATTTTAAAATGTATATATAACTTAGGTTGTATTTTATTATATTTTGTAGATAAATGTCTGATGATGTCTGTAAAGACGAAAATACTCACAAAGTAATTCGTTGACTCCTATTTATATCAATGCCATTTTAGTTTTCTTTTTCAAAGGCAAATACCATCTTTGATAACTTCACTGTTCATCTCTAATACTACACCTATACCAATTTGGCTGGTAACATACCACAAATCACCCTTCTCAAAAAACAGGCAAAAACTGGATTTCTCTAACAGTATCTTCCACTTTTACTTTTTCACTTACTTCTTTGATAATCTTCAATGGCTCCTCGTCTAACAGATCCTTTCAATGTGCTCTTGCAGCTGTTCCCTCAACATCGCTCTATGCAACTTAGTCATTCTGTTATAGGATAATGACGAATCTGAGAAGCATAAAATGGGAATAAGTTCGTCCTTGTACGGGTTATTGGACAAGCCAGGTACCTTATTTCTATAAAACGTAAATTTAGCTTCAGTTTGTGACAGTCTCAATCCAAAAGCAGCTTCTCCGTCAAGCGACTTGATGCCCTTGGTTTCGGGTCCCAAGTAAATAAGTTGACCAATCACGTCTTTGGGGGAAAGTATTGTTTTATTCATAAGTTTATCATCAATATGATCTTCCCATCTTTCTCTTATACGTCCCTTACAACGTTTGACATGATACAGTTCCCAAAGTTAATCCAAACATCAACCGTAACAAACGAAATCCTCGATTTTTGAAGTTCATCAATTGTATGACTCCAGTTCTTTACCAAACCTCAATTGTAGCACTTGCGAACTTGAAACAAAACATTGTGATATCCTTACCTGCCTACTGCTGTACTAGTAATGGGCCCCTGCATATATTAGTTACCTCATCACCTGCACCGATACTCAATATTTATTCTGAGTTCTCAAAAGCCAAGCAAAGGCCTCAATTATTTTTTAACCACTTGAGTTAAGTTGTCTTTGTGAATAACTAATGCAGCACCGAAATGCACCTTAAAAGCATTAACACTGACACCTCCAAACAAAGACTAATATCAACGCCAACAACCAGATGAAAAACATGACATGTTCAACCTACCAAAGCCTTCACTGTCAAGCATTTTACCATTTCTACACCTGATCTCTTAATTTTATTTCCACTAAAAACCTTATAATATGTATTACCATTTTATTAAGGTTTATATCTAGATACAATTAGTTATAGTACAACCTCTATCTTCAAGTCCGACTCGACGTTTTTAAAAAATTAATACATCAATGACAGGAAAGTTATTTTAATGCGCCTTTACATCATCACAAAATGCTTTCACTTTCATGTCATATCGTGGATGTGAAATGGAATAATTGAAAGCAAGAGTGCAGGCAGGGTAGAATAAGTTGAGATAAATTGTTTGATATGTAACAAGAATCCCGAGAAAAATAGACACTAAGATATACTACGTAAATGTCATTAAACCTGCTCTAATGGACAGCTCAGAGGCGTTTAGATTGAGGAAGAAGGGCTTGTTGGCAAGAACATGAATGAAAATGTTACGAAGACAATTGGAAGTGTCCTTGTTGGAGGGATGTATAAATGAGGAAATAAGAAAGAGTACAGGAATAGCAGCTATAGGGGGAAAGATTCGAGGCAAGAATGACATGGTAGAGCCATCTACAAAGACGAAAAAGGTGAGAATTTGATCAAGAAAACCCTTACAGGAACACCCGTTCCCCACCAAATTACACAACACCACCAGAGACAGAAGAGTGACACTTGCTGCTCACTTCTACTTTCCATGGAAAACCTTTTGTTAAAATGACAATTTGCCTGACAACATTGCAAGAAATGTAGCTACAATAAATAGCAAACAGCAAACCTTACAGAGAACCATGACATCTAGTCATACGAGAGACATAGGCACCAATCTTTTTACCTTCAACAAGCACCACTTATTCCACCATGCACAACATACTTTTTCCACTAAAGATAAATAAACACAGTTGTTATTGGTTGTATTTAAATTCGTGCGAGCCATGCAGTAGGTCTTCTCTCTCCATCCACTATCCACTTTTTACACAGGTTTTTTTACATCGATTCCTTACGTATTCTTTTCGAAATGATCTTTTAGGTGTTTTTGAGCTTGCCACTTGGCAAACCGAGCTCTGCACTCGATTCCTTACATGACTTCCAAATAAAAATCTTGTAGGAATCTTAGAAAACCTTCAAGGTTCTTCCAAAATTTCTACAACTAGTACCCCCCCCACCTCCAAGACTCAAATTGTACTTCTTCACCAAATAGCTTTCTTTCGCTTGATAATTCAAATTCGATATCTAGGTTTCGGTGATCGATTTTTTCTAAACATGTAAAACACACCTTGCAACCTTCGGATTTTGCATTTAAGCGACATTTTATAGCACCTGAGAGGCTAGAAGCTACCACCGCCGGCGATTATACGTACTTTTTGTGAGCGACGGTCTTCTGATACTACCGTTCCTTGGAAACCTAGCAGCAAGGCGTTTAGTACACCTGAACCAAAGTACTTAACCCGAGTAGAGTCACAGATCATACACCATACAACACACTGGTGCACATGAAAAAAATTTCAATCATTAACTTTAGTGCCAAATAAAACGTAATAAGGGTTTGATAAAGCCATTTGAACTTTTTAATTTTTTCAGAAATTTTTAATGACATATTAAGTGATAAAAAATAAGAACAAAGTAGGGTTAAAGCAAATCACCCAAACCTGTGTATCGAAGTTCGTTGGTCTAAGATTATCCCTTATGTGTGAGATCGGATCCTCATCCCATCCTCACTTTGGTATTGACGGGGAGCGTCTATCGCTACTATTCATAAGTGGAATAGCACGCTCGCCTTTGCATTTGGAGTTCACTGCGAGCATTTTACAAATACCACTGTATTAGCATATTCACAAAACTGCGTGTGTAAATGACAACAGTTCTTTCCGTATTGTATAATATTCCTCATCAAAGACACTGAGAGTGATTTTGACAAAGTAAACAAAATAGAACGAATAGGGTCATAAATGACACTGTTCCTAAGAAAAGGCAAACAAAGCAGGCATCGAGACATAGGGCGATCAGCAAGCAAACGCTAAGCATAGTCCAAAATACGTTATCTGAGTCAGCACATGGGACCGATTCTAAAAGTCCATTGAAGCAACAAAGGGCAAAACAAGTAATGACAAATAAATTACGAATAGCAATGATCTTTAATGTTTATTAATACCAACATCAGAAACTCTCAAACATGTTTCGCGGTTTACAAAGCACATCTGTTGTACCCGGGTCACCTGACCAGGGCCAGCTGGTCAAGTAAAAGTGACAAAAGAAAACGAGTGCTATGCAATCAACGCTAATCCACATGAGACAATCAGACATGTACCTAACATATACGTAACTAAAGAAAAAACATGCTATCTTATTAAGAAACAAAATGTGACTATTCAATTGTTAATGACCGTGGGGCGTAGTTAACAAAACTATGGCGGAATTCCATGATGCTTTCAATTTTACACAGGTTCATTTTCCACAAGGTTCAATTTCACCAAGAAACTTGGTTTGCACCAACTGTGCGCAGCTGCTGTTTTCCTTCTCTTTCACGAGAGAAATGACACAAGGGCTTGTTACAACGATGCCGATTGCGCTACCTATTTCGACTGGTAGAAAATGATTATGAAAGTTAGACTATCACAACAACAAGGGTCAAATAATGGTTACCTCCAAAACGTACAACGCTGAGACAAAAAAATCAAGGGAAGAGGGAGTCATTTATGTTAAACTCTTCGAGAGAAGTCAAAGAGGAAAGATGAACCCCCACCTTTTTAGATATAGATTACAGGGAAAAAAAGCTACAATTTAATGCTATGCAGGATGAAGGATGAGAGGTTACTATTGCAAACTACTATGCATATAGTCTTGCTCGGGTTTACCTACATTTACCAATTTTATCATTTCACATGCATTAATGCAATCAAGGGAATGAGAAATTATTAAAGTTTCTCTTCCTATACAAGCCATTACGAAATGGCAAAATAATCTAACTGAACAAAAATACCACGACCCCACGCCAACTAGCAAGTCATGTATACATCTATCTGATCTTTTAATGACCGTTTATTTCTTGTTAGTCTTAATTCGCTTTATACAAATGCTACTAATAAAGATTTGTCACCTCTTTCTTAAACAGTCGAATATAACTATTTTCTTTGCTTCCATAATAAAACGGTAGTTAAGTGTTAAGTGGCCGACATAAAATGCCCTGATGAAACACACCGTTTTTGTTTTTCGGTTTAAATTGTAAGAGGATCTTCAGAGGGATCTTTTTTTTAAGCATAAAGCTAACTCAAGGAAGTCAGGAAGATTGGGGCATCAGCCGATTTAACAAAGCGGCGATTTAAAGGTCAAAACTGTGACTTACCGTTCGATGGCTGCCACAAAAAGTGAATACACATCCTGAGCTTATATAATGAACAATGAAAGCCAACTGCTAGCTAACAGAACCCAAATGTTACTGATATTTTGGGGCTCGTCAGTCTAAAAAGACACTCTTTTAACCATTCACTACCAGTCACCTGACAGTACGTACGTGTCCTGGATTACAAGAGTACCCCACGTCAATGTTAATTAATATTGCTTCAAAACAAATGTCAACTAAACGATTGCAGTGATCTGCGTGTATACTGTAACAAAGAAACATAGTTTCAGAATCACCTGAAGCTAATAGCAAAAAGAAATGTTTATTTAAGCAAATAGAAAAAATTGACTACGGAAGTGATTAACAACTTTACGTTAACAAGTACTTGTACATGTAAAATGTACATGTACAGAATAACAAAAAGCAGAAAAGGTAGCGATGCTAACTGAGTTCCCACGTTGGGCATTTCAATGTCTTTAAAGCGGGTAGTGAAGAGTTGGTTACATACAAATTACACGAGGCAAAATGGTTTGCCCTGTGCATCTGTCTACTTCCTTTAGTTAAAGTAGTAATATCATCCTGTGAAAATTACCTTTCTAAAGTTATTTTACAGGTATTTAAAAGGTATTTTACAAGAGTCAGCTATCTTTTAAATTCAACTAGTTTCATGGAAAAACCTGCAAAAACTGGATGCTAAGTGTAGTTACTCATGTACTATAAGTTTCCTGAAACATTTTTTATAAACAGAAGGGGTGACCGAATCGAATAACATCAGGAACTTTTCGCCACGTATTCCGAAGCCTATTGAAACATTGTTTTCAAATAAAGGTCCTTTATCAACGCTATGGTTTATATCTGGTTTAGACAAAGTATGAGCAATTTACTTTCCTGTTTTTTAAGTCCATACATTGCCAAATATCCAGCACAACGCTGATCACTTTGCATACTTACACAACGTTACGCATTTCGTGTAGTTTCAATTATTTAATGTTTTTTCTGAACTGGGGAAATTTCAAACTTCAAACTAGATCCCGAATATACGGCATCACCACCTTACCACTTTACGAACCAATACACCTATATACACTGGTTCAATAAAAGAGTAATGCAACTAAAACCCGAAGACGAAAAAAACATAGTTAAAAAAACTAGAAAAAGAAAATTCTGTGAAAAAAATGTCAAAAACAAACGTCCAATCAATTACGTGTTTAATAGAAATTCAGTTCCGTTGTTTTCTTAAGCAATGATTGTTCTCTTGCAGCAAAACTCCAGTTCACAACAGGCCTTGTAAATTACCACAAGGTCTGTGTTACTTTGACCTTTGAAAATCAGTGAGACATGATGTTGAAAAGGTTACAGACGCAACGTGAGAATATTATTATGTTGAAAATAAACATTCTCTTATTCTATGTAAAAAATGGGCGGAGGTTAAATAATTTCAATCAGGAAACGCAATTTTACAGAGAAATGTGGAACTCAAGTTGAAATTTCTGTCTTCGGAGAATTTTATGAATAAATTAAAAATTATAATTGAAGTGTTCACCTTCCCTGTCGTACATAGTAAGAATACCATTACCTGGCGTCATGATCATTGCAGAATATCTTAGGTAAAGTTAAGCAGTTGGTATTCTTGGCTACTAAACCAATCCACAGTCCGCCAGAATTCCAATTATTACAATAATTAGTAAATCGCCTTAGTTACAGGCATATAGATTTTGCACCTTTAAATGCTAATGTAACCACTAAAACGTGTACTATGGCCCAGGTGTTGTCTTGGCAGGGGCTATGGAGAAAAGAGTTTTAAAATACCGGGTTCTATGCCTGTTACAATACTCATGTTCTATGCCTGGTATAATACTTATGTTCCCAAGCAACGAAACAGATTTTAAAACACCAAACATGGTTTGTAATAGAATAAAGTAAACAATCACCTTCGCAACCCGCAGCTCCAGCCCCGCTTCAACGTTACTTACACATAACCTGATACGGGTATTGTTTCTTGCGTGTGTAATGATTTCGAAAACCATTTGTTTTTACTGAGAGATTTCTGTAAACCATTTGGTGCAAAAGTAGGGGTAATGGGAGAGAGAAATGGCAAATTAAATCTAAAATACCAAGAGGACACCAAAATTAGGTTAACGTTAAAGCCTCTATCCGACAATAGTATTGACTTGGGGGTTGATTGGACGTTACGGTGGAGCAAATAGCTAAAATCACGTAACTTCTATCTACAATAAAGGAGTGAATACAGCTAATAATTATCATCAACCTCCTCTTCATGATTTACCTGCAGTCAATTTAACATTGACAAGCTATACAGTGCAAAATTTGCAGATTTTTAAATACTTGAATTCGATTCATAGCCTTTGAATCCGCTCAGCGGTCATCAAGTCAGTCCTCTCTCTGGTGCCTCCGTTATTTCACAAAGTTCATTTTCCACACCTTTATTTGGGAATCGAGTTATCAACTGTAACCTTACGAATAGCGTGCCTAATGGCATTAAAAATAAAAATGCCTCACTAGTCTAATCCATTTAACCTTGCTCCCAAGGGCAACGTATGACATAGTGAACGTGTTAGGCATCAGACAAATTCCACCTCCTTTGGTTTTTTTTCAGATCAGCTTTGTAAAACAAAAACTTTCGAAACCAAGTTATGTATGTCAAGTCAGTTGTTTTCATTGATCACGCAGGGCCTGGTATACTTGTTGGTCGACACCTGTCTGGTATGCGACTAGATATTCCATTATTTAACATTGAGCTTTTGCATTGGGTGAAACGTGTGATAACGAATTAAATGGGAAGAGCCCGAAGTCCACGCTGTGTAAGTCCTTCGAACCTTTTAAATGTGTAATTCAAAAACACCCAGTCTTTTGAGGAATGTTCCGATTTCTCCGGTGGCGCTGCTGTTAATAAAAACAGAAATAAACCGTTAAAACGATCAATCAGTAAATAATAAAAAGCACAATACCCCCATCCCCTCCAAAAAATGTGATAAAATCTCAATTAATAATTACCGCAAGATGAGAAGATAAAAGAACCCCCAAATGCCCCCAGAAAACCAGAAAAATTGGTAGGGAGAGTGAAATACACCAGACATCTTGGATTTTTTCCCCGTTTTCAGTCAGCGAGGCAACAACAGTGCCAACTCCGCGCTATGCTTATTTCTGATGTCAATTATTTTTAAGTTAACCCCATCGAACCCCAGTCGTGCTTAATTCTCTTCTCACGCACTGTTGTCAGTTTGTCCGTGTTTCTTCAATTTGCAACACTCCCTTCTTGCAAGCAACAGTTGCATGATGCGATCACTCGTGCTACCGGGAAAGTACCTTGCATTGCTACAAACGAAACGATGCATTGATTAGTATCAACAAATACTACGCCTTATTTCAAGTAAAATATGTCTTTTCTACTTAAATTACCACTTGATACTTGTGTAGGTTTCTTAAGTCTTTTTTCAGATTTTACTCCTTCACTGGTTATTATGTTCGCTTTCGCTAAATGGCAAATTTTCGACGCTTCCAGACTGACAGAAAAAGGAAACCTAAAAAATTGCGATATCTTACTTATCCACAGGCCAACAGCACAATGAAGTAAACGTGACTGCTTATACCAAGCGTATATAACAGTGGTTATATTCTACAAAGAACAAAAAACCTTAATTCTGCTTCTCCAGTTTCCTGTGGTATTCAAGCCAATTATTATCTCTGGACTTTATTTGGTGAACATTCTTCATGCCTACTTAATAATAATCAATTGGCAATTACTATTCTGAATCTAAAAAATTCTTAATTAGTTTGGTTTGCGCTGACGGAAGGGCACTAGCAATTTCACCCAAAATTGTGACAAAATTATTTTAACTATTTAGCTCTGCTTTTACACTTTTGCTTAGAAATCTAAATTTTTTAATGATTATCCACATTGAACTACTTTCATTGGCAAGCAACATCTTGAGGTTAGAACGAAAAACTTTTAACAGGAAACGCGCCGCACATTCGCTACATATATAGGAATGAGATTGTAACGTAAATGACCGAAAATAGGGCAATCCTCCTTTCTCTAACTTGTTTCCCTCTCTTTGTCTCTGCTTCTTTTCGTCTCTCTGTTTTATCTGCTACACGCATTTCCTTGTATTAGAGTGTATAAGTCATAAATAGCAAAATACAAAACAAAACAAACAAACAAAAACCACAAAACTTACTCCAGCTTAAATCCACTTCCGGAAAATCATCAAAATTTGATGTGTCGTCTATTGATTTTACCTCCACTGGTATTGCTGAAGGTCGATCACTGCACGATGAAAAAAAACAAAAAAACTTTTAACGTTAACACCGTCAATTTAATGTTACATTTCAGGAAAAAATGGATTTTGCTTAAAAATGATAAGATATGGCTGAACAGCTCATAGACATCACGGTTTTGGTTTACTGCGCTCAAAAAGATTACCCTCAAATCATCGTATCAAATTGTACCCCTCAAATCATCGTATCAAATTGTACCTATCTTTATTGCGTGTGACATATCATTAAGTTTCGGAGGCTTATACTCTATTGCGAGTGTCTGTTAGATACAGTTAGTGGCGGTGTTTTTAAGGTACTCGGTAAATACGCAAAAAAAGGGAAAATAAACCTTTAAGCGGGGAAAGTTCTAACTGTGGTTAGGAAAGCGACCTAGGATTAGGGATGGGGTTACTTCGACGAAAGCTTTAAAATAACAGTTGAGTATTAGAGAAGTGGTGGTGACTGACAGGAAGAAATTGAGAAGGCAGTTATATATCTTATTAGGGGCAAACCTAAATGGAAAGCCTACTAAAGACGACGTTACATAAATCCTAAATCAGTTGTAAGGGTCGTAAAAAAGTATGAATGTGAATGTGTGGAATGAGAAAAACCCCACAGGATGTACGGGGGATGAGAAGCTACGCACTGAAGACAAGGTGATGGAATAGGACGTATATTGACAAAAGAAAAAGCAGTCGATGGCAATATGACCCCAGTATGACGGGACCAACGAGACATGACATGCAAAAAAAGTCAAAGCATATAGAGAAGAGCAGGAGAGCTACTATAGCTTAGTCACCAACGCAGAGCGAGCAAAATAGATGTGAAAGAATGACGTCGAGTTTCAGATGGTTTCTGTCCCAGAGAAATTGAAGTTTTGGCAAGAACTGAAAAAAATACGTATGCAGCAAATACTTTGTTGAGCTTTTAAGCAAATATAAATGATCCTCGTGGTTCTAATAACAACACCAGCAAAGTTCTCATACAGTTGTGCCGTTGGTACAATAAAAAAGTAATTATTGGGCTACATAGATGGGATCCTTCCCAAATCAATCACTTTGATAACACCCCTGATGAGTGTCATCCGTGTCTAGAGAGGTAGAGAGTATGTAAAGGGTGTGGCTGAAACAGTTGTTATGGTTTCCCACATTTTACTTGTTTGTAAAACAATCTATGTTTACTTTATTTGTATTGCTAAAATTTTGTAACAGATACTGAAATCCCGATCTTACACTTAATGGATTTTTATTGCAAGCTCCTTAAGTTAAGTGGCAGGTTACAAGATCTAGATTTCTAACAGTGGGTGTAATAATAACTTGCCAACTGCACTTTGTCAAGCTCACAGTTCTAAGAGTTTTAGGAAACTGGCAATCGATTACTTTAAATGTATAAATACTGATTGTTGTCAGTAAACAAATAATTAAAAAAAATAATAAACAAACAAATAAATAACCAAATAAATAAACAAACAACAATTTTAAGTAGGTTTTCTATTAAAGAAGGTACACGTGTTACCACACCACAACAATCAATAAAACAAAAATAGCTTACCGTATATGTTCCCAATCACATCCTTTAAAAAATGGGTGGCTTTTTATTTCATCTGCCCCTCCTTTTCCGAGCCGGTGATCAGCGTCCGAACAAAACCTGGAACAACAATTGCAAATTGTGTGTAAAAGTCGAGCTGAAAGCAAAAAACCAAAGAAGTTCTTACGTCTGTCACACGTTAAACTGGTTCGATTCTCTGATTTTAGTTTGATTGGTCGTACGTTCAAATAGTCTTGGTTACTTGTAAAGCTACTATGTCATTATTCAACGTTATGCGTATTGTGGGTCGTAACTATAACTGATATATTTTTAATCGACTATGCTAAGTAGTGGAATACGAAATAATGTGTTATTTACAAAAGCATAATGTGGGCACTTACTTTGTTATAAGGTTATGAGCGCTGCTTGTTATTGGTATTTCTAACGGGAATATTAGCGTTTCTTTCCAGTTCATAACTTTCCGATACGTTTCTGTTGAAAGAAAAATACATTACCAATTTAACACACGTCAAAATATGGTTTGATGATAAGTTCCTATATTAACGTACAATTTCAATACAGATTGATGAAACTCGTATTCGTGCAAAGACTAGCCCTGGATAGAGGATCCCTATAGATCAAGAACGGGAAGAAGAAGATTAGAACTAAAAGTACCTCCCTTAAAAAAAGTGTACCTCCCTGAAAAAAGTGTTCTGACACGTAATGAATATCTGACCTGGTGGAGCTTATTTTCATTCCATTGGCTTCACAACGGTCTTTCCTAACTCTTGGGTCGGGTGACCAGTAAAAATTATTTCTTAATTTTTTCTATATGCCCTATTTTCTACTCCTGCTTCTATCGACCTACTGTCGGTTTATTGGAGTGCTGCCCCTCCCCAACCAATGAAGGTTTTACCTACCCTTACCATAAATAGTTTCGCATAAAATCCGAAGTCAAAATGTGTTTGCCAGGAAATCAAATACTCGTAAAGAACGTTACCTTACTTGAATATTGTCAGGCTGTAAAACATGACTTAAGTATTTAGCTTTGAATTTTTCCTCGAATAAAGCTGCGCAGAAATCTGAAAGCACCTCACATTTTTCAAAGTGCGAGTCGCTAAGTCGTCCCCCGTTTCACAGCAAAACTTTCACAGCAAATTGAATTTCCCCCCACAAAAAGTGTTTTTGTAAACAGAAACGCCAGGCACGAAAACGTAGGTTAAAAACGACAATGACATCAAGTATCTTTGGCTACACGAAGATGCAATAAGTGGGTTCTCAAAATTGTAATACGCCAGCCGTATTTTCCGATATATTTTCAAAAAGCATTTGCATTTAAAAACAAAGTTCTCATTTACATTGAAGCGACTAGAAAACAATTGCATTATAATTAAAGACTGGCTTTAAGAATTTACCTTGCGGTGTTTCTGAACAAAATGGTGGGTAACCGATCAGCATTTCATACATAATTACTCCAAGTGACCACCAATCACAAGATCGTTCGTAACCTGTCTGGTGAAATACTTCTGGCGCGATATAGTCTGGCGTTCCTACTGTCGAATATGCCTAAAAATGACAAGTAATTGGAAGCATACACAGAAACTGTTCAGGACTAATGCATACAAACTTAAATGACAGTAAAAACCAGAACGCCATTATTATAATTAATAAAAATAATAACAACACTAATAATAATAACAACAACAATAATAATAACATAATAATAATAACACTAATAATAATAATAATAATAATCGGATGGGTTTGCTGGGGTTTCTACCCCTGAGTCCCCCATGGGCTCGTATTGCTCCACCACTCAATAATAATAATAATAATAATAATAATAATAATAATAATAATAATAATAATAATAATAATATTTTTTTTTTAAACTTCACATGGTTTTATTTGTAAATTAACGATCTAGAAAATTTACAATGAAATTGATCTACTCAATACAGGTTGCAACACAACTAAGCTGTCACTGGATCCAGAGGACTGGAAATATCACAATGAAGCCTAGTTGTGGTACATCCTCTATAGTGATACTCTCCATTTGGGCATATCACTGAGAGACGATGTATCAGCTGGTTACCAGATTAATAATTCTGGGTTTGTCCATTCTTTGTTTCTCATACAGAAAATAAAGTATGATGTCCGTATACAAATGTTTATCGATCTTTTGATGATAAATTTAACAGTTTCGTCATTGAGATCGAGGGACTTTAATTTTGAAACAATCAAGCTATTTTTCCCAAACACACCTAGAGTTCCGAGGCTCAAGTTTACATAATAAACTTTAAATCTTCTTGATAAATCGGATAATAACTGTTCGTAGCGTTGATTTTTACGGTCGAAGTTACTTTCTATATTGGTTTCAAATCCAGCTGTAAGTTCTAATATTAGTAACTTGTCACCTTTCACTATAACAAGATCTGGTCTTTGGGCATCACCTGTTATTATAGACGGGTTGGGGTAGCCGTCAATATCAACATACGCTTGTAAACCTTGAGATGTAACGGTTTTATAAATGTGGAGAAGGATTGAGTTGTGTCTCCAGTTATATCTAAGCTCGTCTAATGCAGATTGACATCCACCGACGACGTGGCCGAGGGTTTGCTGGCGATCACAAAATCTGCAGGTGGAATCGTTGGCTATTCCCCACTTGACTGCATTAGTAGCATTTGCAAGCGTATTGTTTAGGTAACGGACGACAAAACTGAAGATGTTCCTTGGGAGGTGGCTAATGACGTTGGACCACTGATTGATGAATTTACTGTCGGCATACTTCCATATAGATTTAATCACTAAACTTTGTGTGGTTAAGTTATTGATTAAGTGGTGCTCGTCCGACAGGCGAATTTGCTTCAAAGCTTCACGAGTTTTGTTGAATTGATCATATTGAACATTTACCGCACCTGTGGATTTGTGGATTATACGAATATTCTCGTTATGTGAACGGCCAATTTTGTTTCGAAATGTCACCTGGCACTGAGTATGTCTAGTAGATGGTAATATCAGCCCAAGACCAAATTTTCGTTTTGATTGGGTGATGACACACAGGGTACCATTGATGGGTATTTCGAGCCATAGTCTGATGTACCTGGATACGAGGTTGTCGATGTTGTTCTTAACCCAAGTGTTCGAAATTTTGGAGACTGTCAGGTGCCAGCTGATTTTCGATAATGTCCATTGTTGGTACAGCTTCAACTTGTTTTTCGGATGAAGTGGTAGTCCATCGATGATTACGAGGTGTTCAGTCACAATTTTTATTATTTCCTTTTTGTGCATTTCATCCGTCATTTTGAGGTCAAAGTGTCGACCCAGATAGGTAAAATGATGATCAATCTCGATTTGTGGTACAAGCTTGTTGTCTAAGTAGAGTTTTGGTTTGTATTGAACTGACAATGTACCCTTTTTACAGATACCGAAGGCGTAACATTTTGACGGTTTTATTCTCATTTCTGACCATTTACACCATTTGCTGAAGAAGTTCAGAAGAATTTGGTTTTCTCCTTCCAATGAGGTGACTGCAACTGCATCGTCTGCAAATTGGAACCAGTTGCGCGGAAGGAATCCTTTGATGGCACGGTAACCAAAGTTGGTATATTTATCGTCCCTGATACACTGTAAAAAGGTATTGACGATTAAATTGAAGATTAAAGGCGAGAATGAATCCCCTTGCAATACACCTTTTTCAACCGGAATGTATTTGGTGGAAAAATCGTTCGTAATAATTGATAAACGAAATTTACTATACAATGTTTGTACAATATTATTAATTTCTTCAGGTATTTGATGATACCGTAAAACAGTTTGAATCAACGAATGGTGGACTTCACCGAACGCATTTTTGAGATCAATTAGTGTTATTGTCAAGCTTTTCTGTAACTTTCTGGAGTGATTGATTATATGACTCATTTCTGCAATGTGCTCGAATGACCCACTCATACCAGGAGTAAAGCCCTTTTGGTAATGACTTTCGATGTATCTATTATTGATTAAGAAGGTAAACACTCTGTTACGAAGGAAAGAAGTAAATATTTTCAAAGTTGCATGTTCCAAGGTTATTGGTCGAAAGTTTTCGGGCAAGCTGGGATCACCTTTTTTGTGGATCAGGATAATAATAATAATAATAATAATAATAATAATAATAATAATAATAATAATAATAATAATAAATAATAATAATAATAATAATAATAATATTAATATAAAAAAATAAGTTTTGAAAGTAGTCGACATGGAGCCAGTTGATGTAAAATGTAGATTGAGTGGTGAAAGGGATAGGACAGAGGTATATATACTTTTGAATACGAAATGTTATCACAAAATGATATAAAAATTAGAGCAATTTTAAGAAAGCGGGGCCAAAGGTGTTTATAAGTGATACGACTATATTTATTTAATTGTCTACTGAGAAAACTGGTAAAAGGTGTGAAAAGAGCTAGGGCTATCAAAACGGAAGGCACTAAATCAAAGAGTGTGTTTAAAAGAGGACAGACAGAACAGTTAAAAGCTAAATGGGTTGAAAAAGTTATGTTTGGTCAGTTTCGTAGACATTTGCCGGACATAGTTGACATAAAGAATACCTGGAAATGGCTAGTATATGGAGATTTCAAGGCTCAAACTGAAGAACTGTATTGCTCTGCACAAGAACAAGCAATCAGGTCGAACTCTGTCAAAAAGCATTGAAAAGAGTTCTAATACTCCTTTATACTGGACTTGTGGTGAAAATTGTCGAACATATAATTAGTGACTGCATCACACTAGCCCAGAGAGAATATGAGACGTCATGACAATGTGGCGAAATTGATACACTGGAAACTGTGAAATAAAAAGTTTAGAGAGACAACAAAAGTGCTACGATCATACTCCGGAAGGATCTGTTGAGAAAAATGCATTGACAATTCTTTGGGATATGAATATCCAATGTGATAACGAAATAAAGGCAAGGCGGCCAGATACTGTTCTCGTCAACAAGAAAGAAAAACACTGCACTCTCACTGATACGTGTGTCCACACGGTAATAAATAATAATAAATTCTTTCAAAAAGAAAAGGATAAGAAAAAGGGATGTGAGGACTTGAAGTTAGAGCTTGGAAGAATTTGGGGGTATGAAAAAGGTTCAAGTTATCCCTGTAGTCGTTGGTTCACTAGGAAGCATTTGTAGGAAATTTGAAAAATAGATAGAGAAACTAGAGACCCATGTAAATATCACACTAGTTTAAAAATCTGCCTTGTTGGTAAAAGCTAGGATCCTCCGGAAGGTAACTGACATATGTAATGTTAAAGAAACCTATTGGCCCCTGGTCATTTCTTATAGCTCGCCAGGAAAATATCGGCAATTCCAACGTCGAGAGCAATAAGCGTAGTTAGTGATGGTAGATGTTTGGAGTCCACCCAAGACATCAGGGATGACCAACTCTTTCAAACTGCGCTCCAAGTGCTTCGTCACCACTCCTAAGCTTCCCACGACGATTGGGACAACGCTGGTACATACGCTATGTAGCTTTCGGATTTTTTGGGCCAAGGGAGAATACTTAGTGACCTTTTCTTCTTCCTTAGCTGTCACGTTTCGATCGGAAGGCACAGCAAAATCTACAACCAGCCATCTCTTCTTATTGCGGTCAACAACAACAACATCCGGACGATTACATTCCACCTGTTGCATTATCTCCACTGATCTATCCCACCAAACTTCAAACCTACCATCTTCACTCTTTCTAACTTTGTCAGGCACCTCTTCAAACCATTTCCCCGCACATTTCAACCCATACTTCTTGCACAG
>RDPX01000087.1:1860684-1885231 GCA_003991215.1 Morbakka virulenta | reverse complement strand
AAAGAGAGGGAGAGAGAGAGAGAGAGAGAGAGAGAGAGAGAGAGAGAGAGAGAGACAGACAGAGAGAGAGAGAGAGAGAGAGAGAGAGAGACAGACAGAGACAGAGGGAGATATGCAAGCAAAAAAAAATTCTAGCCGAAAGTTAAACTTATAAAAGAGCGACAAGTACAAGTAAATTGAACTTTATTTCATATTTAGCAACCGCAACCGAAAAAGAGATTTACCATTTTTGTCTCGCTTGTTTAATTCCCAAACAAACCAACTATCTACGGTTAGCCGCAAATAGAATTTCCCTTCCAAAATTACCACAACTGGTTACGTTTATCTTCATGTCTTTTTGTTTTCAACCAAGCCGTCGTCCATCTTTTTCTTTCACCTACTCCATATGTTTTGATGATTATGCGGAATGATTAAGTTGGCTACGCCGCAATAAACTAAACTTTATGGAATACGCTTCTCGAACCAAAAGTTCAATTAAATAGGAAGTTATCCCTAAAGACTTCAAACAAAATTTAGCAGTGTCACTTAAAACTATACATACCCGAGTATGCAAAAACATTGATATTGGTCAGGAAGATCAACTTTCACGTGGTAGAACGAAAAGAAAATTAGCCAGCTAAAAGGGCATTTAAAGGAAAAGGCATGTAGCCTATTTACCATCACAATTATATGCAAACTAAAAGGAAAGGTGCTGCATTACAGTAGTAAAACTCCATGGGGCAATGACATCTGAAAATGGCCCAATGATACGTAAAATGCAAGTCAACTCATAAGAATTAGCTTTGACGTTAAGTAGTAAGAAGCATAGCATGCTGGGATATATAACAGCTTGGGTTGAAACTTGCAGCCATTCTTTTCATTAAAGCATGTTCAGTTCCAACATTTATAAACGGTAGGTCCAGATCACACAAAACATAAATGGATCAACAACGAACAAACTTGTTTTTGCGTGATGTTACATGGGGAAAGGACTTTGGGGTAGATCTTCGGTTTGGAACTTCACACTGCACGAGAAAGCGAGGAAGGCTTGTAGACAATGTGTAGGACGTAACAGGGCTGTGCATAACGGGAATGAAAAGACTAGCGGAGAGTAGGGAAGTTGCATGGCTGCTCGTTGAAGAAAACATAAATGCACCTCTGAAACAACTGCGCACTTCTAAGTCTAAAAAGCTGTGTATTTTACACTTTTAAAGGGAAATTGCTATTGCAATCAAACCATCATTGGAATTATTTTATATTAGATATGTACCACTTGATTTACTAGTTCGGCGTGAAGGCTTATAATTTTCCCCTTAAAGTTTTCACAGATCTATTTTGACGGACGTGGCTGACCTTATTAACTACAAGTGCACATCGTTTAACAGAAAAATCGAAATAAAAATAATATGAGTACTTGAACAATGATATCCTTACCCGTGCATCCAGTAGTAAATTGTCCGGTTTTATATCCCTGCGGAAGATTGAAAAAAAGAATTAAACATTGCCGTAGAACAGTCTGTCATGAAAACAACTCCCCGTTCCGTTTACAGAAAGGGTTGCTGGAAATTCTTTTCTGGTCATGTTTTTTTTGGTTTTGACGTTATTTTTCCCAAGTAACTGAGGCTTAAGACGGTGCCCTTCAGAGAAACTTGGATTTCCAAAGTCGCCCGCTCGGGGAATCGAACCCGGAATTCTTAGTTACGGTGCAGTTGCACTAACTATTAAGCCACGGCTCCTCATCGGCCATCTGCTGTTACAACTGCTTGCTGACAAAACAAACAGCTCCATAACTGGGGTTGTTACGATATCTTATTTCAGTGACAAGACAGGGTTCACAAAACAGCAATTTTACTTACAACGCCTAATTATGACGGTGTGAAAGCTTCGTGTTTACTTTGTAAATGGCGTCAAGTGTACAATCGAGCTTTATAACAAAGCAGTCATACATATTAAAAGAAATGTACTCAGTGCTGCAGTTCTCTCTTCTTTTCTTTTAAAAAATCCCACCGAACAAAGGGAAAACCATCTCCAGTATTTTTTGTGCAAACACCACTGTGGTTTTGACCATTCATAGTATACAAAACTAATAATTCAAACCATACTTGATGTTTCATAGTTGATTAGTTTTATGTTATGTCAGTAAAAATTACATCTCCTTCACAGCTTACCAAAACAGTCACCCTCTTTCTATCTCCAACCTTAAATGAACATTAATTTTAACCAGATTAAAGTCTGATACCGCATACCAAGCTACAGTAAGGGACTATTTAAAAAACTGTTTGGAGGATAAACTTACAAAAGAAGAAAGGACTCCCTTTTATGGAGATGAAGACAATGTATTTCAAAACGGTCACTGTGTATGTTGCAAAAACACGTACTGAATAACAAGTAAAATATACTGAGAAGTTGGAATACGTTCCGAAGTTCTGTTGCGAAACCCAATTACCAGTAGTCTTCTGGAGTATGAAGCAGCATCTGTCGGGCTAAAACAAAGACGACTAACAGATGCGCTGGTGTATAGTTGGTCAGCTTATTTAACCATCCAGCAGGAAAACAAGGTCCTCTTGAAGCATTGTATTAAATCTGTTCAAAAGCTACCCCAGTTTTGTGTTCGGTGCTTCATTATGTTATACGTAATTATTAAATTAACAATTTCCGAATCTACAGCATGGGTAAAAAAGTGGGGTCCGCGTAGAAACCATACCAATGCAAATTCATCAAAGAAAAATACAGAACCCAAACTCAGGTACAATGATACAAAACAAGAAAACACACTGTGCACTTTTTAGGACGAGGAAGGGAAAATTTCTTTCTGTAGAGTTATAGATATATTATCAGCGCGGAAAAATCTGTTTCCTTTGAAGAATAAAAGTAAAAACTTTCTTTTAGTACATTCCCGCAAAAATGTCTAACGACCTTCCCTTCTCGTATATTTCTCGTCAATGAACACGAGCCTTTTGTCAAGGTATCGTCAGATGCTTAAGCAACATGTGCAACCCATTTTCTGTTCTGGTTTCTATATGCGCTGTCATTGAAACTGATTTTGTTATGTTCAATATCTTGAATAGTTGAACAGTTGCAACTGACTTTAACAGCCAATGCCTTATACGCTAAATAATCAGGCCTTCTTGTTTTGATATCTCTCATATTCTAAAAAAATGCACTCTGTCAAAAAACGATTTCAAACGTGCAGCTTAAAAAAAATAAATCGTGTTTCAGATAAAGATTTCGGTCTTTTACGGATGTTGGTGATGGCTTTATGACCTCTACATCTTTTTGGTACATCCACAGCGTCTGTCAACATTCTAAAAGATTCATACCACGATAAACTAATCCGCTTAGTGATCCTTGGGCAAAGGTATGAAGTTGAAAGTATGAATATAAGTACGAAAATGTTGGGTCGATAGAATTGTACAATTTTAATTCCTTTTAAGGATTAAGTAAAATGAACAAACACAGTATTTCACCTTTTCTACCACATCTGTCAGTCTCCCGTCTTAAAAAGATTACAATTCACACTACTACTGGTGGAACAAGAGCTGGTAATTTTAAAAAATATCTTTATGATAATGTCGTAATTACTTCTTCAACTTTCAAATCTTTCAAATTTACTCTGTTGTAGTTTACATTAACACTCTACTAACAAAAAAAATGTCCTGGTTGGATATGTTATGAGAAACTCTCATTTCTAACCGCAGGTGGTCGGATTAAATAGGAAGCCAATTCAGTGATACAACTTGGTTTACACAATTTCAAGTACAAGCTCTTTGTTACAACAACAACAACTATAACAACAACAACAACCAAACTTAAAACCCCGCAAAAAAGCCCCGTTTTAAACACCACATTACCATAGCTATTATTACAGCATTATTACAGCAAGTACTTTTTCGTAAGAAGTAAAGGTACTTTTAACACTGTAAAACCATGAAGGGCAACTTCTAAACTACAGCACAGAACGATGTGGCTGATGGAGTAAATAAGTGGTAACCAAGGTTTTCTAATAACCTTGAAGTAAGGTATTCACACACTTACCTATGAATAAATCCTAATTGGTGGATAGAGTCTATAGCCAGCACGGATTCTGCAACATAAAAACGACTTTGTTCCTCCGTAAATGTATCCTTCCTCATTAACATTGTCATTAAATCACCTGAAAGCCAAGAAAAGCGAAAGAGGGTCATACGATTATAATATTTTATGGAAACTAAGCAGCCGATTTCGATGAAATGGAAGTTTCATAAACGAATATCGACAACAGCCTTAAATATCAAACTGGGTATGGTAATCAAAAAGCAAAAGTTTAGAAGTAGTTGCAGTAGTGGTGGTGTGGTAAAATCAACAGAGTGCCATGCAGGATGTTCGGAGATCGAACCAGGGCCACGTCCCTCGAAGTACTCTGCCCCATTTGTTTCTCTGCTACAAGTGGCATACCACTGAGTATTTTTTATGTTTTCGGTGATACAATTGGGAGAGGAAAGAATGGAATAAATCAAATAGAATCAGAATAAATCAAAAGATTTACAAGTCCAAAGAAAAAAAATCGAACAAGAAAAGTTTTCCGCTGGATTAAAGTGGATTCAAAGTTTTGCTTAGGGTTTAAGACCTTAGAAAAAGAAATAAAAAAAAAATACGAGTTTTAAGAGCTGTATTTCCTGTGTTTTCATTAAAAAAAACTGTTATTAAACGGCAATGTACGGTAAGCATTTTTCTTGATTTACTGGTTTAAGTAAAGAGAATCTATTCGAACCCTTTGGTACCCTCCTGGTACACTCAAACACCCACTTTGAATTTCATGATTTTCGTGGTCCTTCAATTCCCAGTTACGCTTTCGAAATACCTCACACATTTGACACTAAACGCAATAGAAAACCGCTACTTTTAAACATGGACGAGGAAACTGCTGGTATTTCTCAGAGAAGCAGGTGTGGAGTGCTGTGGGGCGGCTGCCCGAAATCTTGCTGCAATTTTCATTTCATTTTATTATTGTAAACCAACCACATATAACATATAATCGTCCTTAGCGGAATACAATTTCAAAGTATGGTACAAAATGGTACATAGTTTTATCACACAGATAAGTAAACAGATGTCTCACTTGTTTACTATTTATGTTTCCTTTTCTTCTTAGTCATTCCATTTCCTCGCAGCCCAGTAACTAATGCACAGTATTGTCAATCAAATTTTAACAAGTAAATAATCTTGTTAAATGCTTAAGTTAAAAAAAATAGGCTTGGTAATTTTGAAAAATCAAAGTTGCAAAAGGTGTTCATTCACAGAAAAGCTTAACTGAGGGCGTTAAATCGGAAAAATACCATCAGTATGACCATGACTTCTCAATCCCAAAATAGAGTTTTAACCTCATTGAATTTTACGAAAAAACCCGGCAGCAAATCACTGCTGCGCGAGAAATAACCTAGATCGGGTTACTCTCTCCAAGTTACTAACACAAACAAATGGAAACTTAATTTTCTTCACCATCCTTAAACCGTACCAGGTCTCGACTATTTTCTCACAACAAGCAATTCTTTCCACATCAACCTCTCCATCTTCATTCTCTCCAAACTGTCACAGGAAATTTTCGTAACAAGCCTACGATTAGTTATTTTATACCCATCAACAGATCAAGGCGACCGTCTATCTTGTAGAACTAAGGAGATCACTCTTGACACTGAGGGGAGGAACTATCTAATGGGAGAACTGACCAGGATATACATAATGCCATACACTGGCTTCCTTTTAATTCCTTTTTAATCAATAACACTCAGCATGCACTTGTAAAACATTAAAAAACAACAACAAACAAAACAAATATGTTTAACACAAAGTAAAAAGCGACTTATACAAACTCCTAAGGTGTGAGGTGAAGTGCGGTCAAATGTTTCACTAAGAAGCAACCCCAATCGTGTCCTTGAATACTACATCATGTAGGATACAGATACAATATTACTACAAAAAGAACTAAAATTGGCTTTTAAATGTTCAAGTTTGGGCGCAATGACAATTTGGTGACTTTTTACAATGACGGGCAATGCTCCACGGCCAAAGAGGAGGTAAGAAGTAAGAAGCTAGATCGCTTGTGCATGCATGTTTATTCACGTGGGCATTGTCATTTGGGCGTTCATTTCACAATGCAAGGCAGCTACCAAATGGTGACATGAATTTATAATTTTCTGATTCTGACATATTAAGTTACCAAAAAGCTCGAAAATATGTTAAAACTTGCAGGTAGCTGGTCTAAAAGAGAAGTTCCCCAAATACCTTAGAAGGGTAACATTTTATTTAAATTTACAAACTATATACCCTAATATGCCACGGGAAAGGATTTCAGCCAGCAAACACTTTTGATAAAGCAAGGTAGTCCTTTGCAAACAGTAAAACAAGAAATATACAGCCACATGCTATGACTGTGATTACTTTTCGTATAATTCAACACAAACAATATCTATCATTTGCCACTGTATGCCGGGCTTGGATTATGGTTACTGTTTCCATTCATGATCTTGCAATTGGCAATAATACCTCCAGTGAATCGTCTAATCTTTTATTTGTCTGAAAACAGGCCACAAGTGGCCATTACTTAATTCTTTACATGTGCAAAAACCCTGAAAGCTGTTATATTACGTCAGAGTATAGTTAAAATAACCCAGCCATTTCAAGGCACTTTCAAGCTGATTCCATTAAAATATCATACCTGGGGCAACATATTTATTATAAATGAAAGCCTTCCTGGTGAGAGACTCACAAAACAGTTAAGAGTTTGGGTAACAAACTTCAGCGAGTAGAACCGCAACATAATCCCACTAGGAAATTAGGAAACCACTTCACAACTCCACTGTTGGGCTGTTTGTGGGCTGTGTGACCTCAGCTGCCATCCAAGCTTTTAACCCAGAACCGTAATTGAGCAGTGAAATGTAGCAAATTTCCAAAAACTATTTATTTAGCGGTTACACAGCCCCTTATCCTTGTTTTGAAAAAATTTATAGCACACTTCCTTAAAATATATTTCACCCCCTCCTGTAAAATTTGACTATGTAATTCTCTGTCAGTTCTTTGTAAGCTCCCGAGTAGATCAAACCTCAACAAGATAACAACAATAACATTTTCCAAACCACATGATATTTCTTTATTCACAAAAACCCACTGCAAACACCGCTTCACCTGAAGTATGGCCTCTGCCTTTGGTCTCGGTCATGATAACAATTTACCGTCTGCAAAGAATAAAACTTAAGTTTCTTAACGCAGGGGATTACACAAATTACATCTTGTGTCTCTGGTGGTTCTGAAAAGGCTATCAACAAATCAATGCCGACAACATGGTAGGATATGCCACTGATGTTGTTGTTTACATCCGGCTCGTAAGAGCAGGAGACCAGACAATAAGCTTGCATGACGCATCGTAATAACTCCAATTAACAGATTTCGTGGGGTTTTGTGAGGTTTGGTAAACAAAATTGATGAACAATATTACATCACCATGCAAGTTTGCTCTGGTCCTTTTGGGCAGCGACAGTGAAACACATGGACTCAAGCCCGCGAATACAGTCATTGCAAGCTGAAATGCAACCGTCGTGTGCAGGTAGAAAACAAAGGTGGCTGCTCTAATATTCCATATTATTACAAGTATCAACTATCAGTTTCCAGCATGCAGTGATGGCTTACAACTTGGTTTTTTTTCTTTTCAATTACATCTTTGCTCAGGTGGCAAGCGACCATGTTTAACACCACAATATGTTGTGTTTTGGTCAGTTAATATGCAAGGAAATGCGTTTTTCACACACAAAAAAGTTTCATGTTAAGTATGAACTTTCAATGTGATAGTGGCGTGTTTTCACAACTTATGCTTATCACATCCAATTCCTTTTGCTTAACCACCATTGTTTTACCAACAGCAAAACACTGTCTGCGTACGTAATCAGGTCTTTCAGCTTTTAACAATCCTGAAAATGTTCCACATTTTTCTACTCGTTTGCATCTGTTAGCCAGACTCCTTTCGGTAAGCACTCTACCAAAGAAACACGAGTGGGACGTAAACAGTTCGAAGCTGTTACAGTTCGTAAATAAAATTTAGAGGGTCAGCCTTCAACTTGAAAAATCCAATAAATGGGGGGTCCAAATAAACTCGAGAAGGGGGTGATAAAATTGAAAAGATAAGTATCTAGGAGAAATGATTAGGTATCAAAGAACACCAATAGCAATTAAATTTTAATTCTTAATTCAAACTGTAACTAAAGAAGGTACCATAAAACGTAAAATGGTAGAAAAAAAATCCAGACTTACCACCTGGTAGAAATTCCATAACTAAATATAAACAAGCCGCATCCTGAAAGGAATAGTACATTTTGACAACCCATGGGTTGTCAGATTCTGCTAAGACATCTCGCTCTGCCCGAACATGAGCAACCTAGGTGAGAAAGTCAGAAAGGCATCACTAACAAGGAGAAGAACGTTTGAATTAGTACATTTATATAAAAAACTAAAGTGTTTTAACTGGATCGTGGGAAGGGGACATAGGCGGGAACAAGTCACGTGCTCCAAATGATGGGTCGTACTTGCAATTCATGACAATTCGAGCAGATTATATATACAATAAGACAACGAATATCAGTAGGCGAAAGCTGAAAGATCAATAAAAACAACTGTTGTCAGTAAAACAGCCACAAATTTGAAAAATTTCGGTTCCACTCCCTTATCCAGTTACGAAAATCCTCCGCTAATTATCAGTTAAAATTGATTCTGGCTTTCCTTTGGCTATTTGAAAAACTATAATGTGCCAATAGACCTTTTGGGTCACACTATTTCGTTTATGGTTATGTTTGCAAAGTCATACAGAAAGTTGCTGAAAAATGGGTGGCATGAAGTGTCAGCCACAGAAAAGGTTGTCGTTGGAATGAATACATCTCTCAAATCTCGTCGTGTGCTAAATTTCATATCTGCGCATTATTACATCTCCAATGAACAAATTGCTAACGTTTACTGTGGTCTTAATAAAGGGTATCAAATCGTCCCAAGTCTGGAACTCGCACAGAAACACATATGGCCTCCATTACAGCTCCGGAAACTTCTCTACTTGGCTACACAGATTAAGATGGTAAATGGTACTGCTTAGCTTCTTACAGTATGGATGCAGTGTGATTTAATGAGAGAGCGAGGGGGAGAGAGAAGGGGAGAGAGAAGGGGAGAGGGGAGCGAGAGAGAGAGAGGGAGAGAGAGAGAGAGAGAGAGAGAGAGAGAGAGAGAGAGAGAGAGAGAGAGAGAGAGAGAGAGAGAGAAGAGAGAGAAAAGAGAAGCAATCTGAGAGGTCTTGAAGTCAAGCAAACACCCACCACCAAAGTAGGATCAGGTAGTGAAAGATAAGGAACTAATAAAAACACAACTTAATATTTAAAAAATAGCACTTAGTTTAACACAACAAACAGGGTGTTAAATGAATGAAATTGTTGGGGTCTCAACCTTAAAGGATTAAAAAATTTTCCAGCATATTTTTATGTCATTTTTAGTAATTTCAAAAATACTTTTTAAAGGAGATTAAACTTTGGCTTGGCCTAATCCTTTGGGCAACATTTTTGTTAGCCGGTTCTGTATCTTTCCTGATGTTTAATTTATGTGGTTTTAATACAATTTCATATGTATATTTTATTAGTTTAAAATATTGAAAATCTTATAAAAACAATCCAAAGTACCTAAAATACAAAACATGTCTTGGCAAAAAAACCCCTAGCTGTTCTGGATTTACATGGCAATCATTGAAACATTGATGGAACTTCAAAAGCAATATGATTGTCATAAATAGATCTATGAACATTTACATCCCTTCCCTGTACCACTAAAATAAGTTCTTCTTAATTCATTGTTCTGAAAAAGGTTATGGGGAAAATTGGATGAAGAATTAAAGTAATCATCATCATCATCATCATATTCGGTTTAACGTCCGTTTTACATGCTAGCATGTGTTGGACGAATCATAATAATAGCTTTATACATCTTCTTGCAAGAAAAGATGTTTTTCTGTATCTTACTAAAGAACACAAAGGCAGAGCCCTAATCTATCTCTACACAGTACAAAGTAGCTTAAAATTTAATATGTTTTTCTGTGTTATAAGGCTACTAAATCAAGCAATCCATGTATGTGGAAATGAAGGGCATGGTAGCAGTGTTCCTTGTGTACTTTTGATAACAAAAAAATTACAGGATAGGATTTTTAACTTGTTTTATGTCCAGAAAACTGTCTGTCTCTCCCCCTCTCTGTCTTTCTCTATCTGTGTCTCCCCCTCTCCTTTCTCTTTCTGTATGTCTCCCTTTCTCTGCAGGACTCCAATAATAGTGATTCTCTCTTTTTTTTAAAAAGAGGTAATAATTTACTAGTTGTTGTTTTGTTGGGTGTATTCGATACACATTCTCTCTCTCATTCACTCTTCCTCTTTCCCCTTTGTCTGTTGATCCATCTGTCTGTCTGCCCCCCCCCCACTCTGTGTGTGTGTGTGTGTGTGTGTGTGTCTCTCTCTCTCTCTCTCTCTCTCACACACACACACACACACACACAAACACACACACCAAGCACGAAAAAATGGTCAGAAAATCACACTCCTGGTTGGAAAAAAAAGGTTCANGCCCCCCCCACTCTCTCTGTGTGTGTGTGTGTGTGTGTGTGTGTGTGTGTGTGTGTCTCTCTCTCTCTCTCTCTCTCTCACACACACACACACACACAAACACACACACCAAGCACGAAAAAATGGTCAGAAAATCACACTCCTGGTTGGAAAAAAAAGGTTCAAATACTCATCATCAAATAATAAAAACTTTGGTTGAAGATACTCCAAAAAGAAAATATCTGTCCATCTGTCTCTCCCCCTGTCTCCTTCCCCCACCAACTTCAAAATTGCAGAAGCCATAGTTATTAAACCGAAACTTAAGTATATGACTAGAAACATGAAACCTTTTCATACCTGTTCTTTTTCTAACATGTCTGCTTTCCGGAGAATTTTCATAGCATAAACATGTCCTGTATCTTTTTTCTGTACAAGCCTCACCTTAAAAAAACAATAGTTAGACCCAAAGTTAATAAATGAATAACTGCAATAGAGGTTCTATTTAAATAAATAAATTTTGGAATAGTTAGTAAGATTCTGAAAATTTACAAAATATAATTTGGACTTCAGTATATTTTGTAGAACTATGCAAAGGAAAAATAGAAATGACAAAAAACCTTTAACATTTAAATCACAAAAAATCCAAAATGTCTAACTTATCATGTACATGCTAATGACAATATACTAAGTATTAAAATTTAGAAAAAGGCAACCCTTGGCATTAAATAAATGGTATTTAAAATAGTGCTATAGACAAACAATAGGATCATTACAGACATCACCAACTAGCCATATCTTGATCCTAATTCTGAATGCATACTCCATGAACTGTTTTTAATAAGGAATATGAAATAAGGGGATTCCGCCCCTCCTCTATTACAGTAGAAACCAATTTTATACAAACATCAAATACAGCTAATTCCCCATTCAACTTCTGCTCCTTTTAACTGTATGACAAATGCTAACAAGCTGAGCAAGCTGAGCAAGTTGCTATCTGGCAAATTATCAGTCTCTGTACAAACTTGCTAAACTACCATTAAAAGTATGAATTCAGCCTTCATTTAGGAGTGAAAAAACTCCACTATGAAAAGATGATGCCCACATCAAAATAGAGGCAGTAAAATAACAAAGTAATAAGGAATCAGAAAACCACAAGAGGACCACTAAAAAACAACAGGCATCTCTTTTATTTTAATTGACCTCTCATATTGCTATGAAGTTATAAACTAGAGGTTTTAAAAAATAATTTTTATAAAGCCTGCAAAAATCAGTTTTAATGTGTACTAAAAAAATAAAAGCATGACATTAAACAGGTGAAATGCTATTGATGATCAATCTGCTGGGTCTAAGACATCCAAAAATTGGGTTCCACTGAATACCAGGCATGAAGTTCTGGCAGATATGATGAAAAGCTTTTGAGATAATTACAACAAATTGATCTGCTAACATTTCAAAATGACCAAGAATAAATACAACTACAATCCTAGGTTTAAAAGTAAGAAATGCTTTCTTTAATGTAACACTTACCTCACCAAATGCACCCCGTCCAATAACCTTTAATGACTCAAAATCCTCTCTCCCAATCCTGGTTCGTTTCAGTCTTAGAAACTCTGTCTCCCTTAGAGCATAAATAGCTCTCCTTTCATCTCTCTAAAAAATGGTGACAAAAAGAAAGTTGTACAATTGGAAATGCACCTGGTTACCTTTTGAAACTCAAACAGAAAAGGAAATTTCCCTTGCGTCAGATTAATTTTTTTTAAACTTACAAAGCCAGTGAGACAACTGTCAAATGACATCAACTCCAGATGGTTCCAGCATGATTTGACCCCTTACACACAACATTGTACAATCAAGGAATTTATCAATGATTAAGATATATAATAAATATAAATATCAAAATCAAGATATATCTCCTATTGTGCAGTTGTGGCCAAGTGGTTAAATCAACCGATTTTCAAGCAAGATTTGTACATGTTTTTGGAATTGACTTGGGGGAGGAAAGAAATCAATGAAGTAAAAAGACTCAAAAAGTCAAATAAGAAAAGTAACCCTCCATGTGTAAGTGGCTTAAAAGTCTGTTTGGGGTGAAACACGTTAAAAATGGAGGGGTCTGCAACAGGTACACTCAAATTTACTAGTTAAAATACAATTACTCAAAGAAATAACAATCACTGCACTTAACCAAACTTAATTTGGTATCATCAGCACATGGTGAAATCCAAGGGCAAACAATATCATCAAAATAAAATAAAAATAACGTTTCCAAGGATAAAAATATATGGGAATTAACTACAACCACCCATCAAACAGAAAAATTCATTTTCTGAACTTGAATAATCAGTTTAAGAAAGATTGCAAAGTTCACAGACAATTAATAAGCAGCCTGTTGTCCATCTACAATCCACCTTTTCCATGCAAAAATGGGGTTTTTTTCCATGTAAAGGGATGCACAGCCTAAATTACTATCAAATCAAATCCAATGGATAAATGTTACAACTTTGGTGTAAAGAATCTGGTAGAAAAACAGGTGGAACCAAGGCATGTAAATTGGATCAGTGATGTCCCAAATTAATAACCTTACTGTTCTCTAACACATTTGGGCAACATTTGAGCTCCTCACTCATTTCCCAGTGATGCACCAGACACAAGTCAGTATTGTCACACCTGACCAATTCATATTCTACCTACTTACAAAGCCCTAATTCTACACCATATAATAACATCACACTTGTACAGTAACTAAAGATACAGTCTCTACTCCACAATGGAGGGTTCTTGATTACAAGAGGTGAAACAACTGTTTTCCATTTCCTCCAGGCTACAGTTGCTCTTGCTTGACCCATTGTTACAGTCCAGCCATTCCAGCCCAAGAAATTAAAAAGGTAGCTTGACTCCCTTCACAATAAGTTTTCTTCAATAAACTTTCTTTCATCAATTTTCATTCCCAGTTCATCATCAAATTTAAACTTCTGCAGCTTTGTTTTCTTTTCTCTTCAGATCAGTAATATAGACCCTTTACCTAACAATTTTATGCAAACTGCTACTTGTTTCACATGGAATAACAGCATTATGTCCCCCTACAACTTGCCTTACTATTAAAAATTATATGGTCAACTTTCTCATTTACATACTTAAAAAGCTTTATACACCTTTTTTTAAAACAAATTTTTAACATTAGTTCTTCATTTTCACTGACATTGACCTGTGTCTTGCCAATTCTTGTCATTCAATCCATATTGCCCAAAATCTTCTAATATATATCCCATTTCTTTAAAATATGGTTGGTATCGACATCTTCATTGTCTAACAGTCAACCAGAAGCTGGAACTCTGTTGATTTCTTCTTTTGAGGTACTCACAACAAAAATAATTATTTCTTGAGCTAACTGACTGGCTTCCTTTGGAGGCATATATATATATACTCAAGCTACATACAGTACTGTTTCGCCCTTTGTGGGTTCATCAGTGCAGCACAGAGTTTCTGAGACATAACTCTCAGGCCATGTTGCCGGAGCAAGCACAGCTTAAGAAGTTATTGTGGGATCCTGTCAGAGTTTATTTATAATATAATATAAAATAATATAATATAATATAATATAATGTAATATAATATAATATAATATAATATAATATAATATAATATAATATAATATAATATAATATAATATAATATAATATAATATAATATAATATAATATAATATAATATAATATAATATAATATAATATAATATAATATAATATCATGGAATTTGGAACAAAAGACAGNTTAATAACCTTACTGTTCTCTAACACATTTGGGCAACATTTGAGCTCCTCACTCATTTCCCAGTGATGCACCAGACACAAGTCAGTATTGTCACACCTGACCAATTCATATTCTACCTACTTACAAAGCCCTAATTCTACACCATATAATAACATCACACTTGTACAGTAACTAAAGATACAGTCTCTACTCCACAATGGAGGGTTCTTGATTACAAGAGGTGAAACAACTGTTTTCCATTTCCTCCAGGCTACAGTTGCTCTTGCTTGACCCATTGTTACAGTCCAGCCATTCCAGCCCAAGAAATTAAAAAGGTAGCTTGACTCCCTTCACAATAAGTTTTCTTCAATAAACTTTCTTTCATCAATTTTCATTCCCAGTTCATCATCAAATTTAAACTTCTGCAGCTTTGTTTTCTTTTCTCTTCAGATCAGTAATATAGACCCTTTACCTAACAATTTTATGCAAACTGCTACTTGTTTCACATGGAATAACAGCATTATGTCCCCCTACAACTTGCCTTACTATTAAAAATTATATGGTCAACTTTCTCATTTACATACTTAAAAAGCTTTATACACCTTTTTTTAAAACAAATTTTTAACATTAGTTCTTCATTTTCACTGACATTGACCTGTGTCTTGCCAATTCTTGTCATTCAATCCATATTGCCCAAAATCTTCTAATATATATCCCATTTCTTTAAAATATGGTTGGTATCGACATCTTCATTGTCTAACAGTCAACCAGAAGCTGGAACTCTGTTGATTTCTTCTTTTGAGGTACTCACAACAAAAATAATTATTTCTTGAGCTAACTGACTGGCTTCCTTTGGAGGCATATATATATATACTCAAGCTACATACAGTACTGTTTCGCCCTTTGTGGGTTTATCAGTGCAGCACAGAGTTTCTGAGATATAACTCTCAGGCCATGTTGCCGGAGCAAACACAGCTTAAGAAGTTATTGTGGGATATATATATATATATATATATATATATATATATATGCCAGACTGATAAAGGATCACCTTCACTTTAATTGGCCAACCATTACACAGGATTACAGGATTTCTGCTCTCTTTGTTGTCTACTCAAAGTGTATTTCTTATTAGCACTGCCAAAATTAAGTAAAAGACTAGCTCCCACAGCTCTCACTGATACAGCATGTACATACTTCTCACAATAAGAGCAAATTTATGGTGCATACCTTTACTGTGTTTTCTGGCTTTCCTTCATTTGCAAGAACACTACATCTGAGGTCCTCAGAGCCCTCTATCTGGAGAAGTGGGCCACTGAATTGCTGAGCACCTCATCCCACTTTGCAACAGAGGGTTTTATGCCCCAAATGCACTTTTGAACGGGCAAATCTTCCCATTTAGCCAGACATATACCTGGTGTGATTAAGTTACGTAATCTAGTAATAGGAACAAGCTAAGTCCTTCTTGGGAAAAAACCTAACCTATTTCAAATAATTTTTGTCACAAAATTATATCTACTTACCTCTTTATCAGTTAGACCTTCTCTTTCCATAGCATCTTCCAGCTGTTTAACTCTATAACAAATGGAAGGAGTAGAATACATCAAGACACAAATGGGCTTTAAAACTTTATTCTTAAAATTTATTATTTAATTAATTCTAAATTTATAAATTATAAATTTATCTTATTATTTAAAACTAGTCATTGCTTGCACATAAAAAAAGTTAAAAACTAAAATGAAGCAACATGGGTATTCCTGAAAACTTAAAAGGGGTGAAAGCTACAAAGGATGAAATAAAGATTGGGTCCAAATTATGCTATCTTTTTTTTCAGAACCATGGTAAGCTAAAAATGTAATTTATTTTAAGTTTTTTTTACAATATTCTACAAGTATGAAATGTGAAAAATTTGAAATTTTTTTCTATTGCACACCGAAAACTGCACAAACATTTGTCATGCATTAAATCAAACGATTACCATATAAATGGCAAATAATTAGAATCTTATCAAGACCTTCATGGTACTGTTTCAAATTTGGTTTTCCATCAAAAGCTGGTGGCTGCTGAGCTTACACATCCTTAGGAAGATTGACTTATAAGAAGCAACAAGCAACATTAAAACAGGTAAATAAAATTGCCACTTTTGTAATACTTTATTGAAATTCCTTGACTTGAACAATTTCTCACCTGTGGATAAAACTTATAAAAACCACACAGAAATCCAAATATTCTATCAAGATTAACCTGGACTGTGTCAAAATGATCACTAAAAATCCCTGCAGGCAATAAAATGTAGTACTTGCATTAAAAAATTACATTGCCTGTCTGTAAAAGTTCTTATTTCATAATTATATGAACTATTAGCAATGGGCTACTTTATTTTTACTAAATTTACTGCTATATTCAACATGAATTTTTTAAAACAGCTTATATCTTCTACTCAAAAACAGATTCAATTTTCAATATGCTTCAGATATTGATTGTCAACAGAGGGAGAAAAAATTTAATACAAAAGTAACTTGATTATACCAAATAATAGCAGTTAGGACATGGGAGATAAGGCATTGTAATAATTTATGTTAATAATTAATACTCTAAATATGTGTATATGTAGTTTTGTTGACTTTTTTTGTCATTCACCATATGAGAGCACTAATATTCTTATATTATTGAGCACTGTCAATAGCTAATAATTACTTCAATATTGGTATGTGTATATTTATAAATATATTACCATTATCTAAAAAATCATTTGTACAAGGTATTTCAATTTCACAACCCACTGGTGTGAGACCTAATAAAAGGTCAAATAAATTTATCTATAGTTCTCAGCCCTTCTGGCAATCCTATTTCTATAAGTAAGAGTTTATGCAATTATTCCTATCTTTCCCTTATGTAACCTCATTCTCTGCAAAAAGAAAATATTTATGTAAGCATTATTATTTTAGCATGTTTCCTTCTAAAATGATAATTTAAGTATTCCTTAATTTTGGTGGGGAGTCTTTATCAATAAGGCATACTCCATTAAAACTTAAGGCAACATGTTTGAATTCCCACATTTATTAGTTTGTAACAAGACAAAGTTAAAACAAATGGCAGCAGGTATGTTGCTGTGTATATATGGTGATGTGAAGCTTAAGTCCTTACTGTTAAACAACTGGTTTGTAGTAGACCAGGTTGGTTAAATATTGTTTGCAAGATAGATTCCAGTCAACATTCTAGCTGAAATCTCCAGAATTTCTTGTTGTCTCTACAAATTTCTTTAATATTGACAGTGCTGTAAAATATATTCATACTGTTAAAATACCATGTGATTCATCTGCATACACAGCAGCATGTAACATGTCAACAATATTATAATATTTCACTGAAAAACTAATCAGGATATCTCTGGTAAGCTTTATATTTTTTAAAACTATTACTTTTGTTTTGCTCTTAGGTAAGTTATTACTCCTTGGTCAATGCTGTATGAATTATGAGCTACTTCCTGCAGTTGAGGGTATCAAACATTTTTACTACTTATTGTTCATTACTGAATACTTCACTTATGACTCTGACCTATCCAAAAGGCATTCATTATAAAACAGTAAAATTAAACAGCTTAATGTTTGAGGCAATCTTTTCTGTAACTTTTCCATATGCTCCAATTACCATAGCTGCCTCTTTGATGCTCCAGCTTCTTTCAGGTTTATATTTCAAGTTTGTTACAGTTAGATAGTTTAGTTTCTCTTCTTTAAGTGCTGAGGGGCTATGAATCAATGTTCAATGTTCTATTCATATAATATCACAGTTGTATCTGGTTTGCTGAGATTCAGTTTTTTAATCATTTCAATGAAAAAGTTTTCAAAATTTCATATGAATTTGACTCTCAGATCATATATCTACAGTGAGGGTGTACCATATCTCACTACTTTTAAAGCCCAATTTTCCACATACCTTCTGATGCCTATTTTGAGCCACTTGGTCATATCTTCATTTTTCAATTTGTTTTTTCCTATCCCTGGTAAATGCACTATTGTTTTATCAACATTGCTATGCATTTCACTCATTGACAATACATCTTCCTTATGTATGTGTTTGCAGATATTATTGGTTATAAAACCTGACACCGTACAGCTACAATTGTAGTTCTCGGTTTCCTTTTTCAGGTGCCCCCTTTTTAACCAACACTATGATTTCCTTTTGCAGATTTCCCTCAGTTGCCTTCTTGAACTGTCAATGCAATGGTTTACTTTTTCTCAATTCTCCATGTTCCTTCTCTATCCCTTCTTTGTTTTTCTTTCCATTGTCTTCAAAATTTCCTCATTGTCAACAGAAACTATCAGGTTCCTCTTCATCTATTTAACATATTCCAACAACTTGCTTGTTCTATCTTTATATAGTCTGAGTCCTCTGCCTCCAATTTCTCTTCTCAGACACAATGGTTCAATGTTATCTTGGGGATATTGATGCCTTCACAAGTTAATACTGTTTTTATGTGGTTTTTTACTGTAGTTTTGGCTTCATGCAGTAAATTAATACTGCTACTAAACTACTACCACTTAGTGCACATTTTACCACCGCTGGCTCCTTGAATAGTTGGTTGGACATCATTTTCTGCAATCATGTCTTAATGGACATCTTGCAGTGTTAATGGTACAATTCACAATGTTAAGTACAAAAAACGTTACGTCAAAGATTTTACCAGGAAGAGCAACTTCATTATGCAGTTTTGATAAAATGAGGTCTTGACTTTGCCACTTCTGCCACCAGAAAATGAGCTGGACATATAACCCTGTCTTTAAAAATGTATCTTTGGTACTAAAGACATTATCCTCTTCACAAACATTTTGTGTATTGTCTGCCTAATGTAACACAAATACTTAATCTTCTATCAAATTATACTGACAACAAACAATACTTAAATTGCAATGAAATCATCTGGTTCAACCAATCAGGTTAATGATGCATCTCTAAATGTTTGACATGCCTTTGGCTCCACAAGTAATAAGTTATTGAAAGATGCTCTCAACTAAAACTAATTTATCTGCTCATTGCATCAGCAACAGTGATAACATTTTTAGCCCATATTGCAAGTGACATATAACAAAGTTGCAAATATTCTCTTTTCACCACAATTACATCCACACTGCACTATACTGGGCACTATTTGCCAACTGGGCAATCAATTTTACTCTTACACCCCCTTAACACACACACACACACACACACACACATATATATATATATATATATATATATATTGGTTGGTTTTAATGTCATTTTCTCCAGTAACTGGGCGGCTCAGACAGTGTCCTTTGCTGTGACAGTAAGAAATTTCTTGGCCACATGCTTTTCCTGATACCAACCAACAGATTTTTCTTTAGTAAAGTTCCAAAGTCCTTTTGGTCATTCAGCAAATTGAACCCCCCAGAACCTCTTGGTTACAGTGCAGCTGTACTAGCCATCATGCCATGGCTACCCTATATATACCTAACTAGCATTTTTTCTTTGCTCCATCCTACCAATATATATATATGTTTACAAATGGATCAACTGAATAAACACTTCCATAAGACTATATTTTTTCTACTTTGATGGTATGTATTAAAGCATTGACGTGCAGATAACAAAAGCTCACTTAAAAACTATTTTCATGTGCATTTTTATGACACAACATATTTTTGTTTTCAAATGTACACCGCAAATAAATTAATTTGCCACAAGAGAGAGTGGCAGTCACGAAATATAGGAGCAAAGTAAGAAATTACCCAATAAATCACACAAACCAATCAACAACTTAGTACAGGGTCTTCCTTTCAACGTTACTTCTCATTTGGATCAATGGAAATAGAAAGATTTAAGGATTCTAAATTCTTTTAATGACGACAAAGGTTTATACTTTTCAAATTACAATTACTAAACATGAAAAAGTATCAGAATAAGAGCCACTTTGCCCAAGATGATCAGCTCAATGTTTATGTTGAATAAACCCAGCTCGGATGTCACTGATATCTGTGTGAAACAAACTGGTGTTCAAAGTAATTTCCCAGCCATCCCAAAAGCTAGAAAATTACTAAAGATGTCCGATTTAAGTGTCGATGATATTTAAATGTCAACCTGTGAATTTTTGCGTTACTTAGTAAATCAACTGAAAAAGTACTAGTGGTAAATTGATTGCAAATGTGCCAAGACACCCCTTGTCGTTAAATGTATGAATATTGATTATTGATTTCCTTTATTTTGTACTTGAGTAGACTTTCCCGCGTCTCGGGCCTTTTTGGGCTAAAAATATTCAGGGCTAACTCGAGAAAAAGCGTTCACTTTTTCTTGCAAGAGAAGTGGTATCATCATACACATGGCTTAGACTTATACACAGTAGGAAAAATAAAAATGATCGTGCGATCGGTGGATTTTTTGCTTGATCCAACGCCTGAAATCCAGAGATATGATACAAAAACTAATTTAATGCATCGATCAAGGTTCGTAACACACAAGAAGAGGACTTTTGTGGGTTTTTTGAGTAGGGCCATCAAGTTGGAAATAACAGTTATGCTAATTTATGGGGAATTAAACTAAAAATACTCCACGACCATGCCGAAAATTGACTGGATGGTCCAAGCCATTAACACCAACCCAAAAGACAGAACGATTAAAAAAATATTATAATAACCATTTATTGTCCTCAAAACAGAGTTGTAATTGAGAATACAAACAATATCCACCCAGACACTTTTCTTTTGTTATGATTGTTCATTGCTTGAGGTTGTTTTTAAACGTGGCAATGTGGGATTTGAAGGGCATCTCGACCTACCATGATTATTAAATTTCCAACGAGATATTTTTAGATCATGATATCTTGATACTCTCCTGAAATGATGTGACCAATAGGAAATATAAACTGATCATAAAATTATTTTGGTTGGCATGTTGGTTAGTCAGCAGACAGTGGGACCTCTTATGACAACAGGAAGCAAGCCGTAACCAAGTGACCTTGAAGGTGGGGAAAAAAGCCTATGTGTTTTAACACAATAACGATCATTTTGTAAAATGACTAAACGCTGTAGGAAAGGCAGGATGAGTGTAGAGTTTAATAAATACTAAAGAATCATCATCGACTGCCGGAAATTTTACCAGTGATCATTCCTGTTGCTGTGATGAAGGGCAAAAATAGACTTCGTTGTTATTTCCTTCATGGTATACGAATCAATCCTTATCTCTTTTGGGGTATAAATTATCTATATTTTTAGTCTGTCTATTAATATGCTGCTTCAACTCGTTACTCGTGTCAATAATTTCTACCTGCATTTTGGTAATCGCCTCGTTAGTGACATTGTTTACATTACGGTTTGCCAGCTGCATTGCTGGTGGTATGGCATCTGCAACACATGTTCAAGTATGATAATCTACTTTCACTATTGTCTTATTTATTCTAGTTTATAAAGATTGAGATGTGTTTGATGAAAGTAGGGAGCTTGTGGGAAAGAGTACTGGATGATTTACTGATTGGTGCTGCCTTTCACGACCAAGATAAAAAGATCTGCGTAAACAATAGTCAAATGACGCTATCGTCTAAAGTAGAAACTAATACTTAAAGAAAAGGTCTTAAGCCAACCAATAAAATGAAGTGGCCGGAAAATAATATAAAGTTACCTTGCATTTCGTTCTCTGTGCTGGTTGATAAGATTTGTGTAATAATTCTCAATCGTGGCTTTAGCTTTGGCTACTCTTTCAAGCGTACTTGATAACGCCACTGCACTGACGGCCATGTCTTCCCGAGGTTGTGACACCGAAGTGTCAAAATCTTGTGAAACCAAGNTGGATGATTTACTGATTGGTGCTGCCTTTCACGACCAAGATAAAAAGATCTGCGTAAACAATAGTCAAATGACGCTATCGTCTAAAGTAGAAACTAATACTTAAAGAAAAGGTCTTAAGCCAACCAATAAAATGAAGTGGCCGGAAAATAATATAAAGTTACCTTGCATTTCGTTCTCTGTGCTGGTTGATAAGATTTGTGTAATAATTCTCAATCGTGGCTTTAGCTTTGGCTACTCTTTCAAGCGTACTTGATAACGCCACTGCACTGACGGCCATGTCTTCCCGAGGTTGTGACACCGAAGTGTCAAAATCTTGTGAAACCAAGCTCTGTCTCGAAAAGGTTTCGTTTTCAAAAATACTACTTGATGTTCGTCTTCTAATCCATACTGCGGGTTTGCTGCACACAACACTCCATGACTTCCGACGCAGACCGATGCTTTTCTCCTTGTTTTTGCAAAGAAAAGAAACAAGATTGGAGTAAGTTCGGGAGTTATCACTGCGAGCCAATCAAAATACAGAAAGTCTAACAGTTAACCAATCATATCACATCTAAGACAATACACAACTAATCCACTCGATGAGGTCATGGGCTTCAGGTCAGGGAAAACTCGAGGCTTTCCGGAAAACCACAATTCACAGGGATCCAGCAGAGTTATATACGGCAAGGTCATCAGTGTCGCCAGTTCCCCCCCCCCCAAAAAAAGTCATCCGCCTTTTTTAATTCTGCTTTGTAAAAATTCCAAATTCGGAACTATTCTTTTTTAAACAATAGACAATTATAAACAATACATAATCGATTCACATACATAATTGACATAAGAGGATAAAGATGAGATCAATTGTGTATGACGAAGTGTTTCGAAACAACTCTAAAAGACATTACGTCAATGAACGAATGAAACCAGTTTTGAAAAATCACCCTCTAATTATTTGTGAAATTAAGTCTTTGAACTGAAATAATCCATTAACTGGTTACATTTCGCTGTGTAACTGCGGCATCTTTCCTGTAATTATAGTTCTGAGAGTAATTTTTTGTTGTACCAACAAAACTCTGATGACAACTTTCCAAATATATCTTAAAACAAGTGATAAGAAAATAACAGTACCGATATAACGATATTCACAGAAAAAATGTAGAATTCAAAAACAGAAGTTTTGTTGCAATACCCTACAAAAGAATGTCAGACCACAAATAGTTTTGTACACCTCAATAGAAAAATAAAAAAATATTACCTTTTTAAACACAGAATAGCAAGGAATCATAACCTTATTTTCCCTTAATCAATCAAGGTAGTGTATCTCAGCTGTTTGTTCTGGTGTTTTGACAGTCTGTTGTGGTTTGAGGTAGAAGTACTCTGTCTGAATCGTATATTTACTTCAAAAGTACTTAAAAACACGTTCTTTCAGCTAATATCAACGGGTTTATGGTGAAAACAGTTCTTCGTGAATCAAATTAGATGTATTTACAAAAAGTTCCCTCCTCTTTGACACCAAACTCTTTCATTATTTTGAATAGGTGATAAACACAGATATAGCTTTTCAATAAACCATAGCATGATACGCAAGAGAAACTCTGCGGGGGAATATATTGCCTGACAACGTCACGGTATCAAGAATGGGTAGCACGATATCAGTCAGCATCCTGTTTTCATCAAAAGATAAGGGTGGACGATTACAATCGTAGTTAAAATTCTCTCGTTACAAAAAATCGAGCTATTGTTCACTTTGTGGGAATGTGGTTCACTTAAGTGAGGTATTACAAGAGTAACTGCAATTCTTTAAACTACTATTAACGCTTCCGGCTGGAAACTTGGGAAAAGACACTTAAGATTTTCCCATTTAAAAAATAAAAAACTCCGTGTTCCTTGTAAAAAAAATCCGTGTTCCTTGTAAATCTGCAATGGAAATCCTTTTCCATGCCTTCTCAAATTAACTGTCACACTGTCAATCAGGAATACAGCATGGCTACACATTTAAAAAATACTCTTGTGAAAGCTGGAAAATCACTAAAGAGTTGGCTTAAAGCTGGTTCTCAGTGTCTCCCTCCCCATCTCACCCACTCCCTCCCTCTCTCTGTCCGTGTCTGTCTGTCTCTCTGTCTCTGTCTGTCTGTCTCTGTGTGTGTGTCTGTCTGTCTCTCTCTCTGTTTCTCTGTCTCTCTCTCTGTCTCTGTCTGTCTGTCTCTCTGTGTGTGTGTGTCTGTCTGTCTCTGTCTCTCTCTGTCTCTGTTTTTCTGTCTCTCTCTCTGTCTCTGTCTCTCTCTGTGTCCCTCTCTCTCTCTGTCTCTCTCTCTCTCTCTCTCTGTCTCTGTCTCTCTCTCCTCCCATCCTTCTTTCTAACTTTATTTTACTCTTTGCTCTTATCATACTCGATAGTAGTGTACTTTCTTCTTGTAGCGATAATAAACAATATACACTTATGCGTTTTGATACT
>RDPX01000087.1:1820706-1843311 GCA_003991215.1 Morbakka virulenta | reverse complement strand
AGAAAGAGAAAAAGAATGAGAATGAGAATGAGAAGGAGAAGAAGAATAAGAATAAGAATAAGAATAAGAATAAGAATAAGAATAAGAATGAGAATGAGAATGAGAATGAGAATGAGAATGAGAATGAGAATGAGAATGAGAATGAGAATGAGAATGAGAATGAGAATGAGAATGAGAATGAGAATGAGAATGAGAATGAGAATGAGAATGAGAATGAGAATGAGAATGAGAATAAGAATAATAAGAATAAGAATAAGAATAAGAATAATAATAGTAATAATAAGAAGAAGAACAAGAAGAAGAACAAGAAGAACAAGAAGAAGAACAAGAAGAAGAACAAGAAGAACAAGAAGAAGAACAAGAAGAAGAACAAGAAGAAGAATAAGGAAAAGAATAAGAATAAGCATAAGCATAAGAATAAGAATAAGAATAAGAATAAGAATAAGAATAAGCATGAGCATAAGCATAAGAATAAGAATAAGAATAAGAATAAGAATAAGAATAAGAATAAGAATAAGAATTATAAACTGAAAATAAAAAAATAATAAAATGATTATTCAGCAATAATAATAGATAATAGTGGCAGTAAAAAGTTCATACAGGAACGTTCAATGTCTGAAAGCCTTTCTATCCAATGTGCATACGCATACAACGAAGGTGTGCCAAATTCCTAAGGTTGTCGAGGCAATTTACCACAATACGTTCAATTTTACTGATTATGCCGACTTTCACATGTTCTGTATATGGTTTCGACAATTTTTTCATCATCATCATCATCATCATCATCATCATCATCGTCATCATATTCGGTTTTACGTCCATTTTCCACGCTGGCATGTGTTGGACGGTTCAATAAAATAGACATCCAGGCCAGTCTGTCCTTTACTAGATCTTTGGTGACAGCTTTTTACGTTTTCAAAAGTGTAAAACATTTTGAAAATTGTAAAAAGGCTGTTTTTACACATACAATAACAAAAATTCAGCCAACTAAAATTGTTACAGGATAGAATAAGAACCTATAAATAATACCACCATAATTAAAGGGAAAATAAAATATTTTCTAAGTTGGAAGGTTCCTTTTATTTGATTTATGTAAAATGTTTTTGCTTTCTTGTTTCTCTTTAATTTCTTGGTAAAAAATCGTTCGTCCTGCTCATCATTCAAATTGTTCAGATTTTCTTAAATGATTTAACGATAACTGTTCAAATATGATATTTATGTTGCATCAAAGATGGAGATACCTTTGAATAAAGTTTCAAAACTATTTCAATCTGGATATCAACTTTATTATTTGTAATAAACCCTTCCCGAAATATCTACTTCTTGGCTTTTGAACCAATCGCACTTACTAAGAGTATTAAAAGTACAAAATCTGACTCCTTAAAAAGGTTAGGATTTTCTTCTTTCCCTTCAATCAGTCTATTTCCAAAATTTATGTCTTGTCTGTCACTCGACACTTTCTTCTCCAAGTCGCTCTGCCATCCCAGTTTTTCTCTGCAACCTCAAACCCTTGATGATATTTTTCAGCCAAATTTTCTGCATTTTTTCCTCTACTGCTTTTTCCTGCTACCAGTGTTTCCCAGCTTTTTCTGAGATTTTATTCTGCCCTTTTTCTTAAATGTCCATGTTACCTTAATCTTGCCAACGCAACTTTCATGAAGTTTCTTTGTATCTTCGCTAGTTCGGTGTCCATGCAAGGAGATTCCAGGAGTCCATCTCAGCCTCCTCATTTCTGTACTTCCTAATATTCTTTCCTTTTCCTTCCTCAAAGGGACCACTTCCAGGCTATACAATAAGACTGGGTGGATTACACTTATGAATATTTTTGTCTTGATTTTCACCCCCACTCTTTGATCACTCACAACTCCACAAGAAAAGGTTACGGAACAGTGGCCCCTCAAATATTCCTGCTTAAACATCTTTTACCATAGAGTTCAGAAAAACTCTAAACGTATGCTCAAAACATACTTTTTGTCTAGGGCCTTTGCATTCTCTCATTAAACCTAGATTAATATGGATCGGTAGAAATAAAAATTTTGTTTTGTCATTCAATAAATGATGGATAATGTTTTTGTCACAAAACTATTTGTNAGTAGGGCTTGTTCCAGTAGTACTTGGCACTCTTCTTAACTTCAAATAATACATTTCACATAACAAATATCACATTAAAAATATCACATAAAAATATTAAAAATTGGATGAATATATACGAAATTGATGTTAATATTGACAGGATGTAAAACAACTCCACGAGATACAACTCGGTTGACCTTCAACTATTTGTTATAGCTCGCCAAATTGAAAGAAGAATGCGACAAATTTAACAGCCTGTGTGAATACTTTAGTTTGTGATGATGATGATAATAATTTTTAAACTTCAAGCGTATATTTTTCCATGTTATCACTTAATACAATTGTATGCCGTGTATACATTACATCATTACCCTAAGAAATACCACTCACTACCAAGGCATAGTATAATAATAATAATAATAATAATAATAAGAAGAAGAAGAAGAAGAAGAAGAAGAAGAAGAAGAAAAAGAAGAAGAAAAAGAAGAAGAAAAAGAAGAAGAAGAAAAAGAAGAAGAAGAAGAAAAAGAAGAAGAAGAAGAAAAAGAAGAAGAATAATAAAAAGAAGAAGAAGAAAAGAATACTAACAAGAATACCAACAAGAAGAATAAAAGAGAAGAATAACAAGAAGAATAAGAGTAAGAATAAGAATAAGAATAAGAATAAGAATAAGAATAAGAATAAGAATAAGAATAAGAATAAGAATTATAAACTGAAAATAAAAAAATAATTATTCAACAATATTAATAGATAATAGTGGCAGTAAAAAGTTCATACAAGAAGGTTCAATGTCTGAAAGCCTTTCTATCCAATGTGCATACGCATACAACGAAGGTGTGCCAAATTCCTAATGTTGTCGAGGCAATTTACCACAATACCTTCAGTTTTACTAATGATGCTGACTTTCACATGTTCTGTATATGGTTTCGTAACGAAGGCTTTATCGACAATGTTTTCATCTTCATCATCATCATCATCATCATCATGATCATCATCATCATATTCGGTTTTACGTCCGTTTTCCATGCATGTGTTGGACGGTTCAATAAAATAGACATCCAGGCCAGTCTGTCCTTTACTAGATCTTTGGTGACACCTTTTTACGTTTTCAAAAATGTAAAACATTTTGAAAATTGTAAAAAGGTTGTTTTTACATATACAATAACAAGAATTCAGCCAACTAAAATTGTTACAGGATAGAATAAGAACCCATAAACAATACCAACATAATTAAATGGAAAATAAAAGATTTTCTAAGTTGGGAGGTTCCTTTTATTTGATCTATGTAAATTGTTTTTGCTTTCTTGTTTTAAATACCAACAAAAATCTGGAATGACAATACTGTTCCAGATTTTGTTGGTATTTTGTTTCTCTTTAATTTCTTGGTAAAAAATCGTTCGTCCAGCTCATCATTCAAATGGTTCAGATTTTCTTAAATGATTTAAAGATAACTGTTCAAATGTGATATTTATGTTGCATCAAAGATGGAGATACCTTTGAATAAAGTTTCAAAACTATTTCAATGTGGATATCAACTTTATTATTTGTAATAAACCCTTGTCGAAATATCTACTTTTCTTGGCTTTTGAATCAATCGCACTTACTAAGAGTATTAAAAGTATAAAATCTGACTCCTTAAAAAGGTTAGGAATTTCTTCTTTCCCTTCAATCAGTCTATTTCCAAAATTTATGTCTTGTCTGGCACTCGACACTTTCTTCTCCAAGTCGCTCTGCCATCCCAGTTTTTCTCTCCAACCTCAAACCGTTGATGATATTTTGCAGCCAAATTTTCTGCCTTTCTTCCTCTACTGCTTTTTCCTGTTACCAGTGTTTCCCAGCTTTTTCTGAGATTTTATTCTGCCCTTTTTCTTAAATGTCCATGTTACCTTAATCTTGCCAACGCAACTTTCATGAACTTTCTTTGTATCTTCGCTAGTTCGGTGTCCATGCAAGGAGATTCCAGGAGTCCATTTCAGCCTCCTCATTTCTGTACTTCCTAATATTCTTTCCTTTTCCTCCCTCAAAGGGACCACTTCCAAGCTATACAATAAGACTGGGTGAATTACACTTATGAATATTTTTGTCTTGATTTTCACCCCCACTCTTTGATCACTCACAACTCCACAAGAAAAGGTTACGGAACAGTGGCCCCTCAAATATTCCTGCTTAAACATCTTTTACCATAGAGTTCAGAAAAACTCTAAACGTATGCTCAAAACATACTTTTTGTCTAGGGCCTTTGCATTCTCTCATTAAACCTAGATTAATATGGATCGGTAGAAATAAAAATTTTGTTTTGTCATTCAATAAATGATGGATAACGTTNTAAACGCCATAATTTGTAAGACCAAAGTACAACACTTTTAGTACTAAGGGCTGATCGAAGTTTTTTTTTACAAAATGCAACGTGTATATTACAGCCAATGATCTTGGTTGAGACGGAAGAAACGTCGCAACTACAAAGTACCACTATGCTTCTTTTATTTGAACATAATAAGTTACTTTACTTTCTTATTGCTCAGTGTCTGTACGAGGAAATAGACCATCACGTCGAAACAAGTAGAAAACGTCGCACCTTGGACAATCAATTCACTAACTTGGATGCATATTGTTTAAAGCTTTTTTCTATATTCTACCATATCAAACTCACTCCTGAGCCAAAGAATAATAAATGTCTACTCTTTTGTTACTTGTCCTGGCGACGTCTATGACATATTGCCTTTTTTCCCATTCATTCTAGAAAAAAAGGCAGCTTAAATTGATTTTCTATTTTAATGTGAAAGAAAACATAACAGAACTTAAACCTGGACAATAATAACCACCTGTTTTGATTACATTTCATGTAATTCCAGACGAAACCGAACTAGTTTCCCTAGGAAACCCATCCCTGTGATATGTCTAGAATTATACACCCAGACTGTGGTTTCAATTACTTGGGGATGTTTCATCATTTTTTACATTGGGCAAAATATTGTCTAGTTAATGTGAAGGTTTATTTTGTCTATTTGGCTTGTGGTTTCAGCTAAACACATACACTATTCTGTAGTTTTCTTATGTTAATATTTTATCATTCGCCAAAAAGTACCCAGGAATGGAATAATACATTATTCTAGGATGGAGGAAAATTTTCATGGTGTATTGTCTGTGATACTATAAATACAGTTACCTGGTAATATCGAGTTCGTTGGAGTTTACATAAATTTAATTAAAGTAGATAAGGTACCAAATTATTTCTTGCAGTTCAGCAAAACACTCATGTAGCATGCAGTGAAATTGTAATATTACCAGCGTATGAAAATTCTACTTTAACAAAAAGCTAAGAGTGCTCTCCAGACGGTGTGTACCTGTTTTTTGGGATGCACGCGTGTGTCTACGTGAGAGTCAAACGTATAATTCAAAGGCGAGAGAAAAAGAGCTGAAAAGATAAATACTGAGGGAGAAAAAACCAGAATGAGAGAAACAGAAAAAGAAGGGAAATGAAGGGAAAAAAAGAAGAGGGATGGAAGAGAGGGAGACAAAAGAGCAGGTTATACAGAGAAAGAAAAGAGGGAGCTGAGTGTAGAAAGAGATAGATGTGTAGGTCGATAGGTGAATAAATAGATATACAGATCGACAAACAGACAGACAGATAAAAAGATTGGTAGTTAGAGAGACGGATAAATTGATAGATAGATGTATAGATATATAGATAGATGGATAGATAGATATACAGATAGATAGATGGATAGATAGATAGATAGATAGATAGATAGATTGATGGATGGATGGATCGATGGATCTATAGATAGATAGATAGATAGATAGATAGATAGATAGATAGATAGATAGATCTATACATGTATTCGAGAACTTGGACCAGAGATCTAGCAATTGTGGTTCTGGACTGCCCAGGAAAGCCCAGTTAACCTGAAAACTATAATCTCTCCTTATCTTTCAGTAATTCCAGGTCTTTATTTTAATTTTTTGCGTTTGTGAAAGCTTTCCTTTAGTTGACTCGTCTCATTCTTGCGATTTGTGAGAAGACCCTCAATGGAAGTGTTAGTGTTAAGGGTTTCGACGTTGGTTGCTTTTTACGTTTTTTTTCGATTACATTCTACAATTCATCTTCATTGCCTTCCCATCTCCGGTCAATGGGGTGTTCCTGCTGTAAGAATACAATAACTTGAACCTAATGGAAAACTTTTTATGTGCTTTCGATGGTATCTGGTTTTCTCTGTCCTCTGTGGAAAAGGCTTATCTCTTTGCTAGATTATTTCCAGTTCCCCTCTAAACGACACCGTTTGGGCTTTTTTGCCATAGTTTCCTTCGGAAACTAATCGGACTTCTGCCTCTGCCATCATTATTCCAGGATAGCTTAGAACGGTTATTTATGTGCTTGATCAAACTAAACCTCCGAGTCTAGATTCGATTCCGGTATTTGTCTTGAACCAATGTGCTGCTGTACTGTCTTGCTGTCCAAACTTCTCAATCAATCCCTATCGAAGCCTTGTTTTCCTTGGTAAGTCTGCTTCTAAAAAGATTTATCATTTGTGACATACCATAGAATATCTTACACTTCAGGCCATTTTCTACCTCTAAAAATCTATCATGCCTCCTTGCATTACTTCTGAACAACTCCTCCGTCATCTCATTTGGATGTTCTTGATCGAGTTCACAAGCCTGCTTGTAACATGATCGGTTCAAATCTTGCTGCTACTATCTAACCTTTGTCTCTTAGATGAAATGTGCTTAGCCTTAGTCTCTTTACAGGTTCGCTGGCACCAGCTCAGTTTTTTTCATTCCGTGTGACTCGTTTCCCTTTCTGTCTTTATCTTTATGCAGTTGTTCTTCCACTTTGCAATAAATCATTCTATACATGCAGATTCTTCTCTCCCTTTTTTCACAGTTCCTTATACTTGTATGGTTCTTAACCCTGAAGTAGATCTACCAGTTGCTCCTAAACTTCTAGTCGAGTCATTTTGAGTAATTCCACTGATAGCATAAACTCACAATGCGTTATTGTTAATATCGCCTGAAGCTTCCTCTTTGTTATAGGACCATACCCATGATCAACTCTTGTGAAATCCGCAGGATTTTGCAATGGAAATGCTTCTCTGGTGCCAATTGACTTAATAATTCTTTCCTTTAAAATCCAGCCCATCATTTATTTTGCTCAGCTTCAGCTGTTGAAACTGGACCGGTTTGCCTCTTGACAGGAACGTTTGCGTAGCGTCTTTTTCAGGGGAGTTGTCTGGAGATTTAGGAACTCTTATGTATCATTCCGCAGCCTTGTGCCTCTTTTGTCTCCTTTTCAACCCAGGCCTGTTTGTCTCTTCGACGACTCCTCTTCACTGCTCCATACAGTTGTATGTACTGTTCCTGTGCAAGTAAAGACTGTTTTCTTGTTCATGTTTGGTATTTGCATATTTTGTTTTTACGGCTTTTAGGTCCTCTGTCGAGTCCTACATTGCTTTTGGTACTTTCATTCATGGCAACTATGAAGAGGAAACACTTCTCATTAGTATCTGGGTCCTTTGAAAAATCACAAACCGGTTCGATGAGTTCTCTTGTAACCATTCAGACACGTCAGAATTTACCAATTACACGACTGCATAACCCTTTTCCTTTTCACGTCTTTTCGATCACTTCAATTTCAGCCTGAGTACCCCCTCTCCTACTACAAAATGGTGATGGAAAAAATTATTTACTACTTTGAAGGCTTGAACATCTGTAAGTGATACGGCTTACTTTGTGCTCACACATATGTAGTCAAAGTCGTTCTAAATGTTGCCGTTCCGGTACGTTTAGGTCCACTTGTAGGTGTTTTGGTGTTTGAAGAAGGTAGTACCTATACAAATATAATTTTTGTCCAAAACGTATCCCTACCAATCTCATGTTTATCTGGATTACTCTCATACAAAACAGTAACTTCCTCACTTATCAGTCTACCTTGATCTATTTACCTAGTTTTGTTCATTTCCATCATTATATGCTCATAGACTTTCATCTCCCAAATCATTCCCGCCATTTATATATAATGTTCTTATACTCCACGACCCAAATTTAGTTTTGTACTGGGAACAGGGGCAGGAAAGACCTGGGTACAAAACTCCTCTCGGCTTTCACCTATATAGTTGAACCTCGATCATTCGAACACCGATTATCCGAACAAGGTCTTCGGGTACGGGTAAATATTCACGAAGACATACTTTGCGTAGCTCCATACTCGAGGACAATGTTTGTGGTACAGAAGGTCTTAAGCTACGTCAAGCGAAATTCATGTAAATATATTTGTAACCTTCCGTTCTAACGTAAATACATGTGCACGTATATCGAGTAAGGTGTCGTTTGTTTACGGATAATCAGTTATCCGAACAAATTGCTTGCTACCCCTCTTGTTCGGATAATCGGGGTTCAACTGTATTCATTATGGGTACATTTCTGGGCACCGATGGCAAAAACATTTTTTTTATGTCCCTACAAATGTCCAACCTTTTCTCTATCCTAATGATGTTGGTCGAATTGGGTTCAATTTTTTTAGTTTCTGTAGTGGTTGGACTTTTACAAGATCGAATTACTAGTCCCACAACCCAACCACCTGATTAAATGCTATCAAATGGGTTCGTTTTTTCTTTGCTTTCATAACAAAGCCAGTGCACACTCGAGGAAATTGGATTACATGGTATCAGATTTTCTGCAAGATTTAATCGTTTTTAATTCGTACATATACACAGGGTGGAAAATGAGTATCAAAGAAAAAACATGATATAATTACGTTTTTTATTTTTTTTTTGTATATATAAGATTCAAAGAATTTACTATAATCCTTTAGAACTCCTAAAAGACAGGCCATGATTTTCTATCTTGTCTAAAATTTCATAACGAAAACGAGTTTCCGACTGCTCCAATACTTTAGGTATAGTATAACTTACCAAAAGGTATTTTATTGCTTACCAGTATTGCTTTCAAAAACGTACAATCTACTATTATCTCATGTGTGTCATTTAATTATTAACTTCGTCCCTTCTAAAAAAAATCCGAAATAACTCTGAAAACACGCTATTTCTAATGTGAAAACACAAGACAAGAACAGTCCTTTTGTAAAAGCCTTCCACTGGACTTAAGAAGTGGCGCTTTGTTGAAAGATGAGATGCAATTGATTGATTTGAAATTGTTTAGAAGGAATATCATAAGCAAAAATTGTTAGCGTAGGAGTTTAAAATTCTGTTATGCTGAGTACTACTTCCTTTTCAGATTCAAATTAAGTAACTCGGTTCCAGTTACAAAGAAAGAAACTGCCATTTATTAGATCTATTTCCAGACTTGGATCACCTTCCTTAACATTAGCATGTGCCGGCGACATAATAATCGATTTATTTTCTGATAAATGTGAGAGATTTCCGATCCTCCCACAGGAACGGCGATTTTATTGAGTTAAGAATCTAGAGCGGCGTCAATCATATTTATGAACATTTATGGTCAAATGGGGCTGATCAGAGAATAGTAATATACTAAGTACTTTATTAAATGTAAGCCAATATCATTTATCTTTTCCTGCATCTAAGTTGCTTCAGACTTAACTCCCAAATTCATGTTAAATTGGTATCATCAAAGTTAGTTATGAAACTGATTATTTGGTTTAGCCACTTATATTATTCCGTTTGAGATGTATTTGGATCATGGAAACGATATTCTTCCAACATACTTGACCTATTTTGAATGCAGACTGCATGAGGCGTAATATTTAGGGAACAAAATTAAAATTGAATAAGCAGGTGGGGCTCTTAATTACTGTTATTACCTTGCTAGGTAATCACTTATAATAATTAATCATTAAAAACAAAAAGCACGTTGTGCTTTTTCAGTTTGGATAAGAGCTGGATTGAAAACTAGGAAGAGAGAAAAGTGGTGTGAAATTCCTCTTTTGCACAGGTCCGTTACCATTCTTGTCTAACGAAAGGTCTCTCAATTATATACATAGCAAAAAGTGCAAGCTGTTTCTGGAGAACTCTTGAGGGTTCATTTGCACCGAGAGAAACAAGAAAAGAGTTAATCTAAACGGCCTAAATTTTTCTAGAAAGTAAACAGAACAAAATGATTGCTTGAGATTAGCAGCCATCCTACATGTGGTCATCAGGATAGTACTCGCTTTTGCCACAAGAGTGAATGAATGTCAATTTCTGACGGTAGGTCGTAGCCAGTATTGTATCTACACCCTTGTATCTACGGTACCTTTGTATTAAAAGATTATCTGACTGATGACCTTAAGAAATAAGAAGGCTGGAAAAATAGGATTGTCTGTATAAAAGAACCAGAATCGCCCATGTTAGGATGAACTGTAATCCCTCTTTTTTTAAATCGATGTAAACTATACTTCAACACTGCAGTTGAAAGAATTACAGAATTAACAAAAAGATTGAAGCATCAAGAATGATAAAACGTAAGACATACAGGCGAAAAAGAAAGCTACCTAATATCAAAACACTTCCAGGAGTTGCAATTCATGTAAATGACGTAATGAATAAAACGTGATTTCTATAATTTCAACCCTTGCTTTCTTTTTCGGAAAATATCTGTGCGAAGCGCTTAATAATATATTTTACGCATTACATATATATTTAATTAATTTTAAAAAAATTGAGTATATAGAGTTTTTAAAAAATACATATTCTCTCACGTGGTTCATACTATTGCAATTTCTAGTGTTCGAAAAGTATGATACCTACCCTTTGGCATTTCAATAACGATTTGGACGGTGCTATGTCCTGCTTATTCCTTGCATGGAGTGCTTAATGTCTTCTGAAAACATCAGACAATAAATTTAGACATCACGTGGTAATCCATGGAGTTACCATCAAACTTTCCAATTTCTAGTGGTGTTTTCTTTACTAAAGTCAGTGTCGGGTTTTTTTTGTAATTTTATTGCACATGCAAACAAGGTTTCGATGGCGTGTTTTTGAAAGCGGTGAAAGAATTTTTTAATTATGCTGGGGGAAGAACAATATTACAGAGTACAGTGAAATATGCCTGTGGCATTACAAAACCAAACTGGGTCTTTTTCAATTTTTGGAACTGCTGCTCGTTCACTTACGTTTTCTGCAAAAATGCTGTACCTCAGAAAGCTGTGACGAGATCCAAAAATGGCATTACCTTGCCACCTTTGTCAATCCCGTCTGACGTGTTCATGCTTGCAAAATGAAAATGGTATCTTTATTTCCTGAAAACGGCTCTGTGAAATTCGATTAGTCATAGGTGGTATATAGACGTCCCCCGACTCTCGAAAAATACTGGCGTTCTCTGGGAACCGCAAGGTAACCGCTCAACAATTACAAGCCAACATGTACGGCTTTTACTCTTCGGTAACTGAAACCGGTAATTTCCAAGCCGATTTGTGCAACTTTCCTATTCTATTTGAATGAGTTGGTAAAATATCTGGGCTTAAAAGTTGTGGAAACAGTCCGATACGGTGGTCAGGTTAAAAACCTCTGGATGCTTTTTCTTGAAAAGACTCGGATATGATTATTCGAATGTGTCTTCAGTTTCAATTATTTCCCTCCTGTGCCATTCGACATAAATGCGTTGACTTTTTATTGGAGGACGTGTGCTGTCCCCGGATGCCAGTTACTGTTTGGAATCGTGATTCCTTGGACGACTGTGGGACGACTTTGTCAGGCACATCAAGCATTTGTATCTATGGAACGTCTGATGTATCATATATACCTTTTTAGAATGGTACCGTCTCCTGAATTTTTGTAGGGGTAGGGAGCAACATAACCATTTCGGGTTTTGTTTATCGTAAAGCGCCATGTTTATTTTTAACGCTGGCTCGACGGTAAAGTATTGCCCAACCATTTTTTCAACAAAAACGAAAAATCTGCAACGAAAATCGCCTTGACTAAATTTCAAAATCTACAAACTGTATTCTGTGATCCTTTGTCTTACACAACGACCTGTGCCCGATGTTTCAGAATTTGAAAATAAAATATTTCAAACTGTATCCTCCTTTGGGAAATGAGTTAAGTATTGATGCTCCCTGTACTTATTCCCAGGTCAATTTACTTAAAAAACTGTTGACACAAAATGATAACTTGTTGATAAGAACCAAAGTAGTACGATGCTAAACAATCACTTGTCAGCTGAATCTTTTTCGGTCAAATTTTGAAATATCGCCCTTTTGCAGGAAATAACCAAATGACAATTAACAGCGAATTCATATTACTTAGAATGACACATGAAAAAATATGCTAGAAATAAGTATAGTAAAATAATGTACATTTATTCAGGTAATTTTCAACTTTTGTTCCATTTTTGGAACATTGTGTATAAATAGGTTAAAATCTAAGGGTTGTACCCAATTTCAGGCTTGATTAAAAAAGTATCTTTTTTGTTCAAAACATTTTAGGCACTTTGCGCCCCAAATTCCTATCTCTAACCTCGAATGGATGTGGTCAATAGAGTGAAAGATGGACAGTTGTTAAAATGTTCTAAAGACGTATTTACGGTTTCGTATCGCTGTCGACAACACTAGCTTTGTAACTACATTTAAAGTTCTCATCTCTCGCCAATGGTATGTGAAACTGTAGTGTAAGTGTTTGACTTTCTTACAATCACAATCTGAAAGCTTTTTTTAACCGCAAACGCAATTCTACTGCATTAAAATGACGGAGCAAAAACCTGCAGGTGACATTTATCTTCAATAATCTTTTTAAGCACATATTAACCCCTGTGTCCCATTTTTTGACATATAAAACCCAGATTTACTTAATAATTCGTCAATCTTAATACGAAAACCTAGTGTCCTAGCAACCAATGAAACAGATAAGGCATTGCCTAACAACAGTTCTTGACAGCATACAAAATATCTAAATGTAGATTACGAAATAATCCATGTTATTAGTTTTGTTTCACTAACTGAATAATATCCTTCACAACAGCTAGACGATACAGTATTGGTTCACCAGAAATGGCTCAAATAAAATTGGTTGAGTAGAGAGTTATAATTGGCAGTGAAGCTCTTTTCATGTTGGTCCATAAAAAGGATAAAGATTAACATGCGGTCACATGGTGCTTGGGAACAGTGTTGTTTTGTTGCTCCAAGGCATTTTTTGTTTTTATCTGCTCGGTTTTTCTCTCAAACATAATTAAGCCGACAAAATAAAATTAAGCATAAAATGGAAGGATGGAAGACTACTTCACGAAAACGTGCCGATTGCGTGCCAACATGCCTATGTCCACTGGTGGTTTCTGCTTCTTTTCTACTGTACAAATTCCGCGTTGCTTTTGAAAAACCAAGCCTTGCGAATTGATTTTGGAGTCAGGTGGGCAAAACTACAACTTAGCCAAAAAATTTCAGTAGTTGCTAAAAATCATTTTTAGGCAACCTACATTTGAAAAAAGCAAAAACATTTCGAACAATTTTAACCTAATGATTCAAACTAGCGTAACACTTGATCTTAAGGTCAAAAATCACCGAAGAGACAATACTTAAGTTAGCGGATGCTTTGTTTTCACGAATTGGTACATAGGAACAAGATTGTCACGATATCCGTGATTCCTTTGAGTTTTAATATCTTAAAACCAATGCAAGTTCTCGAGTACCTGAGAAGATCGTCCTTGTGCTCAAGTTTCAATATGAAGAATATTTTGGCGTGGGACAGTAGAACAAAAGCTTTCGGCAGAAAAGGCATGTTTAAAGAAACTGTTGATCGCTTCTCATAAAAACTTTATGAAAAATGCTTCACTGCAAGCAAAAATAATCCCGCTTTTGACCTGGCTTCATACAATCACCGTATTTTTCCGAACACAATTTATAAGTTGTTCGGTCAAGGTTTCAATTTAGAATTAAAGCATTAGTTACAACTTGCTTGGTAGGTAAGCTTTTACGATCTTCTTTCCATCCACGAGGTGGATCCATTTTACACAAAACAACTGTATATGTGCAACTTTATCCAAGACTACCTACTTTAATCTTCCATTGCACAAGGGCTGCATAACGAAGGGCGTAACATTGCTATTTAAATAGGTTTCCTGTTATAAGGAACCACTTCATAAGAGAGTTACTGGTCAAAATTAAGGATATTGTACTTCATGGGTTAAGTGCCCTCTTAAGCAAGCGCCCCTTTTTCTTAACATTAGGGTTTATTTGTCTATGTAAAGTAAATGAAATAATTTTGTATGGAATTTATCAATCTTCTCGTTCCTTTTTTTTGTTAATTTTAGAATAAGCGCATCTTTAATAAGCCCCCCGCTTTGAAGGGTAATCTTTAAAAAAAGCATCTTTCGAAGGGCGATTTTTTTAATTAAGCGCTTTGGCGGCTTATTCGAGGAAATACGGTAATTGAGAAGTTTTGTAAGTAAATGAAAACTTGCTTAGAAACGTTTGGATATTAGTTCAGCTCGAAGAAAAATTTACACTACCTTAGGGAATATAATCTATTATTCTGATAAATATATAATATATATACTATATAAATATATATACTATATAAATTAGTATAACATAAATTGGAGATCATGCACATAGCTTTTTATCCTCTGCAATGTTCTATTAACTTTTCCCAAAAGAAATTCAAAGCGCAAAGGAGAATTTTTTTCATATATAATTAGGGAATTAAATGAGATTTTTGCTGCTTAAATATGGTCACAAGTGGTTTTAAAAAAGAGAACTCTCGCTAGTGAAAACCACAGCTACCTATACAAATGCCTTTTGCTGAAGCTCCCGGGGTTCAAATCCCATCGTTTCCCGAGGGATTTGTCCTTTACTGTAAGCTATCCCATTTTATTACAAAGTCGTGTAAATTCGAAATAAAATAAAGTGACCTTTAACAGCTATATATTTCACTCAACGTGTTTTCCTGTTACTAGAGACAAACTAACGAGCTTAGTTATCTGTTCGGGGATATAAGTAGTAGATTACATCAAATAGATAAATGAAAAAAACATGTAAAAATCCTAATAACGCGGGGTCCTTTGTACCGACGTGATCCCTAGGCTTCATCAACGTGAAAACAATAACTTAAAACAAATCTTAAATTCAGCTTAACTACCTTATTAACTACGTCCTCTCCGTCCTCATAAGCTAGGTTTCCGAAGAAAATATCTAAATAATTTCGTTGTTCAGCATACTGGTTCCTAGCTACCGTCTCTTAAAAATATGATTCAAGGCTTCAGCATAGCTTGGATAAAAATCTTATTCGCATACTTTTGCATTCTTTGTGTATATGTATGTATGTGCGTATGTAGGTATGTAGGTATGTATGTATGTAGGTATATATGAATGTATATATGTGTGTGTGTGTGTGTGTGTGTGTGTGTGTGTAGGGGGTGCGCCTTATCAGGTGAGTTTTTCAAACGCAACTTGCTATATAGTTCTACAGTCCTATCGTTCTTCTATGAAATGAAAACGAAAGAAACGAGTATCCCTTTGTGGTATATTACCTTCAATAAGATTCTTTGGTGATTTGTGGCTACACTATTTAGGCAGTAACGGAAACCTCAAAAACAAAATTGTAAGATTTTATGTTAATAACTAAAGTTGTGTACGGTCAGATTTGACCTAGGTAGCAAAGTTAAGCGGCAAATGCATCATTATCGCCTGCGCGAGTTTAGTCGAAGTAACAGAGTGATTTCAAAAGCTAGGAACTCAAGAAATAGAAATACAGACAAAATGAAGTATTCGCTTTTACAAAATCAGAAGCAGCAAGAAATAAAGAAATTACTAAATTCAGCCCTCAGATTAGGTTATGTTGTTCAGTCCTATCCTTTTATTTATCATATAGCACAGAGTATGTGGCACTTTACGATGTATATATATATATATATATATATATATATATATATAAATTACCATCTACATTCTAAACAAAAGAAATGTAATTGCTTCTCAGTCTAGACACATAAACAAATATAGTCTTTTTTTCTTTTTTTGGTTTTAATGTTCCCCCAGTTACTGAGGCTCAAATGGTGCTTTTAAAGGGACTTATGTTTTGGGCAGTGAGGAATTTCTTGGCAGGATACCCCTCATGACGCCAACCAATGGCTTTTTCGTTTTGTATAGTTTCAAATTCTTTTCGCCTGCGCAGGAATCGAACCGCACGGATACAGTAAAGTAACTGCACTAACCATTAAGCCACGGCTCCTCTATAAAAAAATATACTCTATTGAACCACAATACGAGAGACTGACACCCCCCACCCCCAATATGACATTCCATTAATTATCTTTTAAGATCTTGTTTCTAACGAATTCTTTAGTTTCAACTGAAGATTGCTTCAGAGAGCACGAAGCTCTGAGTATTAAAAAGTTTTGCGTTTTTTCATTGACTACCTTCCCATAATATGATATTGCTCTACTTGTTTGTGTATACAGCACTCTATTTTGAAAAAAGGTAATCAATCAGTGTATATATATTGAAAATTGCATGCACTCACTCTCTCACACAAATGCATACACTTTTTATACTGTGTAAGTTGAACCTCGATTATTCGGATTTCGTATTATCCGAACAAGATCTTCCGGTCCGGGTAAATATTTACGTAAATAAATGTACATGTATATCGAGTAAGGTGTCGTTTGTATACGGAAAATCAGTTATCCAAACAATCAGTTATCCGAACAAATTGCTTCTTGCCCCTCTCGTCCGGATAATCGAGGTTCAACTGTATCTGTTGCCGAAACTGAAAATAAATACAACAAATAGTAATTAATCTGACGTTATGTACTTTGTTGTATCCCATATTTCGATTACAGCTTCAAATAATAGTCAATGTCGAACAAATTCAAGCTCCAGCTTATTTTTCATGTCAAATTATACACCAGAAATAATATTTTTACAAAGTAAAATTTATTGGGAAATACCTCTGGATATTGATGAAAACGTGTTAACCAATATATTCGTACGTCTAGAATTGTTTTATCGACAGAAAAACTGTTTAAACAGGGGGAAAATTGTTTCACTTACGGGACCAATAGTCACGAAAGTTTTTACAATCACTTGATTTTCCAGAAAAGGCCTTTTCCCGTTCTCTCGCGTTTGCCCCGCACTTCATCTGCGTTTTTAAAATGTTTTTTCTTTTTTTTAGTTATACTGTTGTCATTCAAACCTTCTTACGACGGAGAGCACAAACGATTCTGTTCACGGCAAGGCGATACTTGGTACACCATGAATTCCTTAAACATCCAACAGAAAAAATTTCCTATTAACACCGCTTTTCAGGCGACAATCGTTCCAGTAAGTGTGAACGGAAAATACAACTTGGTCTTACTTACGGGAAAGACCTCATCGCCGACTTGTGAATAACTATACATTATTTGGAATAAAACAGTTTGCTGGCCAAAAAACGAGTAAGGTATCGAGTTCGAACTGGGTGCAATTTACTAAGAACTGTGCTAATTGTTGTTGCCTTCTTTACTCAATAATCCTAGGTATTCCCAAAGATTACTGTCACCTATTCCACATACCTTAATGGGATAACGTAACCCGTGGACCAGACCGTGACCAGTAAGACGTCGGGTAGCTACATAAATAAACAGAATACTACCAATAAAGACAGAGATAATGTTCGGATGTGCCTTGTTTGTGCTTAATACTTAAAGGAGTACGAAATATTCTTTGGTAGCAATATCTTTTTAACTTAAGGTAAAACGCGGAATCAAGTCTTCTCTTAAACAGTTATCAGGGAATTTTAAGTGAATGTTGTTATTCTTTACAATTCCAAACACTGGATGTTTTGATGGAAAATAATTGCTTTGAAAGAGTTTATTGAGGTGTGTAACACAGTTATCCTTTCTATTTTAGACCTGAAATATATTATTACCAACTAATCTTAACCGGCACTGAGCAGAATTATATTGTTATAGAATCCATTAATTAAGGCAATGCATGAGACTTATTCAAAAATAAAAGTGAATTTTTTTTAATATTTTCACAAACCACTGTTCTCACACAATAGCAGTCTTTACTTTTCCCATGATAAAAACATTTATATAACCCAATGAATTGATAACATACACTCCCCACTCTGAAGACAAGAGAGAACCAGAATTCCAAATACCAGTGTATAAATCGATTTTTCTCTGCAACTCAACAAACCACCAACAATATCATTTCATACTATCACATATCGTTTTCACTAGTTAATCTTTTATTTCCACAGTCAGACAGCAAATAACCAAAACCTTTGTAACGAGTGTCTTCCATACGTTTATAAAAAAATATTTGCGGATTGTGGTTTTTAACAACTTCCTTCCTCGTTACTGGAGCAAATCCAAGACATGTCTCTTTCGTGGTTATTAAAAGTCTTTATCTCAAAAAACATAATAGACCATTTTTTCAAATATCTCAATGGTACTACCTGTTATTACTTTATTGAATTGGTAGTCTGCCACTCCTATTATTGGGAATTCATGCTCTAATCTTCACTGTTGTACTGAGGGTATCAAAGAGACCTAACAAGCCGGAGGTCAAGAAAAAGGCCTAAATAGTTACTATACGATAATAATACAAAGAAAGCCATGTTTAAACTATGTTGCGAGGTATATCTTGGCCCTTGCTGTGAGGGGTCCCAAAGAGTTTTGGCTAAAATGATTATATTTACGTAGACAACGAAATAACAGCAGGCAAAAATAGACACCCCACAGATAGGAACTGGACAGGATATTCCAATACATATTAATGCATGACAGGGACAGGGAGAAGGGGAAGAAGAAGAAGAAGAAAAACAACAACAGCAATAATAACAACAACACGTTTATCATTGTAGGATTTGGCCTTTCTTTTGAATTGTTTCCAACAAGGAACTGCACCAACTATTTTTATTAAGAGCATCAGTTGAATTTCAATTTGTCATTCTTACTTCATCCTTCACAAAATCAACCCAGATCTTTTCAGGTCAGCTTCTTCCTCTTGCTCTTTCAACCTGTATATTCATAACTCATTTCGCCTGCGAGTTACCATTCTTACGTTTCACATGACAGTCTATTCAAGTCTAACTCCCCTTCCTGATTCCCTTTCCTAGATTTTGGGTACCTGTAATTCTCTTAACGTTTTCATTTCAGATCCCATCGTCTGTGAAACATGCATCTTAACATCTTCAATTGCTTTACATTTAAGGACCAATTTTCCTAACCATATACAAGGCTTGATCTTATAATTGATGGATATAAAAATACTCTAGTTTTTTTGGGGGTAATCCAGTAAAATTTATACCATTAATGGGGATTGTCTTACTAGTATCCTGCTGCAGGTCTATCAATAAAAACACCACTGAGAGTGTCACCTCATCACCACTCTCCTCATTTATCACTGCAACATAAGCTAGACAGTGTCTTTTATCCCCTCGTTTAATACTATTTTACCAGAAGGCTCAGTCGCTCTTCTGGTGATGAAAACAGTTCTCTGTTTAGCTGTCAGTAATGCCACAGATCTTCAATCCAATTTTTCCTTCGTGAAAGCTTACCACCTTTCCGACTCTCCTCATTTTTCTGGATTTCTCGAGACTTTTCTTTTGACTCGTTTCTCTTTAAACCTATAACCAATTGCTATCTCTCGTTTAATGAAGCCATTTTATGAATTTAGCTTTTAACCTCGAACAGCTAGGTTGTGGGACCCTCCGAATTCTGAGTGTTTTCTTCATTAGATCTAACTTTGAAATCAAGGCTTTTCAAACATACACGGACAAGAGCATTAGTATAACTGCCGCTTTCAATACTAACATATTAGTTGAGGGGATGAAAAACACAGACAATATGCCTTTGGGACTGTCATCCATTACATTAAAGATTAATTATCTTTAAATTGAAAGATAAGTGAAACTCCTTAATTTCACATATTCAAGGGTTTTAAAATAAGACAGTTTGTTCTGTAGCTGAGCAATGTCTGTATTGGTTTAAGTGGCAAGGTCAATTCTTAAGTGGTGATTAAATGGATTCTGCATTTAATTACAGTGGAATGTTATTTGTGTATACTCTTTAAAACATATTTAGGCGAGAGAGGCGTTTCTGTCTGCCAAAGACAAGATCCAAGATGATATTTCGTTTCCCAAGTTTAATACGTAATTTTTTAAAAGCAATATTGCTGAATGAAGTATAATGCTTATTGTTTTTATTACCATACTATCAATTTACTGATATTTTATACTTCTTCGACAGAAGTGTAATGAATTGAGGGAAGAAGAAAAAAAATGAAATTATGAGTATCTGGAAAGGGATGTCGCGAGACTGTTGACTATCAGGAAACTAATATTACAATTATCATCGGATCGGATTCTTTAACATTCGGAGGAGGAAAAAAATTAGACCTTTGACCAATGTTTAAAGAAGCAATTAGTAGCATTTTTGTACAAAGTCTTTGTATTGTGATCAGCCAATTTAAATGAATATGGCAACTTATGACCGTGAAACTTTGCTTACTGCTCGAAAATAAAGCTGGCTCAAAAAACCCAGAAAAGTGAAAATAAAAGAAATAAAAGCAACGCAAATAATTTATACCTCACATATTTCAACAAAAATGAAAGCTAAACATTGGCGCTGTCTCAGATCCATCTTCAATATAACCTTGCAGGATAAAATCCCCAGCAACTGCAACCCTAGCATATACTAGTAAGACAAAGATGTATGCGCTGGTTTTATCAAATTGTCCGAGTAAATAACTGTCGGAGCCCAAGGAATATGCTCTATGGAAAACTTGCACATGAAAATCGTACCGAAAGCGGACCCCAAACTGCGCTTCAAAGAAGTTTGCAAGAGAGCCAGAACGCCATAAGCAAAAAAAACAAAGAGTTGGGAAACTATGGTCCCAAATGTCTTGGTTTTGGTGAGGACTGCGCAATGGGGAAAAGGTTCTTGGGAGAAAAACTGGTAGTTCGAAAGCCTGTGGCAATAGAAACAAGCAGTCAAGCCAACCGCCAATTGGACAGACCAACGTCTGACTTCTCTTGCACTCGACATTGGAAGAACTGTCATCCCGAATCTCCAAGTGCAGTTTAAAGCCAGTCTAAAACCAAGAAACGTTCATAGGTGAAGGTTTCTGAAGAAATATCGCATAATTTTACTATTTTACCAATGAATCAACCATTCAAGCCTGGGTGTCATGTGACAGCTGAGAAAACATCATTCTTGTCACAGTGACTGGACATCCTTTCCGGGAAACACTATGACGTTGATCGAATTTAATGTCGTTATTCATGTTAAAACTCACATTTGTCAAAAAAGGGTATTTCCTTCCAGTCACAAAGCAAAATTTTGGAATTTTGAAGGGTCTTTATTTAAACAATAAACAAGATGTAAGGAATGTAATCTTGTTTAAAAACGATAACATATCACAAAGGATATCTTGAAATAAAATTAAGTCTTTGCATAACAACATAACCAAACAATCATAACACAGTACAATATTTGGGTCTCTATTTTGTGTCCTTAAGCAAGTTGTGTTAGAAAGTATGTGGGACGTCCGAAGAACGTACAGCCAATTGTGGTTTTAACCGTTCGACCCCGGGAATTAAAGATATGTAGCGTTTAAAGATTCAATACCGCCGCCGAGATGGATGCTATTCCCGTTTCCTCAGAAGAATATTAAATCTTTAATGGAAAACACATCAAACTCTTGATATACGGTGACCGACCTAGGATATCAACCGTAGTCCAAAGGAGACGCGTCCAGTTTGCTCGACACTGTGCACGTACATCAGCTGAACTTGTGTCGTCGTTCCTTTTATGGAGGCATCCATCGTCACTCAAGCGGTCTCCGAACCTTACCTTTCCAGACATCATATGGAGAGACACCGCCATCGCCAAGGAAGACCTTCTAAAAGCTATGACCCATAGGGTATACTGGAAAGGTGTAGTGAACTCTATCTTGGCTGAGGTCGCAAGGTGATGATGATGACGTAGCGTTTACAAACTGTTTACCATGCTCGTGTTTTCACTTATTGCTTCCCCTAACTTTCTTCAGCTCGGCATTCTTTTAAGTGAGGTTCCCGACTTAATTTTCATGTTTACTGTGTTGGACTAAAATAAACCTTGTAACACACCCCTTAATACCTCCTTATATAGACAAAGTGGAAAACAGTGCAAAAAAGGAACGACTATCATTATTGACAAGCGAAATGACAGTAGCAGACCCACGTTTTCTAACAGACGTTTAAACACTTCTTCAGGAGCCCAATAACTAATAATTTTTTTTGTTTCCGAAAAAGATCTATAGAAACAGCTTCTTCTAAAAATATGATTTAGGTAATTTCCATGGCTAAAATTAAATGAGGCAAAAAACAATTCATTTTCCTAGATGTGCATTAATCAAAACATGACAGATAATCGAAAATATGAAAAAATATTTTTAAATCCTTTATTTCAACTGGGTTTTCTGACTGGAGGAGAGGTGGATGGTTTGCTTAGGAGATTTCAGACCTTCAGTAAAGCCGGTCAGAGAAAGAACATTTGCCATATGTGAGCAGCTCCGAAAGAGTTAAACTAAAAATGGCATGATATACAACAGCTCACAGAAACATACACAGGTTTTTTCTGTGTGTGTCTTTTCTTTCTCCCCTCCCCCTCCCC
>RDPX01000087.1:1747909-1820691 GCA_003991215.1 Morbakka virulenta | reverse complement strand
CTCTCTCTCTCTCTCTCTCTCTCCCTCTCATCCAATACCAAATGCCACTCACGTTATTTATCATTATTCAATATATTTCACTATGAACACTATGAGCTGGTTTTCTCCTTTGCGCGGTTCACCCATTTCATTAGAGCAATGCCACCTTTTTTTCTCAACATAAGTAGTTGTACAAAGATTCAAGTGAAAGTTGATTTTTTTAAACTCAAAGATGTAAACCAGTCCGTTACTTTGAAGAAAAGTAATCTGAAAACACCTTTGGAAAAATTGGCCATACATATTCTGACATTCATGGCTAGTAAATTGCAAAATTGTGACGTGCTTTACAGTGGGGGTATTTTTAGATTTTCTTGCCTTTAAATCGTCAATTTAAAAAAGTATTTTAATTGCTCTAAAAAGTGTAATTGAGTAACACCTCACTTCCAAATACGTCTTCAGTGGACCTTTAAAAACTAATAACCAATAAGAAGTGACGTTGTAGTATGACATTCGACTAACATTTTGAAATAAATGTGTTGTACTCTTTTAACAACACTGGAAATAGAGAAAATTTTGTTATTTTGCGCTAACACTTTTGAGGGAACGAGGAAACGTTTAGCATTGTACTACAGCATAAAAACAAGCTGGCGAGCTCAATGTTTCAGGTGAATTTGATACATGTCGAGTGTAAGATTGTTAAACTTTGAAAAAAATTTGCTTGAAGTTCGCTTAAACTGTAAAATGGGGTAAAACTCCGTAAAAAAGGTTAAAAAAATTAATCTATTTAATATATGAGGATTCTGATTCAAATGATGTGCATTTTAAAGAGTTCACCACTATTCACAGGTCAAAAATATTTGATAAATATCTATTATTGTGGACAACTAATTTCACAATGCGTTATTTTGATTTCGTTGTTTAAAATTTTGCTTCCAAGATAGACGTGGGTGTGAGTTGGAGACGTAGGTTCTGACTCAGTATCATTGAATGAGGCATGTAACCTTGGCAAATTAAGTTTCATTGTTACCTTTATCAGGATCTATTAAAAGCAAGAAGAAATCATTCAATGAATACCCACAGGGTAGTTCTAATTTTGGTTTGAATGAGGTAATATGCAAAAAATTTGCTTTCTGTTGTTTTGAAGAAATGCTATTCATTTAATATCTTAGAAATAACTGCTGTACCCCTAAGTTGAAACTGAGCGTGACTGAAGCTCCTGTCATAACATAACAGCGTATTTTGGTGGCATTAAAGAAGCATGATGAAGTTTAGGTTTCCATGACTATCTGTTATCTGTTTATCTAGCATTTCATTAATCTGTCTTTCTATGTATCACCTACATAGCTGGAGGCCACTGTATCAGTGCCACCCTGAAGAAACCTTTAATCACAATGTGCCTACCCATCGGTGAAAAGTGTTGTTTTGTTTCTAATCTTTACAGTATTTGTGTTTAAAAACTTGTTTTGGTTACAATATACACGATTATATATTGTTTATTCCTGGGTGATATGAATGTCTGTATGTATGAATGGAGAGAATACTGTACATAAAATATTAAAAGTTGGGAAATCTGTTGAGGTCAGACAAATGTTTTACAAAGAACACCAAAGTAACTGTTCCCTAAGTATACGTCTTGTATGCCTTAATGGAATCAAAAGCGTGAAATATTTCGAGCCCATAGGTGGTCCCCTAGGAGGCGCCTGTTTGGCTATCAAGGCTATGACCATCACACTTAACAAACTCAAAAACTTCTATCAGAAAGGTGCGCAATATAAAGCTGCCGATACGGTTCAAAAGCGCATTTTCACAACATAATTACTAAATCATGCAAGGAAGATCTTAAGTATCGTAGCTACTGGCCAAATGGTTGTTCATTAGTCAAGTACCACAGAAGTGTTGGTTCGGGATTATTGGTCACGCTCCTGGGATTACTCCTCCAAGTTTGATTCTCCATTACAAGTGGCAGACTACTGAATTTGTATATGTTTTAGGAGAACTAACTATAAGGTTTGAGTTCAAAACAATAAATAAAAAATAAATGAAGGGACGAAAACGAATCTGATCACTTGAAAACATTTGCACTCAAAAGGCCTGTAGCTTTCTTACAACCAAATCTCATAAACACGAGCTTTAAAATAATTTAATCATTCAGAAGTTTGTGCGCCCCTGATGGAATTCTTGGTTTTCGGACCATAAAGGGATTGAAACTCAGGTCAATGAGACAACTTTACTGCATATTTCGGAAAGGGGATGAGTATTTTCGTGAGGAGAGTCTTACATCCCCGACAGACGTTCCGTTGTCATTTGACAATTACAATAGTCTGTGAAGCTATGCTTTTCAATTTGGATTAACAAGTTAAAAGATGATGCCTGGTTGCATATAACGTTAAGTATTACGATTAAAAGCTCGCTTATTCTGAAGTTTTAACCGCAAATATATTAGGATAAACCATAAAATCCCATAAATTTTAATATGAGGGGGGGGATTTTTAGCGTCACTTTTGCAATTTTGGGATATTTAGATAAAAAGGAATATCTAAACCCCAATTGACTACACCAGAAAATACCTTGTAAACCCATTTATAGTCTTATTGAGTAATGAACGAAAATTAAAAAAGAAATAAAGAGCTCTCACCACAACAACTTTCTCAACTCTCTTATCAGGTGTGCCAATTCACAATATTACAATTTCACAAAAGAAGAAATAAAAAGGGTTTTACATGCATCTGATCTAAAAATTGGAAAATAATTCATGTCATTTTATCTACTTTGTAGAACTGATAATAACATATGCATGATTTAGCAAGTAACAGTTGTGTAAAAGAAAAACAATTGGTGCTTATTTTGAAGTAAATTTCTAGCCTTGTATATACTTAAATAAATATGCTGGTAAGATCAATGTACAACTGGTTGTCTAATGGATAGAACATGATTTTTTGATCGCAAAATTAATAGCTCGATACATTTGGTCACATTACACAACTGTGTGTGGATTTATTAATACGATGTGGAATATCACATTGCAGTTCAAGGCAAATTATGTGTTCTATTTTTTGGTTACATATTTAAATCGTCTCTTTCAATAAAGATTTTTATCATTTTCATAGTTTAAGCCAGATATATCGACAGTGCGCATCTGCTCGTTAGTATTTTTATGAGCCATCAAAGCTTGTTGAGAAAATGTTATTTCTTGACACACCCGGCTACGAATGTTGAAAACGATACCGACTGGTCAATTGTCAAGAAAAAGAATTAAAATGTTCTTGTTGGCAGGTACAGTCGAGTTAGTGAATAAATGTTGATCTTGAGAAGTCAGTACAAAGATAGACCACACCACGAGTTGCATCAATAATGCCTTCGTTATCGACTGTGTGAATCTTACAAAACTTCCTTTTCCTCTGACTGTATATTATTTTGCACGAGAAAGAAAATATTAAAGTAAAGAATAATATCGAGTCCTTTCTCTGTGCCTGTTTTCTGATTGAGGTAAATTCGGAGCAAATTACTATATCTGGCTTGAAACTTCTTAACGGAATGCCAAGTGTCCCAAACAGCTTACTTACATGTCTGACAAAAAAAAATTCTTGGTGCGAAAAAGCAGGAAGAATTTATTGTCTGGTAGACGCGGTTTATCAACTCCCTAACAGCTTCGTAAAAAAATTATTAAAATTAAGAATTGGCGAGACCACAAATTTTAACATAACTAAGATATTATATTTCTTTTTCAACGGTGGAGCTGCCTATGAGGTTCAAGACTCAATTTTTGTCTGCTGTCTTCAATAAGTCTACAGCATTTGGTCAATATTAATACTGTCTAACGGAGAAAAAAAATCTTATTGTTATTCTGTCGATTCACATCCTCGGAGCTAACAACAAATAAACTTATTACTTTTGATCGGGTTAAAATTCTTTCCGTTGTGAAGTGAAAAGTTCAGACAGACACGATGAAAATACTTGAACACCAATTCTACCAAATCCACGAGTCAATAAACTTACTCAGGATTTGGTATCATGCACTGATCAACAGGCTCAAGCTGAAAAAAAAGGGTAAATGAAAAAATATCTAACCGGTGGGGTGTCTGTTCAGGGGGGCATAGTTAAGAGCCTTGTGCTTTGAAATGAATGCAAATGCAGGAAAATGTTATGAGCTGTTTATTGCCACTAAAAGAATGTACGTGCTGAGTTGTATACCCAGGGCTGCACTCGAACAACAATAAATTCGCTACAAGAACCATTTCATTAAGTTTTTAGTGGACATAATCTGAGGACTGAGGTTATGCCTGAGGTGGAAAAATTCTAAGCCTTTTGTATTGAGAAAATCACGGCTGTCTTTTAAATATGAACTGCCTCTGTATGTTACAATTTGGTTCACTATCTAACTTTACTTTCTAGATCATTCGACAGATTTTACAAGAAATTGATAACCCCGTGATGACATATAAAGACACACGTGATTAAAATGTTCTGATTCACCAAAAAAGATTTTGCCTTTCAACTAACTATTCGTTTCTCTTTTGTCAATTACTATTCAACACAAATGCAGTGCAGTTTTCATCTTCAAAGCCTTAAACTGCTATTAATAGCAGCATCCCCTAGGCAACATTAAGCTGCTTGTAATTGAAAAAGAATCCTTAAGACAAAACGCCAACATAGGTGCTGAGAAGGCATATGTCTTTTCCTAAATTCATAGAAAATTATGACCTGCAATAAAATCCTTTCTGGTTGGAAAAAGTGAAACTATGGTAAGATAATTGAATACCAGCTTACCTTGTCTTTCAAGACTTGCCTCTCAAAACCTCTTGGTAACACTTCATTCATAATAAACACGAAAAACATGCATGAACTTGGTAAATATATAATCCTGTACTGTTGTAACTAAAATTGTGCATTTAAATCCAGTATCTGTTCAGTTTAACACACATAATCAATATAGTATCCAAACATCAACTAGTGGCAGGTTTTACACTCCAAAGTCCAGTCTTGGTTTAGTTACCTGAAGAGTTGAAATCCGCTAATTCAAAACAAAGCAATATAGAAGAAAAAAAATTAATATTATGTATTGTGAATACTTAATTCCATAAGCTGTGAATGTGCCTCATTTACAAAAACAAACCTTATGTATGTGGCGTGAAAACAGCTACAATTCGTGATCAAAACTCAAAAAATAGTGTGCTCGCCAACACTTCCTTTAATTCTCAAGTTAATAAAAAATGATCTGTCTCGAGCTGTAAAAAGGTCTTGATTTTATCAATAGATGAAGTAAAACCCGCAACTCGTGAAATAAGAATTTGGTTTTTGTGGCTCTTTTCAGTCAGTATTGGCCTTGTAATAAAAGGGTAATTCCAATGAAACCATGTGACCTTTTCTCTGTTTAAAAATGGAAAGATATTCCAATTCTTTGTCCCTGAATAACACAAGTATTGTATACACGTCCTGTCTCCTTCGCACGACTGCTCAAGTTTTGAATTTCAAATAGATCTAATTTACAATAATCAAACTCGTGTGACTGTCTCTAGTAAACAAGCAATTTTTCAAAGTCAGCACTTCGTCCTCGATCGTGGTCAAGGGAACCCAAAACCCTCATGATTTCTGAGAATAAAAATAGATGTCTGATAAACAACTCCTTCTGCACGTTAATTGTGCGGGTCAAACAAATTTTTATTCCCAAATAAAATCTCCAGTTTTGCACACACCAACTCTGATCCTCAAGGTTTAATTAGATTTCAGCTTTTCAGCTTCCTGGAGTTGTGCATTTTTGTTCCTCTCTCAATTTTAGATACGTTTGTAAACGTAAAGTAAGGCCATTGTCTGAATTATTAATCCTGTCTACAACCAAAAGACTCTTCTGTCCAGCTGGATATCAATTGAAATTCTTACGTTTTTTTTCTTCGAAGTTCTAGTTGCTTGGTTAAAAATTCACTTTTTTTTATTCTGACATTTTCATAGGAAACTGTCCTTGAATCGCGGACGACAGAGATATATTTGCTAAAATCACCTGTTAGTAAAATATACTTAAATTTTCATGTCACCAAAACAGGACTCTTAAACATTTTTTAAAATTCCTTATTTCACTGTTTTCAACAGTTGATCTCCATATCTTATCATCTTCAAAGTTTCCAGACAAAAATGATAGCCGTATTAGTACACTATCCATGTTTAATTTATCATTTCTTCCACCTGCCAGTAGTTCTGGGAAAAACAACAGGAAAATAAGTACTACATTGTCAAGTTAAAATTCGTTCAACGAGACGAGCCCTCGGTTAATATAAAAACTCATCTGGGGTGTAAGTGCACCTCCAAAAACGTCCAACGTTCCTGCAGAAAGTCAAATAGTCAACAATATCTATGACAAAATTACTTTCACGAAAAAAACAGCAACTAAAATTTTAGACAGCTCTGGAAATAAAAATCTTGTGGTAAGCCCTATGCCTTAATTAACTCTACCCCTCTATTAATTTCCCTTCAAAGTTGTGGTTATTTTCAAAAACTGCAGATTTTTGTTAATGGGCCAAAGAACGAATGCATATTTATAGATATATTCATATAAAAACATACATAGGTATATATATATATATGTATACATACATATGTATATATGTGTGTATACATATATATACATATATACTAATACTTTGTAACTATTAAAGCATTTATATTTTGACAAGTTGTACTGAGAAACTCACATTTGTATTTGTATATATAAAAAATATATATAAGGTAAAACACGAAAAATAAGAAATATGATTGCAACTAATAGTTTCACGATATTTCGATCATCAGGCAATAATGTTACAAATACTGTACAAGCTTTTATAAACAAATAAAGTTTTTAAAAGTCGCAACAATATACATCGGTATATTTACTGTATCTCAGAAATTGTTAGTTCGAATATTCTACCTACCTGTAGTTAACCTGAAACATAACTCAATGAATCAACAAACATTTTTCTTTACGCAAATTTCATGGGCACAGCCCATTTGGCAATTTCATGTCTTGGAACTATTTTAAGGCTGCAGGCTTCTGCGTACTTGTGAATACAAGGCCTTACACACTCACTATTTTTGTCAGCAATGAAGACTCGATTAGCTTTTTCCATACAGCCCAGTATTTGTATATGTTTAATGTAGCTTCCCTGCAGGACAACGTTCTACATTGTCATAAAGAGCAAGGTGTCGTATGCAGACGTACGTTTACAGTGATTTTCTGCCCATTACTCTTCCTAATCAGGCATGTATGTCTCAAAATTTAATTTTTTCTCACATTTTACCAAGTTCTGTCTTTATATATATCATGCGTTTTTGATTATGCGCCGAGGTTCGAAGACCGGTGCTCCTAATTAATTACGGTGATGTGTACTTATTAAGGGAACTGAGAAACAAAGGAAAACAAATTTAATATATATATATATATATACATATAAATATATACATATATACGTATATAGATATATGCGTATATATGTATACACGTACATATGTACGTGTATACATATATACATATACACATATATACCAATATATACATACACACACATATATATACACATATATATACATATATACACACATATATATCATCGAGTTAAAATGAACATGTCAATCAAGAATAAAACTGCGACCAAAGTAACGTCCAATCAAGCAGGCGGGCGGATGACTGGGAGTACACAACGTGCAGCTCATTACATTTGAAAATAAATACATGCCTCGTAAACAACAGCTCAAAAAACATGATTGTCACTTAGTTGGTTAAAAAAAACAGGTCTACAACGTAAGACGTTTGTGTAAGGACTTACATTTAGTTAGTGCGTCAAAGTGCAATATAACAAAATTAACAAAGTAATCATAGCACAATGCAGGGCAATAACTTTCCGAGATAAACCCTCCCCCTCACCAAACGTTCCAATGAAAAATATACTTCTAATACGGCAAATACAAAACCTGTTAAGAAGTTTCACGTAAACCGAAAAGGAAATTGTAAAAGGAAAAAAGTGGACGACTAGGTTTAACGATACGAAGAAAAATGATATGGAAGGTGGAGGTGGAAAGCCAGAAGGCCACTCCCAAAGAAGCCAGTGCTTTGGGTAACAGACCACAGATCTTCGGAGTTTGATTTATTGAGAATTTAGAGCAGATAAACTAAGTATACACAAAAAGTATGACAACAGCGGTGTGGAGTTTCTCGCTTCGGAGCAGATCTAGGCTTCCTTTCAGACGTAAAATAGCTTAATTGCAAAAGTATTCAGAATGTCTTGTCGATGAATTAATTCATTTTCTTGTACAACTTGTAGGGGATCACTATATAGCTTGGTATGTTATCTAAACAGATGATAGATAAAAAAACACCACAACTATTTCAATGAATATTTTGAACAGTTGGATAAATGATGAGCTTCTTTCTCATTAATTATAAAGTAATATTAGTGATTTTCCTTTCAGGAAACAACTCTTAATTTGGGACTGTTTTAAATCTGACAGAAGTAATAACATGATGCATCCCTCAAACGTCTTCAAGAGTGAAAGTGCTGTTATCCAAGGCAGGTGCAAAGGCTAGACCCAGGAGCAGATGTTGTATTGAACAAGCTGTGAAACTGAAAACTAACGAGGCTTTATGACGGGTGGCTAGCTAGTGGTATTTATAATTTTACTCTAGAAGGAAGGAAGAGATCTGCATTTGAGAAGAAAATCCTTAAATGGCGCCAAAATACTTGTCAAAATACTTAAAGAATTGTTCAAATGTTGTTTTGTTACTATTGCAACTGATAAGAAAAAGGTGATAAAGCACATCTCTTAAAGAAGGGTACCCTTTTGCAAGTAGATTTTGTGCCAAATTAAAAGAAATCAACCTTACCTTGTTCAGGGTACGATTGCTGACAACATTGAAAGTGACGAAAGAGATGACATAACTGAACTTTCGTATTTGAAACCAGTAGTTTGTAATTTTTCTATTTTGTTCTATAGTCTGTGTGGAATTTCTTTTTGTAATGATTTTTTTTCTAGCTTTAGAAATGATAATATATTTTCGAATAATTGTGCCCCGGTTAAACTTCTTTTTCCTTAAGCGCATGTTATTCCCAATCAAAATAATACAATATTTTATTTTCTTCTGTCATTTTGCAATAAACTATATAGCAATAAACTAATTACTCTTTACCTAACAGAATTGTAAAACAGCGCTCAGAATAGAATGAAACATTTTGCCGACACTCAAAAGTTGTAACTTGCCATGGGTCACTTTACAGTTTGGCAGACTGGCTAAACTTAAAACAGAGGTGGGCTGTTATTGTGGCAGTTTCGAGGTGACTCTTCTGGCTCCATTTCCCTACACTTCCTTCGCACATAAAGTTTAGCTTTTCTTTCCAGATTCCCAGACCACTTCAAACGATCCTCGTGCAGCTTCTTGCAGCATTTTTTCCACTGATATTCTGAAATCGTCGTAAACAGACCTTGCTTGTCAATAATGCAATTCAAAATTTGAGAATTTTATCGGAAATGAATATTCAACAACAAAAAATTAAATGAACACCAGGAATTTATGACCTTTCTATAAATATTTACAATTGATGAACTGGATAGGATGAGGCTGCTGGCTTACTCGCTAATCCCACCCGTCTAAAAATTTCTTTCCAAGAAACTATACACAAATTATATTTTCTTGTTAATGTAAATCGTATTTTTGTTTGAAGCGATTGCTCTGGGAAGAAACTTCCCGAATGCGATTCTGTCCGAGTTTGAATAGCTGTCGCATACGGCCATGTCAATTTTTTTAGGAAAAAATGCATGTGTGCAACAATTCAGATTTCCCGCTAAATATTATTTCCACTTTTCAAGCCACCTTTCCAAAGTGTCCAAAGTGTAATCATTAATTTGACTAGGAAAAGGCTACTTATTTTCTTCTGAATTTATTGTTAAAAAACAAGCAGCCTTGCAATTTCGAGCAGTCCTTTCTCTGCCTGCTTGGGCTGCTAGCCTCGTTATGATATTTTCATCCAACATCTCTACTTGGGCCGATTCAAGCCGGGACTGTAACAACAGGGTCATAGTTACAGCCTCTGTGATGTCCTTGGAAGCACTGCGCCAGAAATTGCTCTCCGCTTTAAGATGCACACTACTTAGTTTGTATATGTTTCTGGGAGTGAATTCAGAGAGGGACCAAAAGAAGAAAAACAACACAGACGTATTCTCCCTCTCTGCCCCCCCCCCTGTTTCTCCATACTTTGCGACAGGGTCCAGCATTTGCTGTTATATGCGAGGATGGAAAACACATAGCAGTTCAGTGTTCGGATCTTGGTCGTCATAGAAATTCAAAACGCATTATAAGTATGAAGATAAACCAATACAACTTATTTGCCAAACAGATTGTAAATAGAAAGCGATCGAATTTGTATTCGATCGCTGTTGGTATTTCCATCAATGGTGAAGCTTTGGAGGGATTCCAATCAAGCTCTTAAGCTTGGTGACAACATTCTAAAAGAAGCACAGAAGAAACACACAAGAAAACCGCTACTGGTAGCAGCCAAATATCAAGCAATGACGCCGAGTTAGCGTATCGCGAACACTCTTTACGAAAAACTGTTGAAATTACAATTAATTAATAAAATTGATTCAGGAATCAAACTTGTAATAGCATATTATTTGTTGAAGTGATCATTCTGAATAAACATTCATTACACCCATCTATCCATCCATTGTTTGTAGTCGGCCTTTTTCCATCTGTCGTTCGGTTACCGACTTTCAATCAATCTTAGTTTTCAATCTTGTTCTATCCCTTGCATCTTCTTTTTTGAGGCCAATCTTTCCAACATCTTTTTCCACCTTATCTCTCCACCTCATTGGAGGTTTTCCTCGTCCTCTTCTGCCTTCAATTTCAAACATCATTGCTCTCTTTACACCTTCATTGTCTTCTTTTCTCGCCATACCATCTCAGACAGCTCTCTCTCTCACAACATCATCAATTCCAGACTTTAACCCAGTGAAACCCCTCAAGTCTTCCGTCAAACATTTATTATGAATAAATAAATAAATAAAAATAAATGAAAAAAGAAAGAAAGAAGGTAGACAGAGTTGATAAGCTGTAAATTAGAAAAGTAATAAAAAATGTGCTAACCGAACTGGATGCGAACAAAAGCTTATGGCTTGTTCTAAAAAAGATTTTTGCAACCAAATTTTCACTGCAAAACATTCGGTTTAAAACAACTTTCAAAAGCTGTAACTCGTGCGCTAAAACAGGCAGACTGGGGTTTGCACCTTTTTCTCTTCCTAGAAAGAAAATCTTGGTTTAAGTGAATCTAAATAAACATCTTATTGAGGCTCGTTGCAATGCAGGGTTTTATATATCAAAACTGGCCTAAGGGGGCCTATTCGGGAAGGGATTTATGGAGAATAAGTGGGTCATTGGGGCCTTACGGTAATCCGCAAGTGTATTTAAGTTTTTCCTTCTTAGCATTTCCACTTGGATTTATAGTATCAAAATGAGGATATTCTTTTGTAAAAAAGCTAAAATTGGGTTGTGATCTCATTGCAGATAGATTTATATGATCTGCTGTTTACGAATGACCTAAAAGGAATGTAATATGTGGAAGAAAGATAGCGTTAGTGCTCTAAACGCTCTGTTATTGGAATAATATGACACCAGACTGCTAAAGATTAGTGAACAAAGATGAACTGGGGGGTATTGACTGTAAGCAAAGAAAACTAACGAATGTGATTTCTGTGCTATATTTTCCTTAAGCTCATTTAAATACAGAAGTGATGGATGTGTTGAAATTCAAGTGAATAACTTGAATAAGCGTTTTAATGTGAAATAAAAATAGATAATTGAAAGCTCAGTTTGTCATTAGTTATTGTTAAAATCTCATAGCTAAGAAAATTATTTTAATCCTTGCAGATGTTTTTTTAATTCGATGCTTGAAAATAACGGTGAAATCTAAACTTTGACTATCAGTAGGCAGTTTGCTGAAACAAAATGGACCTCAAACTCAGAAAGAAGTTCCTGAAGCTTCTGTCCTGTCTGCTCACTATAGCTTTGTTGTCTCTGTTACCATAATAATGACTGTCTTTAACCATATGACAGAAGATTAGAGTTTACACTTTCTTATAAACACTCAAGCATGTAATGTTTGGTAAGCAACGTGCTTTTAAACTTACCTTAAAAACTGGTTAAAACTTGAAAGTTGGCATCTCATGGCTTCATCCACTGTCATTTCGCCAAGTATAATGTGGTATTAAATTACTACTCAATTTTTCAGTGCAGCTTGCAAAGTATTTGGAAAATAAAGAAAGTTATGCTCTGTTTGTTATTTTCCAGAAAAGAAAAAAAATTGTTGGACAACGAATTCTTAAAAAAATATCCTGAAGAAAGACTAAAAAATCAACATAGAATAATGTCACTCAATAAGCAAGACGTATGGACAAGGTGAAAGACCACAAGAGCTAAAAATTTATTGGAAAAGGGAACACTAAAATTGGGAACTGAAACCACAATTACTGTATATCAGCTTGGGAACACACTTTGGAGACAAATGCAATGAAAACGTAGAAACGAAAAGGTGTAAATATAATCTATGAGCATGCTTAACTGAGAAAAATCGACACTACGTTTCAAGCTATTGTAAAATGCTTAAAATCAGCTCAATAGCTTCACCACCACTGGCAAAACGACAAAGTCGTTTTAATCACTCAATGGACATTTTGCCAAAGTTCTTAGTTCCCCGTTGTCAACAAGAGTATGAACATGCAAGAGACAAGTATTCAACATTAAAATATGTAAACCTATTGTTCTGATTTTCAAAACAGACGAGTTACCAGCTTAAGCACAATAACCTGAGTCTAATAATACGTGACAGAAAAAAGGCCATTCATATCGCAGATGTTGGGTGTTCAACTGTTACTAGAGTAGGGTAAATCAGTAACTTTTTCGCAAAACGAATAAAAGACGAGTGTTTACATAGGCCATTTTTTACGTTGAGATCAAATCCGGTGAGAAAATTTACATTGGAGCATGATTTCGGTCAGAAAAGTCGCCATTTTTAAAAATGGCCGCCAAAAATCATTAGGTAGTAAGGTAGGTAGGAGGTAGTAATTATTTTTGGAGCTTCTAATGCGTCCTCTAAAGGTTTCTAAAGGACGTTGAATAATTTTTACAATAGGAATGACTATATCTCTCGTACTTGACGATTCCACATTATAAGTAGGTGAGAACTGGTTTCAGGAGCGTGTCCATATCATATGAGAGTTCGTTTTCGGGTTTCAATGCATTCTTTATTGAATGTTTCAGTTCTTCTACAGTGAATAGAAAAAAGGCCATTCATATCGCAGATGTTGGATGTTCAACTGTTAGTTTTACTGGGTGCAGGCAAAAACACTTGGAGGAACCAGGATTCAAAATGGGGGATTATTACCTTTCTCATGACATTAGCAAATGGGAAGAAAAATATGTCACTCTAAGTGTAGTCATTAAAATTGTTGAGAGTCTGTTGGGTCTGAAGGCTATAAGTTGCTTCACGAAAATCTTTTGAAATTTCTTAATTAAAGCAATTTCTATGCGATTGAGGCTTATGAAGTTTATACATGAATGATTTTGAAGTTCATATGTATATAGTTCGATCTGGTCACACGTTTCGCTGTTCCATAGCTTACCCGGGGAGATTGGAATCTCCGAAACTTTGCATTTCATACAAAGACCCCCATCAATTGCCACCGAGACCATAATATGGTAGCTTTACCAGAGATTTCATGACGGGCCAGAGTGCTCGAACCACTAAAAATGCAGGGTGCATCATTTAGATATATTCTGACATGTGTTTCGCTGTTAAAAAGCATATTAGTGCAGTTTGGAACATCTCTCTCTAACAAAACATATACATCTATTATTCCTCTGCCTTTTCGTTCTCTCTCTCTTTCCCTCTCCCTCCCTCCCTCTCTGTCTCCCTCTCTCCCTTTACTTCTTCCCCTCTCTCCTTCCCTTCCTCCCTTTCTCTTCCTTTTCACTCTCTCTCTCTCTCTCCCTTCCTCTCTCTCTCTCTTTCTCTCTCTCTCTCTCTCTCTCTCTCTTTCTCTCTCTCTTTCTCTCTTTCTCTCAGGTGCCAAATGTCCACATATTTATCAGTCTGGTTTTATTTCGAGCTGGCAATTCGGTATATCTTCCAATTAACGCCCAGTATATTTAACCGACTTTCTGTCATAGCACATTTGATGGACTTCTCTTTCGGTGCTCACTTATTTAATCTGAAGGAGTGTCCTAGCCAAATTAATCTTATTTGTTTGATAATATCTGACCATTCAGACGTACGTTCCCAAAATTCTACGTTGTAAATTGTTGATACCTTTCTTGCTGCTCAGAGGTCTCCCAAGTTCAGGACTTTGGTAGGTGTTGAACACTACTTTTAGTGGAGTATGGAAAATGACGATGATAAAAGATTTCTTTTAATTGGTTTGCTGCGTTCAAGAGGTTTTTTTGCTGCTATTCTTGGTATCGCGTAAACTACCAAGACATTTGTATTTTGCAATTCTTGTGGTTTTATGACAGTGTACTCCACTATTTGCTTTTGTTTAGTGTCAGCCATCACGTGTAACGAATCTTAAGTAGATGATGCCTCAAGTTTCCGATTTATGCATAGTTTTAGCTGACTTCGAAAATGTTATCTGCGAATTGAAGATTAACACTTAAGTGCTGTTTGATGGTTCCATGTGAATAACCGTGTTCTGTAATATGTCTTGCAGTGGTAATAGTTGAAGTTAACGCGTGATCATGTTCGGGTAGGAAGGATTTTTGATGCAAGTATCGTCCAAGAGTTCATTCAATATGTAAACTCATTTGTGTGCAATCTCCTTGAGGTGCCCCTGTGTCAGTTATGAAGAGGTCATTCATTTCATATCCTCATCTGGCTCGAAGCTTTCAGTAGATGTTGGATAGAGTAAATTTCACCATTCTTGATAATTCTGATGAGATCTTCAAACAGTTTCTTTCGATTGACAGTATCGAAGTCTTTGCTCATGTTTAGGAAAATTCGAAGCAAAGTTTCGCTTCCAGATCTAATGTTTCTCTAACTGGTTGTTTCCAACACCATGTCCACATTTTTTCCATTTTTACATTAAGATACCATAAAATGTTAATGTAGTGGGGAAAAAATAGCAGGAAAGAAGGCAGAAACAAAGATTTATCAGAAAAAATGCGAACAGTTTACTAATTCACCACAAAAACTTCCCCGTAAGAATGGGCAAGTTAGAGACGCCTCGCTGTTCTTTGGAATCTTGCGGATTCCAAATGTGGCATCAGGAGTACAAACGGTATATTTTTTTAAAACAGCACGAATCCTTTGAAAATTGGCAAGTACCTAGACCCCAAGCAGAGGTATATGAGTAGTAACAACTGATTAACAGAAAAGCTTATGCGTGTAACCCGTAGAACATCATGATAAAATAATAATGATAATAATAATAATAATAATAATAATAATAATAATAATAATAATAATAATAATTGCCCTTTCAATATTTTCTCCACATTTTTGAAAACATACTATTTCACAGGTAACAGAATACGTGATAGAGGCATTGAGATTAATCCTAGCATCTTTCCTTGCAAACGCCAAAGGAAATAATAATTTGTAAAATTAACAATGGCACCGCCCCAAACCGTAGAAGTATTAATTATTTCACAGGAGAGGTGTAGACATTTTTTGATTTCCTCTTTAGGATTTTGAGTCGTCAAATGGAGTTTGGTCAGACTTGTTAGACAGTTACATTTAACGTAGTTTGATGTTTCACAATCGCTTCTTGGCCTTTTGGCTAAGATCGAGTGCAGAGATCAGGTCTCTCCTTGGCCGGGGATTTGGCTACAGGGCCCAATCAAGGCCAGGGGTCTCGAGATGCGTGAGCCTTGGCTGACGACTAATCCAAGAGGAAGAGCCTTATCACGGAGGGCCCTGGAGGGGCGATCCGTATGTCTTACATTTAATGGTCTCTAATGGTGTCTTATGGTGCTTTCTGTCCAACATTTTTTTGATCTATTGCTTCCCTTCGGGTCTTTCACAGATGGGTATCTGTGAAAGACAAAAATGGGCCCATTGTTTATTTCCATCAATTCCATTAATGAAAGACTCAGTTTGTTGTTTAATTAGCTCAGCACGTTAGCTGAGTATTTCTAATTGCTGAAAACAATACTTGTATTCCAAACAATTCAATAGGTTAAATTGTTGCTTTGCTTTTGTGGAGAATTGTTCTTAGTAGATTAAAACTGGCCAGTTACTCGAAAAAAGCAAGTACTAGTAAATACTGTCCAAAACGTGAAGAAATGTACTGGCATAAAAAAATTACGTAATTAACAACAGCTTTGGGTTTCTGAGGTCAACTCTTATCTCTTGGCTAAACATTCTTTTCCTTGTCTTTCCTTAAAAGCTCTTTAAACTTAGTGGGTTCTTGGTATGTATAGTTCTTAACAATAAAAAGTACTAAAAATATGAAGACATTCAGTTTAAAAGAAGAGGTAGTACACTTGTGAGTACCCTCAGGGAACTTATCTTCGCTTCTGATTTGTTATTTCACTGAAATAAGGAGAGGGCAATTTACGTGATTCGTGCAATGGAAACAAACTCAATGAGCTGTGCAGTAAAAGGCAATTCACGTGATTCACACGACGGAAACAAACTCAAGGGGCCATGCAGTGAAGCAGGGGTTGAAATATCAAATGCAACAGCAAAGGAAAAATACGACCCTGTCTGGGCGTCCAAGAGGGCAACCTTCACGTAGTGACGCCTGGATGGTAACGAACAGCCTTCGTTTTAAGCTGTTCTTCGGTATGATGGAAGAAATCGATCTCGTCGTTCATGTGATTTCGAATCTGGTTCGTCGTCGATTTGGAGAAGTTTTTTGGAACTTGTGCCACCCCCGGTGGTAAGTGAAAGTTTATTGGTTCAGGTTTCTTTCCAAACCGACCTGCCTTTCTTGTGGGTTGCTGTTGCTTTTCAGTGTCGTCCTTGCTGGTGCGTATAGGTGGTACCAAGGAGTAATCCTGGGAAACCTCGTGTGGTAGGATAACAACTGTTGACTCTATCTCACCAATGAAAAACCAACCAGGACATGTGCGTCTTCGATGCCCCTGTAGTTGGGAGAGATATACCCGGTGTAACCTACTCACTTGGTCACAGATACATACTAGGAGGACGTTGCTGTGGGCTATAAACATTCACTTGTTTGGCGGTGGGGGGAGGTTGCTTTCCCGTTTCATGAGGCCGGATCGAGCTCACCGGGGTGGTCTTCCGATCTGCCTCCAGCAGCTTGCACAACAACAACAACAACAACAACAACATCAACACTGCCTGACCAGGTGTCTTCCGATACTTGCTGTGAAAAGTATCAAAACGTTTTGACGAACATGACAAAATAACTGAAAACAAAACTAACATAGAAAAATAATATTAATATGTTATTTATAAAAAAAAATATTCGTTAATCAAAGATGGATTTTGCTTTCGTTATTTTGCCATCCACTTGAGCAGAGCCATGTGAGTCGAAACGAGGTACTTTGTTGTTTTTCTAACGAAGATCTAAAATACCGGGTGTACTAAGAACCCAGGGTCTACCGTCCAGAGGAATGGGGACTGTGACAGAGAAGTGAACAAAAGGGTGCAAGTGAGATGGAGTGAAAGGAGAAAACTCATCCTAAAAAAGTAGGAAGCTGAAATGAAGGTTGGCCGAGCTGAAAGTGCTCCGATTGTTCCTAGGAGTCTCAAGGGTAGATCAAATTTATAACTAATGCACACGAAGTAAAGAACATGTCAGTATGCTAGGGGAACAAATTATGGGCGACATGATTCAGATAGACCGCCACATACGGTAACCAGAAAGAAGGAAAACAGGAAGTCCTAAACGAAGAGTAACGAAGGGAGTACAAGAGGATATGGATACAAAGATACCTGGTGAGACGATCTACAATGACGTTTCTATACTTGAAAATTGGAGAGCTTAATCATAGCTCATACTGGATTTTGGGTGGCAATGAAGTTGCTCCCACACCCTAAAAGAAACAAAACGTTTTGTAAACTCTATAATAAATGCAGGGGGGGGGGCAGATCACTGAATAAAAATTTCGAGATGCTATAAAAAAATCCTTGAAAATCTCCATATAACCAAAATTTTCACACACATCGCGTACACCCTTTTGAGGAGACAAGAGGGATACTATGACAGTAATAGTAAATATGCGTAAAATACCTTAAAAATACTTGTTTGGACACCTCAGTATATTTTGAGTTATCTTAATTCTGAGCTAAAAAAATTTGACCTGAATTTTTTTATATCAGGAACAGATCAGGTCAGCTGACCTGTTTTGCAATGTTGACAGTGCACAGATAAAGGTTGGGTTTTTGTATCACTGTTGCTGCGGTAACAGTATCCTCCACGGTATCAGTCATGTAAATAAGTAAACTTAAATAAACAAGAGTGTGTTCGGCCCAATTTTCCTACATAACATGCAAATAGAAGTATATCTGATTGACAATCGGTTTCAACAGTGTCAGTGCAGCCAGTACAATACAAAATTGAAAAATAAACTAAATTATATTTTATCACTTATTTTGTAGGCGTTAAAATTTCCTTTCATACAGTAGATTTAACGGTAGTCACAGGCAGTTGCAGTCTATTTATCAATTAATGAGCCATAAAACTGTAAAACTTTGCATAATTTGATGCAAAAGCATCCAAAAATTCTATTTCGAAAATCAAAACGAAGTGCAAATACATGTCTTTGCTTTATGCCAATGAAACCCAATAGATAAAAATGTATGGAAAACAAATAATTTGCATACGTACTACTACCACCACTAGTATTAGTACTACTACTACTGCTGCTGCTGCTACTACCACTATCACTTCTACTATTACTACTACTACTACTACTTCTATTACTACTACTACTACTACTACTACTACTATTACTACTACTATTACTTCTTTTATTATTATTACCGTTACTATTACTACTACTATTACTACCACTACTATTACTACTATTACTACTACTATTACTATTACTACTACTACTTCTATTACTACTACTACTACTACTACTATTACTATTACTACTATTACTACTACTATTACTTCTTTTATTATTATTACTGTTACTATTACTACTACTATTACTACTATTACTACTATTACTTCTTTTATTATTATTACTGTTACTATTACTACTACTATTACTACCACTACTATTACTACTATTACTACTACTATTACTACTTACTACTACTACTTCTATTACTACTACTACTACTACTACTACTACTACTACTACTACTACTACTACTACTACTACTACAAACTGTTAACAAGATAGAGCAAGTGACTGCCTTCACGGTTAAGGCTTAACAAGATAACGTGATAATCCAACAAAACTAATATTTGTTGTTCTGGAATAAATTCGTTCCATGTGGTTATTAAGATACCTTGACTTCTTATGGGATCTAAAAACCTGCAATTTTCTGCACTTTTGCACACTGCACTTTTTTGTATATGTTAATAAGAAAAAGCATTCTTGTTTCCTTTACTTTTCATTAGGTGTAAAAAAACACGAGATCCAGTTGGTCCCCAAGCTGAAAAAACAACCTGGGTAAGATCAAAAGGTATGGGTAGAAGACAATGGTTACCGACCACGTCAGCAAAATTATCTGAAAAGCCAAATTTCCTGACATCAGACAATTCAGTCATGATATTTATCAGGTCAACATGAATAGCTTGAAAAACGATCTTGACCTCGCCGCATCATTTCAGGCAATTGAAAACCGCTTGTTTATTTTTCGTTTTCAAATCGATTTAATCGGTTTCTTTTATTTTGTTGACATTTTAGAATACAAACAAACCGGCATGTTTTAAACCAAACATTTGGGACAAAGCTAATATAAATACAATTGTTTTGTCATAAGACGATTTCTTGTTCGGTAACAATAAATAAAGAAACAATAATTTGAATACGAAGGAAAACAAATTTGGTACACGTAGTTCTTTTCGATATTTCGATCGCTTCTCATGTAAATAAATAAATTTCTAAGTTGCAATGATCACAGCGCTTGTTCCCAGTAATAGAAGTGACTGCACCAGGTCAGCAGGAAGTTTTTATGATAACAACTTAGCATATTACACCGTTAGTGATCATCACAGTTATTGAAATATCAGGAGGACAATAAATAAGTCTATATCAAATAAAATAAATTCAAAAAAAGCTATAGAAAAAAATAGGCTTACGGTATTTTTCTTATTGAACGAGAAACATCGAGGAAAAAACACCTCAAGAATCACGTTTGGTAGTGGCAAAACAGTATTTTAATCAGGCAGGCAAGGTATGGTAGTAGCACTCTAAAGAACCAACAGTAATAAGTCCTATGACCACACTGAATGACACTCAAAACAACTAGTTCTTAGCCGGGGTGCGTACACCCTATCGGTCGACTACAACAAGATTCAAGGGGCAGTGAAAAATATGGGGTGCAGTAGGGGAAAGGAAATCGGTTAGAGGGTATTCATCACATCTCCATTTTTGTTTATGCCACGCGTAACTTCATGTAAGGGGGACATAAAACCAATGTTTACTACGGGTTCTGGCGATCACGGTAAAATTTAAAAGAGGGTGTCGATGCTTAACTAGGAAAAGGCATATATATATATACATATATATGTATATATATACATATAGTAAAGACAATTTTTTTCTATGGTTCGGAATCATGGGTGTTAAACGTTGCTCTTCCCAAGAAACTAGATGGGTCCTACACGAAAATGCTCCGTACCATTTTTAACGTATCATGGCAGGATTGTGTTACAAACGCAGAGTTATATGGTCCTCTTCCCCGCGTATCCTGTGTGGTTAGTCGCCGTCGACTGTTACTCGGAATCAGGTAACACATTTTTCGATTCCTCTTCTAAGCAGCAATCCTTGAAATACTCGATTCAACGTAAAATATTTTGCCTAAATTTATGTACTGTTGATAAATAGTTGAAAACTTCCCTTCAGTATTACTACTCACAAACACCATATCTCTAATACATAACTGAACGTGTTGGTATATTTAAAACATTTCGATTACTTGGCCTTGCAATTCCTTTGTAATACCAACCATAAGGTGTAATAGTCGATGCAATGAAATAATCCTAATTATGAATCCAAACGTAGCTTGTTTTTAACTGCTGGAATCCCATTTTTAGTGTACATAGAATCAAATGAGTTGATTAATGGGTAAGTGTTGTCAATTGCCACAAAGGCTTTGTCAATAAACGGAGCATCTCAGTAAAAATCTTCAAAAAACGATGTCTCTCTTCGACCAGCGTGTTTAACAGAGTCCTGGCAAAACGTATATTATTTAATCATGTGTCCTACCATTCTTACTAGATGTAGATTCTTATAATACATTACTAGCCGTTCCTGTTACTTGGGACTCCATATTGACTGCAACATGATAACATTGGCCAACACATTTGCCTACTTAGATAGTGTCATCTCATCGAGCCGCAGAAGCGTTTTTCCGATGCATTCACCTGTTCTTAGCAGAACAAGAAATATTAGTCACTTCATGGATGCCACTGCAGCTCTTCACAAGTCGCATTCTAACTGACAGGATTTCATGGCTGTGGAAGAAAACCTCGTCAGCAAATGGTAAGTGTATCTTGGAAATAAAATATTGTAAATTAGTGCGTCTTCAATAAAATCTTTTGTACTTATATTTATCATCTCATTTTGGCCTTTGTGACTGAATTATATCACAACCTGTTGTAACGAGCATCCAACAACACTTTAACGTTCGGTTATACTATGCAATTTCTTAAAGTGCAACAATGAGATTACTAAAGTTTCTTTCATAATCTCTACTTTTTAAACTTTTCTGTTAAACTCTCCAGGGAAGATTTTGTGATGGGTGCTTTACGTCTGTAGAGTTCACTGCACTTAAGCGGTGCCTGACGTTCTGTACACCAGAGCCATGTCCTCTTATCTGCTACTTTCAAACCGTGCAAGGAAGTGATCTGCTTTCGGCTTTGTAGGTCTACTAAATTGAGTGATACCAAAACGTTGGTCGTGGACTGAGGTGTTTTAAATGTTTCCTTCTTCAATATAAGCGTTACATTAGTCCAGTCTAATCAATGGCCTTAGTACTACCGACCAAGAACCCCCTAGCCTTCAAACCAACAACATGTTTTGTTTGGGTTTAGCGGCCATCCCCATTTTAACAAGTTCTGTGGTTTGTTATGAATTGTCTGAATCTGGGAGTGTCATCAACTTCCAAAATATCTGAATACTCTTTTATTCCTGTACCTCGGCAAAGTTTCCATTTTTGTTACTATTACAGGTAGCCACTCCCAAGCTGGGCTGAATCACTTATTTGGTTTTCAGGTGTCTGTTCATCAGAATAATTTCCTTTCGAGGATTAAAGCTCTTTTCCATACAAGGTAACTTGGAACTTTGAAAAAAGAAAGAGCCATTGATTGGCGACAGGAAGGACATCCGGCCAAGAAATTCCTCACTGCCAAAACAAACTCTCTCTGAAGGGTTCCGTCTGAGTCCCAATTACTGGGGAGGGGGGATACGTTAAAACCAGAAGAAAAAAAAGGTTAAGAATTCCTAATCCACGACTTCCTGGTCAATATCTTGCAGACCAACAGACACGTGTTGTGTATAGAAAAAAAATTAAAACTATGACACTTCCAAATACAATTGTATGATAAAAAGGGAATTAAGCACACTGGACTGGACTGAAATAGATTCTGAATACGATGCCTTCTAAAAACTGGACCACATCGTGCACGAAGTATGAGCCTGAATAATGTTAAGAATTTCTTATCTCTGCCTTTAAAACTGCTTCAAAATCCAATAATTTTCGTTTTTATCTTGAGCCACTTTTTGTTGTCCTCTCAAAACCTTTTAGTAGTTTCATTCGATGAGTTTACTGTTATCATTTTGCTTGATGGTTTAGCTCCTCCCATGTAAAACAGCTGTTGAAACACTTGACCTCCGAAATGTAATTATTTTTGCTTAGAAAGTGTAAAGTCTACCTAAGGTGTTGTTTACCACATAGGAACCAAAGTCAATGGGCGGTATCCTCATAATAATCAAATAGGCACGAATACCGAATGTGTAGATACTCATTTTTCAAAATAATACTTCTAAGTAATACAAATATCCTTTGTGTCGCCTGTTTGACTCAGCGTTCTCAATACCAAAAGGGCAATCGTCCCTTTTTTTATTCAATAAATGCATGTGTAGTATCCATAACTTTCGACTTTAAGCGTGCGTATTGTGAACGCTAGAAAACGATAAATGCAGTTACCTTTCATTGTTATTAAGTACCAGCAGAAGTACCCGGCGTTGCTCGGGTAAAAACGTGCAATGCAACAGACTGCAAAAAATGAACTTTTTTTGTTTGCACTGATAATATTATTACCGAAACAATCACACTGTTTCTAGCTTAAATACAACATACCACTCAGAAGCACGGGTTTAGTAAAGCATTGCAGTGCCATAGGAATAGGATGATAACATGAATCCTAAAGTTGCTTATCTCATAACTGAAATCTAACCGTTTTCAATAAAGGGGATTTTTTTGTGACGCAAGTTACCAAAATTTTGAAACTGCGAATTACTTTTACACAATTTTCGAAAAATTATTGAAACTTCGGACTGTTACGCTTTACTGAAGCCATGATCCTGAGTGTTACTTTAATTTCGATCTCATGACTTCTAGGAAATTGTTACTCTCTGTTGTCTCAAAGTCAACGCTGTTGTCGATGAGCCCAAATACAGCGCCTGAAAGTGGAAATGGGGCCGCAACCCGAAAACGAGTTAAACGAGGCATGGCCGAAGCCAAAGTGGCGCAAAAGTAGCCCTGGTAAATAATGTTATTTCACGCCAAATTTGGTGTAGATGCGCCCAGCAATTTCGGAGAAAATCCCAGACGGACAGACAGACAGACACACAAACAAACATTTTCGCGTTCATATAAATATTTGGGGATTCTGCTGAATCAGTGTTTTTACTAGTTTCCATTCATTTTGATTTCGATTTCGATCTTAGTTTAGATTTTAGAATTTCGGAAAAAAACTCCGTCAAATGTCATTTCCTCTTTGGAAATTGATTTCCTGGCACCCTGTTCAATGACTGAGTGTATGAGTGAGAAACAGAAAGCGACACGTTTGCTTATCATTGTGAAATAAGTTATTGCGAAATAGTCGTTGTACCAAAAATCTTCAACATCTGTAAACCAGTTAGTTAGTTTCAAGAATCCAAAGACTGCAAAGTTTTTCTCTTGGGATACTCTGGATTTCTGACGTTGCGTGTCTCAAGTATTAAGGTAATAAGGGTATGACAACCATGACGTCTAACTCGTTGCAATGCTACGCATGTTCAAAGGTTACAATTTTGCCCCAAGTTTCTTGTTGAACTGGATTAGGACGAATGGTATTTGCTTGACCCTTTAAACTGACAAGATTACATCTATAAATTATTAGCTGACATTTATTCTTGTTTTACAAAGGATGTAGAATATTTGATATATGCCATCCTCTGATCATTGCTGAAAACATCTGTTCATGCTATCGTGTCAACTGCAAATCAGTTTATCGGCTGTCAACCAGTGTGATATGAAGGAATATGAAAAAGGTATAGAGAGTTACGTGTGCGTGCGTGTTTGTGTGTGTAAGAATTGCCCATGGATCTACGTATCAAGCACAAAAACACTCCACATGAAGATCGCAATCTTTGAAGACAATATAACAATATTATCTAGCATCTTTAATAGGATTTTGTAAGTATTATAAGATTAAAAATGGTAAATAAAAGAATAAATCCTGTCTGATTACAAGATATATACAACTTCGAAATTGAACATAAAATAAGATTAAATGGAGAAAGATCTTACCAATATATTATTTTTGAGTTTAATAGGCGGGTTGTGTCAATATCTGCAAAAGACACTAGCCACAACGGTTCTTCTCTCAAAGCAGTGAATATTGTGTCAAATGATGTAGATGGTGTAAACGTTTTAAAAAATAGGTAAATAGGTGTAATACAGGAATGTTGAGATGCAAGTAAACCCCCTAAAAATAACGGAAATTATAAGAGTGAAGATAAAGGATTAATAAATGGCAAACAAAAATTAAAGAAAAGAGAAGTAATACAGTGTACGTTTATACTTCTTCTTCTTCTTCCTTTGGTTTTGAAGTCATTTTTCTCCAGTAACTGGGACCCAGACGGTGCCCTTCACATACGTTTATACGTGTACGTTTATACTGCTAAGCTTAATTTCTCACGGACTTCAGATAACAGCTAACTAGATCCTAACTCAATTTTACAACTTGCATGTCATTTGTATTTCAGATCAGCTATCTGGATTCTCTGAGGGTCTACTCCTATAAAATAGGCGGTACTCATCCTAATTCCAAGTATTTGATAAAAGTGACCTTTCCATGGCACTGTACTTTCAAATTCACCTGTTTTCACTGGCAATCTGACTCATCCTTTCAAGTACAAGCGTCTTCTCCAAATGTTATACTGTTAGCTAAATACGTTTCTTCAGGGATCTCTCTAAAGAGGACCCCTTTCTTAAAAATCTCATTATTATGGGACAAAAGAACCACCCCTACTTGAAAATCTTAGGTCCTAGGACTGACACCCCTTTCTTAGTGATCTAAGGAATACGGATGAGTAACACTTTTTATATAGGAGTGCAACCGCAGGGCTTGGAATGAACTCAACAGCTAAGAAGGTGAATTGGAACTGAAAACTAATGAAAACATGTACCACAGATGATTTATCGAAATGCTCTTTCTAGCTTTTGGAGTGCTCTTAGAGGTAGAGTGATTTTAAACATTTACCTCACAAAATTTTGATATTGGGGAAACAACATCATACATTGTTAGTTATGAATTATATCTTTCTAGTGTCAGGCTCCAAATTAGTTCAGTGGACCTCCATTGTCGATCGATTGTTTAAACCTAATATCACAGTTCTCCAAAAAGGCGTAGACGACCTTTGGAAAATAAACCGCCTGGTTGAATTGCTTCAGCATCACTGTACTCTTTGTGACTGTCATCTGTGAATGTACGTAGAACATGTCAGATCCACCGATTTTACATCTCTTAAGAAAACCCCTTTTTCGTGTGGCATCACTTGGTGATGCCTTTCGTTTTCTGTAATACCAGGTGTTAAATATTCTAGTAAGAGCTATGAATTTAAATATTCGAGAACAATTTTCACTTAAGACTCTCTTCGCTGTGGTTTGATAACGTCATTGTAAAACATTTTATCAAAATCATTTGCCTCTATCACAAAGTCATATGAATAAAACCCATTGAACTGAAAAATCGGGTATGCTAAATTTTCCAAGGTAAAATCAAAGGAAATTATTATTAGTATCGAAATATTTTGCCCTAGACAAAACTTGGTAAACTATGGCTATTAATATTTTACTGATTCAGTTCTAATAAACAGCTCCGTTGTAGCAGATTGCTGAATGCGTTGGACACATATGGGAACTGAAAATGCCCGAGGCAGATTTGTCGGTAAATTTTTTCCCCCTCCACATCAAGAAATTTTTAAAAGTCAGCAGACCTTCTTGTGGAGAAACAGCAAAAGACGATTCCTATACCACTGATTCGTTAGTTGATAGTTTAAAGGAAAATCCTGGTCACTTATATTGCAACGGGGTGGAATTTCAGGGGTAAAATAGATATGCACGTCCACGATTATTTGTTCTTTGGAAGAGCTTCCTTACTGAAAATCCTACTGAAATGATTGAAAAAAATTCAAGTAATGTGCTATCAATTTTCGCTCTTACATTAGAGCAAAACAATATATTTTAATCATCATAGCAATATTGATTAAAATATCGGTAGATTTTCAGAGAGGAAGTAAAATGCAGGCAAAATAAGGATATGAAAAGTTGCAGTCTTGCTACAGAATTACGTTATTTATAGACCTAAATCCCATTAAAAAGTCAAAGTATCTTGCTCATATTTTATTGCATTCGGTTACTTTTTTACTGCTTCATTACATTAAAGTAAATAATTGAAATAGTAATCAATTTACAATAAAGAGACCGGGCTTCCTATTTTCAATACACTTTATTAAACCAACAGTCAATCAAAAATGCTACAAAAATAGTTACTAGGTGCTTTCTTAAATCTCAATAAAGATAACTGGTAACTGTGGGAACAGTTATAATGTAGGGTTTAAACATAGACATTACTATTGATACTAGACTTACTACCTAAACCAGTGTTGCCATTTGGGTTTTTCAATCCCAAATTTCAGAAAATTGGGATTATTTAAAGGCCTTTGGAATTAAAAACTCTGTTTGGGATTAGAGGCAGATTCTGGGATTGATTTGGGATTATTTACAAAATTAAAAAAAAAAAAAAAAAATATAGAAAACGACTTTTGAGGAGAAAGACAGTCGGATTTCAATTCCCTGTGGATGTAAAACCGTCACAGGAAACCTCCATTGTGCTGAGACTTCCTGATTAATTGACATTGGTCAGTTGTTGACATGTCTTTGATTTCAACATGTTTCCTCTCGGAAAAACACCCAATTCATTTCGAAAAGGTTTTTTTATTCAGAAAACATAATTTGTAAGAACTGTGGATATGTACACGTGATTGCCTATTTTTCTCAAGTGTGATAATGTTAAGTCCTTCTGTGCGGAAAAAAACACCCTTCCTCTTTCTGTCATGGTTTGATTTGGCAGTCTGGCTACAAAGCCCTCCAATCCTTAAATATAAGCTGCTCCTCTCAAGTCATTTAATCAGTCTTGACAAATCTTGAAATAGCTATTTATCGACACATGGAGTCCTTTTCAACTTTTAAGATCATAATAATGCCGAAATTCAAACAATCATACGAATCAGGCCGAAAATACCGTACGGAATAGGAGAGAGAATTTCCATGGTTAAAGAAAACAACCGATGGAACTGAAAATGGGCTCTCCAAGCTCTGTAAAAAGTCTCCCCAGCCAAGGAAAATGACCTTTCAGAACCACGCAGGGTCAACTGACCATAAAAACAGAGTTGGGGATGCAAGCACATAAAAATTACCCTTCCTGATGCAGCTACTACGAAGGAGAGTGAGGTTACAAAGAAGGCAGAGATAGAGTTAGCTGTTGCTTTATGATGTCATTATTCCGTCCTGACAATAATTGATCATTTTGGTGAAATCATTTCACGAAATACAACTGGTAGCCCTCTAGAGAGTTTAAAGCTTCACCGCATGAAATGCTCCAAGATAATTTTAAATATCATTGGTTCTTTGTTAGAAGAAAATCTTCAGGATGATATTCGCGATAAGACGTTTTCTCTTTCAGTTGATAAAACAACAGATGTTTCATCAGACAAAACTATGTGCCTGTGTGTTCGTTGCTTTAGCGAAAAAGAAGTGAAAATTGTGACCAGCTTTTTGGAGATTGTACTTGTGACGGAAACAACAGGAGAAGCCCTTTTCGAAGCTGTGGAGTTGGTTTTAGAAAGAAATCGTCTCAGCCTTTAAAATTGCATTGGATTTGCAAGTTATGTGGCAAGTAATATGGTTGGTAAGAACAACTCTTTGTGGTCCAGAATACGCAATGAGTCACTGAACTGTGTACAGATGCGTTGTGTTTGTCACACTCTTGCACTTTGTATTCAGAAAAGGTTTGACAAGTTACCATCTCACCCGGGCTTTATTATCTCAAAAATACCAAAATGGTTTTCGAAAAGTGCTTTAAGGCGAGATGCTTACAAGAAATATTTCGAATGACGGATCCCAACTGCGAAAGAACAGGAATATTAAATCCTATTCAGAAGATGTCGGCGACAAGATGGCTAGAAAGGGGCAAAGTGCTCTACAATATTCTTGTTAACTGGCAGGAGCTGAAGCCATACTTCTCTTGTGCAGACCCAACTGGGAAGCCAGATGCCCGATATAAATCAAGAAAGATTGCTGATTTGCTGAAAGATGATATTAACAAGCTCTATTTTCATTTTGTCACTCGAATTGTTAAGGAATTTAAAGAAGTTAATGCCATGTTTCAAGCAACTAACGCAGACCCAGTGATTCCAATGAAAGAGCTTACGACAGACATAGAAATCACTTACCTCTGCCGAATTTCTATTTGAAGCAGATATATTGTTAAGAAGAGATCCAGGGAGCCGAGATAAGCAGGTTAAATGTTTTATCAAGGAAGAAAAGATGCCAAGAGATGCTGCTTCAGCTCGTTGCGCAAGTCGAGGGAAGACTACAGGAGAATAAAGAGATATTTTCTGGAATCAATGGCTTGTCACCCAATGCTGTACCATCACAGACCAACCGTTTTCCATTTTCAACGCTTCCATTTCCGCATTTGCTACATGCAGATTTTGAAAAAATTGAAAGTCAATACAGAAAAGTAGTATGCCATATGTGGGCTGAAGAAAGCGTTTTCCAAGAAGGAAAGATTCCAACAGATGTTGTTCAGTTTTGGAACGGGATTTCGAAATATGAACATTCTGCCGGGAGGAAATCTTACAGAGAGCAGGCCACCCATGCTTCATCTTGTTTGTCAACCCCTGTAAGCAATGCAGTGGTAGAGAGAATATTTTCCCATGCGGCATGCATCAAAACCACTAGATTAGGTTTTAAAATGTTGGATGCAATACTACGCGTAAGAACATCTTTGTTATTGGATGAAAAGTGCTGCAAAGAATTCGTAGTTACTAGCAAAATGCTTCATCAATTTAATTCTGCAACACTGTATTCCCAGGATGAAAATAAGGGTGAATATGACATTTGAGCATCGAACTCATTGAAATAACTTTATTTTATGGTTTTTTTGCTGTAAGAGGCTTGATGATACATCTTTATATGACTTTTGATGATATATATAATCTTGGTTTTGATATTTGGCTTCTCTTTTCGCATCTCTACTGGGAAAACAGTTGCGGAGGAGATGGTCGTAGGTAATTTGGGATTGATTTGGGATTATTTGATTATAAATTTGGGATTGGGTCCGAATTTTCATCTGGCAACCATGAACTTAACGTGTTAATCTCTAAAACTGAAAGACTCAATGGGGTTCCACATATAAAACAGACCAAAACAAATTGATAGCCACCATGCATGGCAAAAGAACCTTTAAAAGGGTAACACTTTGCTCTGCAGTGTATTAAATATTTAACTGCACCCCTACCCCTCCTTGTTGTTTCTCTTGAATGTTTAAATACAAATCTTTTGAGCNCACTGTATTCCCAGGATGAAAATAAGGGTGAATATGACATTTGAGCATCGAACTCATTGAAATAACTTTATTTTATGGTTTTTTTTGCTGTAAGAGGCTTGATGATACATCTTTATATGACTTTTGATGATATATATAATCTTGGTTTTGATATTTGGCTTCTCTTTTCGCATCTCTACTGGGAAAACAGTTGCGGAGGAGCAATAAACAATCATAAACTGGGTCTTTGCGGAGGAGATGGTCGTAGGTAATTTGGGATTGATTTGGGATTATTTGATTATAAATTTGGGATTGGGTCCGAATTTTCATCTGGCAACCATGAACTTAACGTGTTAATCTCTAAAACTGAAAGACTCAATGGGGTTCCACATATAAAACAGACCAAAACAAATTGATAGCCACCATGCATGGCAAAAGAACCTTTAAAAGGGTAACACTTTGCTCTGCAGTGTATTAAATATTTAACTGCACCCCTACCCCTCCTTGTTATTTCTCTTGAATGTTTAAATACGAATCTTTTGAGCGCACTTTGCATATGACTTCCAATTTTAAATCGTGAAGATGCAAAAAGTATACCTGAAATGCGAGCAAACATTATTGAGAGTCGTTGATACTTGCGGGTGTCTTAAAGATGTCATTTTAATTTACTATTATTACATATCCCTGGTAGAATTTCATTTATTTTCAGTACTGTAGTTAGTATTCTGTACAGCTAACGAAAAAGCCTCAAAAGGAATGTGTTTCTAAGAAACATCTACAGATGAACAGCGATTTCAGTGTTTGGCACACTTGTCAACAGGTTTTTTGAATTCCTTTCGCCCACGTGAAAATGTATGGAATCTCACAAAAATTTGCGGTTGATATACCGGTAGTTGAGATACTTCTAGATAATAGGCGTTTTCTCCTGACCTGTCTGGACTTTATTTCTGTTGTACCTACGTGGTAACCTCGAATTTTATTGATTGCTTCCTACTTTATGTTGATTCATATTGGCAAGTAGTTGTAGAGTTTAGTCTTCAGTGTTTTCTTTTGTGCGTGCGCACTAAACATGTACATTTTGAAAACATGATCAACACATATCTTTCAGCTGAGACATTCACTGCTTTGGTTGCAAGGCTTAAATTAAAGGAATGTGGTATAATAGTATATAATTATACGTTTGCGAACCAAAACATTACAACGGGGTTTTTTGTATAGAATGGGCATTTGCACAAAGACTATAACTCACTTTAACGTATCCTTAATTATAACAGACCCTTACAATAATTATCATTTACGATAACTTGTAAACACTATATCCCCATAGCATCCCACTTATTCGGTACCTGGCATTAGCACGTGACAAATATCTGTATAACAAAAAAGAAACTCAGCCCAGTGCCATTTTGCAAATAAAAGAAAAAAATGCCTTACATACCAGGCATTAATTGATGGGCACAAAAATAGAAAGGGACATGCGCCTATTCAAACTGGCTGATTAACTTCACATTGATATTTAAAGTCAGCTTTCTTTCACTAATGTCACTGGTTTCTATCGAAACTAAGAAAAACATAGAAATGGCTGTCCAAGCTTAAATTGGGTGTGTTGATTTCAGATACAAAAACAGTTTTAAGTCAGCATCTCTAGATTTTGAGATATACATGTACACATATCCTTAACAGATCATTGTTGGTTAATTCTAGTTAGAAATTTCTAGAATTTGTGCTCTTTAAGAAAATTAACAAGTTCTATTTGAACTCGTAGGCTGAATGTAGGCTGAATGGCATTGAAAAAGAAATATTATACATCTGTCACAAACAATAGCATGGGTAATGTCGATTTTACAAGACGTACTGGTAACAGAGAGGTTTGGCGTGCGATGATCGTCGATGTTTGTAACAGACCTGACACATGAAGAGAGAGAGAGAGAGAGAGAAAGAGAGAAAGAGAGAAAGAGAGAGAGAGAGAGAGAGAGAGAGAGAGAGAGAGAGAGAGAGAGAGAGAGAGAGAGAGAGAGAGAGAGAGAGAGAGNGAGAAGAGAGAGAGAGAGAGAGAGAGAGAGAGAGAGAGAGAGAGAGAGAGAGAGAGAGAGAGAGAGAGAGATTTAAACTCGAGGCATGTTTGCACTGCGGCTGGGCACACCAGCAATTTACTGGCGTTGAGAGTGCAGACTGATGCTTTTTGAGGGGCATGTTATACAACCGCTTTCTATGTTAGATACATATCTAAATCATACTTTGCGACCAGTAACTTAACCATAAATATTATCATTTTCATTTTGTTTTTCAGATTTTTTTAGACAATACAAACTTCTACAGTCACTTTGGAGACTTTAAAAGACCAGGTTACATCAACAGAGCAAATTAAATCTTTCATGTGATGGGCATCTCACGACAGTTGCAAAAAGGCCATTGCAAAAGACTACTTTCCAGTTGAAAATGGGTTACTTTCATTATTGTGACTGTGGATTGGAGATCAGGGCAAATTATGGATCCCATCCCATACATCTGTTGTAAATCCTGCTACAATGGACTGACTGCACGGTTTAACAGCACGAAATCACAGTCTTCAACTTTGCTATTCCATAGATGTAAGAGCTTTATCATGTCATGAATTGTAAGCTTTTTTCGAGCTACGTTTCGAGAGATACTTCTCCCATCGTCAGGCTATCCCAATCGAGTAGCCTGACGATGGGAGAAGTATCTCTCGAAACGTAGCTCGAAAAAAGCTTATGACTCATGACATGATAACGCTCTTACACCTATGACTTCCTCTAGTCGATAATGATCAGAATTTTCAAGATTGATCAAGAACATCCACATGAGATAGCGGACATCTGTTCAGATGTGACAACAGTGCTCTATACATGGGCGTAGGGTAGATTTATAGAAATGTAACATGGTGTGTGGATGGATGTATTTTCTGGCAGGTAGTTTGTTTCCAACTTTTCTGGAAGCAGATTTACTAGCAGACTAAACATAAAAACCAACAGATCTAGAAAAAATGACAAAACAAGCTGCGTCATTGGTGACTATTTCTCAATAGCAGAAGCAAACTCATCAAGAGATAATATTTGACTGATCGTCTATTAATAAAGATAAAGGCTCGTGTTTCTACGGAACAGGATCAGTTGTTGCTTTATGCCGCATTAAAAGAGGACAATCACTCATTTCCCCATTTTATGGCAGCCTAAAGGTCAGACCCAAAATCTACAACAAATTTGACTCATTCCTGTTGGACTGCTCTATGGCCAACAGCTGAGTACAAAGTAGTGTCAACAGAATAGCTGTCGATAAACTAAAACAACTTACCAGGACGACGGTTGGTGTAAAGGTGGAAGAGCATTGGACCAACAATAGAACCCTAAGGAAAACCAACATTAACAGACTACTCGCCAGATGTTATTCCATCTAGTGTCACATGCATTTTGGTATCCCACAGTAAGCCTCTCACTAATACAATAATCGCGAAAGTCAATAAAGCAAGCTAGCATGCTACACCTTATCACATGCCTTAAAAATATCCTTCACCAAACGTATCCATAAACCTATTGGTACGTGTTTTGATTATATACAAAAGGTCACCAGTTGAGCAAGATCTAGATTCATACTGAACATTAACAAAAAACTAGGTTTCTGTAAAAAATTCCACTAGCGCACTGTTGATAATTTGTTTAAAGACCTTACTAATTACATAACACAGACATACTGGTCGACATTTGCCAGGATTATATAGATTGTCTGCACTCTTGAAGACATGAACAACATAAATTTTCTTAAAGGTGGAAAACAAAGACTGAGTTGGCAAAGATTTTAAAGTTTGACGGAAAGGACAAAAACTCAGGGGCACACTTTTTAAAGGCGAATAGCAACATTGAACCTTGACCAAAAGCTTTAGACTGATCACACCCATAAATAATCTTTGCAACCAACTTTTGATTTCTGATGATAGAGTCTTCTTATCAGTTTGTAAAGGAAACTCTGTCAGAAATATCAGTATCATTTTAAGAAGACGTGGCAAGAGGAAAGATTAGTCTTCTCCCTAGAGGAAACAAAAACCGAACACCGTCAGAAACGGAGGAGTAAACGACTTGCCAGAGTTGAAAATACAACGAGGATTAACCGACTTGGCAGAATTGAAAATACTGCGGAGGTGTAACAGACTTACCAGAGTTGAAAATACTGCGGAGGAGTAGCAACCTTGTGGTGGCTAATCGTAAGAATGTAAAAATAACCAATTCATCATATCTTTGCAATTTAATGACCAGGTACATTTGTTCCTTTCGTGTGAAGTGCGAGCGCTAGAAACTAAATACTTGTTATTTGGAAAAACTAGATCGGTTCATCAAATGTTCGAATGATTTTCCTTATGGGATTAAAAATTCTAACACAGTCTTTGACTGTACCAAAACTCTTCGGTTAATACAAATTTGATTGCTTATTTCCTTTCTTGCCCGACATTTTCTTGCGAGTCACATGATTGGATTCTGCTTTCGCGCAAAATTGTTAAGTTTATTTTCTTCCTCCAGATGACCTCTGGGATTGTCAGGATGTCTACGGAAACCAGAGGTCAAGAAGGCTAAAAGAATGACGACAAGAAGTCGCAGGGAGATTTTTTTCCCTTTTATATTGGTAGAGCTCCATTTATATTTATATATTTATATATATATATATATATTTATATATTTATAGGAGAATATTGTCTGTGTAATCAATGCCTTCACTTAAAACATTGGCTAAAAACAAAATGAGATTCACAATGTGACAATTAAATATGTTTAATAAATACTTAAAATAACTTATTAATTCCAACCCAACATTGCACTGGCTAAATGACGTATTAACTCTGGCCAAATAATTTACTCTGCCATTTCTTGGTTATAGTGAAGCTCTGTAAAGAGCAACTAATACACGAACTATCTCATCGGGTATCTGTCTGTCTTTGGTACAAGTGACAGAATAAATGTTAAGATTAACATGTGAGAAATTCTACCTAACTAACTTGGGTTAAATAATTTGGTTAGTCATTTCTCACTCATTGTAAAAGAGGAGGAGAGTTTGAACCTTTACTTAAGAAAAAGCTATTGGTTAGGGTTAGGAATGGTATCCGGCCCAGACATTCTTCACTACCAAAACAAAGTCCCTCTAAATTGCACCGTCTGAGCCCCAGTAACTGGGAGAAATGACGTTAAAGCCAAAAAACAAATTATCGCTTATTGTAAAGCTCTGTAAAGAACAGGTAGGATAAGAACTATCTCATCGGGTATTTTTGTATCCTTGTTACAAGTGCCTTAATGCATGGTGTGATTAACAAGTGAGAAATATTTAAAGCCCCGCTGTCATTAATTTTCCCGAGGTACTAACTGGCTTTTAGATATGTAGATCATTGCAACACTTTAGAATTAAAATAGTTGTATAAATATTTCTTTTTCAATTGCACAAATAAGTTTTGAATGTGAAAATAAGTTCCGCTCCTGGGCATAGAATCCTGATTGCGAAACGGATTTAAAACCTGAAAGCCTGAAAGCCAGAAACTTCAGTCGTTGGACCACAGAAAGGTGTCTTGACAACAACAACAACAGCAACAACAACATCTTCAACTTTGTTTGGGCAATAAGTACACGAAAACCTCGTGAACCAAAACAGAGGTCTCTGAATGCACTGTTCTGACGTAATTCGATTGAAGAAATATTCCGGTAAGAAAGAACTTTAAAGAGATAAAGACAGAGAATGGAAAGAATTAGGAAATAATAACTCTGAGTCGTATTTGACTTAAAGATATTCTATTTAACATCCCTACACCTATTGGGCAAAGTTAGCCATCTGACACGGAAGCGAAGTGGCAAACCAAAGAATGACATCCCATTAAAAGCCTCAGCATTCTTGTCTTGCTATTTACATAAACAAATAGAGTCTGGGGCTGTATTTACCTTCATAGGATTTTCAGGTCAGTGCTTCAATAGCAGGGCCAGCCAAACTCGGTTGTTAATCCACTAGCAGGTAGTGAGGGGAAATGGAAGTGACAGAAAAAGAGTAACAGAAGGAAAAAGAAAAGTATGGAATGAAAACTAAAAAATATAAAAGAAAGTATCCAAGTAGCAACAAAGTTAATTTCTTTTTCAAATTAATCTGGTGCGTTTTTAGTTGATTTCATCTCCGTATTCCAACATGAACTTAAGACCGTAAATTTTGGTAAGGAGTNGGACCACAGAAAGGTGTCTTGACAACAACAACAACAGCAACAACAACATCTTCAACTTTGTTTGGGCAATAAGTACACGAAAACCTCGTGAACCAAAACAGAGGTCTCTGAATGCACTGTTCTGACGTAATTCGAGTGAAGAAATATTCCGGTAAGAAAGAACTTTAAAGAGATAAAGACAGAGAATGGAAAGAATTAGGAAATAATAACTCTGAGTCGTATTTGACTTAAAGATATTCTATTTAACATCCCTACACCTATTGGGCAAAGTTAGCCATCTGACACGGAAGCGAAGTGGCAAACCAAAGAATGACATCCCATTAAAAGCCTCAGCATTCTTGTCTTGCTATTTACATAAACAAATAGAGTCTGGGGTTGTATTTACCTTCATAGGATTTTCAGGTCAGTGCTTCAATAGCAGGGCCAGCCAAACTCGGTTGTTAATCCACTAGCAGGTAGTGAGGGGAAATGGAAGTGACAGAAAAAGAGTAACAGAAGGAAAAAAAAAAGTATGGAATGAAAACTAAAAAATATAAAAGAAAGTATCCAAGTAGTAACAAAGTTAATTTCTTTTTCAAATTAATCTGGTGCGTTTTTAGTTGATTTCATCTCCGTATTCCAACATGAACTTAAGACCGTAAATTTTGGTAAGGAGTGTTCAGCTGCAGCTGCAATGACACCATTCCACAAACACTTGCATATTTACAATTGCTATAAGGGGCAGTCTGTAGGAGTTCTGAATAACTTTACTTATGCAAATTCGCTTACAAAAAAATACCATAGTCGATACAGCAGAGGTGTGACATCAAATTTACCGTTTCATTCTATTGGCTTTTTTTACAGCTTCCCCACTGGTTCCTTCCACACACTTACAAAGTATTAGTCCTCACTCGCTTCGCTAACTCGGACTCCTTCCAACAGTCAAAATTTGCTTATGTACTGTACAATTAGGCCCTGAAATTTCCACCCTAACGAAGTTCCAAAAAGGTACTTGTAGTTGTCTGACTGGTCAGAAATAACACTTTTATTATTAAATATCACCCTTTTGACCAAAATTGTGCTTCCAAAGCCAAACAATTTATTTAGTGAATTTTGCCAAGCGTCCGCAGTGAAAAGTGGCGTTTTTTTCAAAATAATTGTTTGCTTAATGTTGAACCCATCTAGTAATTTGCAAATTGCGCAATTTCACTGAAGCTTTGTTTCTGTTTTGAACGACCCAATTTTATTGCGACAAAGAGACGTTTTTCATTCCAAATCTAAACACAACAACCATGTCACAAATCTTTGAAGGTAAGTCTTTCAGCTTTTCTTCAGTGATTCCGGTTATTACGTCATTCATTGCAAAATCAAATACGAAACCTGACAGGACACCTTTAAGTCTGTGGGAGACCAAATGATTCTTTTCTTTCTAAACAGCGTGATGGTCCTAACTTAATTGTGATAATGCTGAACATTACATTACAGTACATTTATCTTTTGGATGATGGTCGTTTGCTCGCTAGAACACGTTCCACACTTTCAGTGTGGACATCTATTTCCTGGTATATGTTTAGTAGCAATAACACTGGTGATGACGATTTTGATTAACCATACAAAATAACATGCGAAAACCTGAGCGATATTTACCGTATTTTCTCTAATAAACGCTGCGGCGCTTATATACTTTTAAGCACGTTTTTTCAGCATTTATTAGAGGATGGCATTAAATAGGGAAAATCATTTAACAGAGAGTAGGGGTTTATTTCAAATCATACGTTATTCTGTAATTGATAAAAAAGAACTATAAACAAATTAGTTTATCACAATTCTACATCAATCTCTTGATCGCTGTCTTCATCCAAAAAATGAAATGCCTCAGCTTAATTTTTATCAGAATCTGTTGCTTGAAAGCGATTCTCTGGCAGTAACATCTCTTCTGCAACTTGAAGCTCATCTTTTAAGTTTTAACAAAGCAACTCCACTTAAACAAGGCGTCCCTTCGCTGAAATTATGAATGAAATGATCTTCGCTATTATTTACAAATATCCTTTCTGTGGTATTGATGAAGAATAAAAGAATGGACTGCGCGGTTGTGTGTTATCTTCTATCTTCTCTACTTTTTCTAATAAAAGCCGCTTTATATGCTGCAGAGTTTATCAGAGGGCGGCGTATATTTGAGACTTTTATTAGTGGAAATACGGTAAGTACAGTGAGTTTCTGCTGAATAACCTATGCATCGGAAAAATTAATAATCCAGAAGGTGTTAACTATGCAGGTCGGCCACTACTGTACTATGCTTCTATTTTGTCTGTTATTCTTATTTGGCACACACACACACACACACACACACACACATATATATATATATATATATATATATATATATATGTTCATGTATATGTTCATACATGATCCTAATAACGGGACTTGTAATGTTATGTTGATACTTTCAAAGTCGAGCTTGCCTAACAGTTTTCCTAGTCAAGCCGGCATTGAAAATTTGTGCTCATATATATATAAAAGGTAGAATACGGAAAATAAGAACTATGATTGCAACTAATAGCTCAACGATATTTCGATCATCAGGCAATATTGTGAAACTATATATATATATATATATATATATATATATATATATTGCTCTGCTAAATGCATTAAGCACTTTTTGATATGAATACACAAAATTACACAAATATATATACTTAAACAAAAGCATGTCATTTTTTGTAACCATTTCACCCTGTTTCAAAGCCTTCCTCAGTAGAAAGATGATACATAACACAGGGTCTAATTAATGACGATTGACATACTGGAAGGTGGTGGAAGGAATAGCTGCTTGCAAACAGAAAAACCTTAAGTCACGTAAAGATCTTGTAAAACAGATTGGCTTTAGTTTTAACGTCATTTCCCCAGCAATTGAGGCTCAGACGGTGCCCTTCAGAGGGACTTTGTTTTGGCAGCGAGAAATTTCTTGGCCGGATGCCCTTTCTGACGCCAACCAATGGCTTTTTTCTTTTGTAAAGTTCCAATTTCTCCAAATTCTCCAAATATATAGGGTATATTATATACATATACGTAGATATTACACTTCTTTGGCAACGCTGAGTTTCATGTTCATCAAACAATCTTCAGACTACTTTATTGTTATTGTCAATTAGGTAGATAAACAGAGAATATATATATTTTTTAATATAAGGAATGTTCCAGTACGCTGGTATATGTTTGATCTGTGTGCTCCACTTTGTCTAACAAGTTAATGTTGTGTTTCTAATTTTTGTAAGCCCATATGTCGTCACTTAAAACAATGTTCAACGATATCTTGGTAACCGAGGACGGGAAGACTGGCAAAAGAGCACACTTGTACCCATTTTGAAGAACAAGGGAGATGTTCAGGACCGCTCCAACTATAGGAGCATCAAACTCGTGAGTCACTAAATGAAGCTATGGGAGAGAGAGAGTGATCGATAGTGGGATAAGGAGGAAGGCAGTTCAGCTTCATGCCGAAGAGGAGCAGGGCAGACGTCATCTTCACTTTGTGCGGGAGAGCTAAAAAGCATTGGGAAGGGCAGAAAGAGCTTCATTGCGTATTTATTGACTTAGAAAAAACCATGGTCGGGTACTGCGAGAGAAGTTATGGTTCGTAATTATGAGAAAAAGAAGTAACACGGGAAAGTATGTAAAGTGCATACAAGAGCTGTATGGTGGATGTGAGAGAGTGGTGAAATGCACGGCCAGAAAGACTGAGCAATTTAAAGCTGAAGTTGAATTACATCAAAGTTTAGCTTTGAGACTTTTCCTGTTTACAGTGGTCATGTACGTGCTCGCCGATCCTGCCAGGTGGTCAAGCTCTGGCAACATGATATTTGCAGACGATGTTGTACTGATCAATGGTAAAAAAGAAGCAGCGTAAGATTGGAGAAATGGAGAGAAGCGGGATGCATTTCAACTGGTCAAAAACAGGGTACATGTGTAGCAACAAAGCGGATAATCAATCACCGATCACAATCACTGGTCAGGACATCCTGGAAGGGACAAAATTGAAGTATCTGGGGTCAACTAAACAAGATAATGGAGGCTGTGACGAGGAGGTAAAGAAAATAATTAAGGCTGGTTGGGGCAGTTGGCAAAAGGCAACGTCAATGGTGTGCAACAACAGAGTACCAATGAGAGTAACGGGCAACTTATACAGGACAATGTCGAGACCAGTAATGATATACGGCATGGAAACAGTACCTTTCACAGCAGGGCTCGAGAAACAGATGAACGTAGCCGAAATGAAAATGCTTCGATGGTCGCTGGGTGTTACCCGGAAGGATATGTTGCACAACGAAGTAGTGAGAAACAGGCTGGCCGTTGCAGAACTCTGTCAGAAAATCAGAAAATAGAGGTTGAGGTGGAGACCAAAGCAAAGATGGATGGATAACATCAAAGGTGATATGATGAAAAAGGTGCTTAGTTGCGAGGATACCCAAGATCGGGCTGTATGGAGATCGACCACACGCTGCGACTACCCCTGATAACAGGGAGCAGATGAAAGAAGAGGAAAAAGTCGACTTAAGAATGGTGTTGTCTTCAAAATAAGGATGTAGTTAAAAATGTGCTCAGTTTGAAAGGGGCAAAATAAAAAAGCGTCTAGGTGCTCATTGTTTTTATTTTTTCCCATGCTGCTAAAAAGCCACTCCTTAAAAGTACCATACCAGGAGAACCTACACTCGTTCTTTACTCTAACTGACCAGACTCAAGGGATGTTACAGAAATAGATATCACAATCATGTATTTCTTTTGGAGGATAACTGATAAAAAATTAATTCAAGATTAAAACAACTGCGTTAAATTTCAACGTTGCATCTCAGTAAATATGAAATGAGATATGTCTTAGTTTCGTGAACTTGTCAGATGTTGTAACACTGATAAATTATTGTGGTTTAGCGCTGATTAAAAGTAAGTTAACATAAGAGGTGGTTTGGTATAATATATAATTCGGAACAATAAAGGGATTTTAAGCTAAGGGCATGTGGTTATTCACGTGTACAAATACGAAGGTTTTTAAGAGTGTTCACGTGTGTTCATTGTTACACCACAGTAGCTGGCTACATGCGAGTCACTCGAGGCTTCATAAATAGAGCAACTGTCTCGATAGGCCAGGGTAAAATGGCCAGTTGAATGGTTGAAAAATTAACAACTCATACATTAAAGTAAGCTTCCTGGAACTTGTGAGCACATATTCTTAGTTTACGTTATTCTCTCAAAATTAGCGTACCTTATTATCCAAGATTAACGATAGAGGAAATCAAGGCGGATATCTCCACCCGCGTTGCTTTCATACATTCGTTAATTTCAACTGCCACTTATTTTGGAACTTAATTTCAGCAAGCATTAATTTTGTCAGAAAATGCTTAATTTCAAAGGGAAATAAAACTCAGTAACTGATAATTCAGGGTGTATGTGAGGCTGAGAAACTTTGATGGAGATGGTAAATTATATTTAGAGTATCCTTTTTCACGAATAAAAAGCAGGCAGAAATCTAATAATCTCTTTAACCAGTAGTGTTGAATATTTAAGAAGAAAAGAGTATATCTTTTTATGAAACCTTTTTATTCTTTCCCAGCCCATTCTAATGGCGTGTTCTAATCTCAAACATTAAAACATTAAAAATTCTTCCCGAATTTTGCTACATTTTAATAAAACCGTGTTAATTTCATCCAATTTTTGCAAATGTTTTTTGGACTGTGTTAATTTCCTCTTTTTTTCAATTTCTGCCTTCTTAACATTCTCTATGGTTAAGGTTTGGTAATAAGATAATTTTAAATGTAAAAAAAGTGAGTATTTCTTGGCTACAAGATCTCTAAAACATTAATTGTACTTCTAACCATAAATCTGCTAACCCTTGACCAATATTTAATAACTTCAAAACAAACTTTGTCATTAACAATCAGGGCTGGAGCCGCGATCTTTCCTGAGAACATCATCCGTTAAACCTCAGTATTAACCTACCTAGGTTCCCAAGTTTGTCTGATGTCTAAACTAATTATAAAGTTGGTCCTAGGAATCATTAATGGGCGATGGAGAGCTTTCGTCGATTAAAACGAAGCTATTAGTAAACAGTTGGCTTCAAAATAGTAGTTACTACTTTCATAGCAAATGTTTATAATCTTGTAGCATGGACTCTCATTCGTCCTAAATGTCGAATCAATAAAACATTGTGCTGTTCGAATATTTCAAATCTTATTTTGCTGGTGTTCTCTGATCGACGCCATCCATTGGCGTCGAATGGCCTTCACTTCCAAGATGTTCTTCCGTACCATCGAAGAAATCGATCTCATCGTTTCTGTGATATCCAATCCGGTTTGTCGTCGATTCAGTGAAGGTTTCAGGATGCTGTACACCCCGGTGGGTAAATGAAAGCTGGTTGCTTCTAGTTTCTTTCCAAACCGATCTGCCTTGCTGCTGGGTTGTTCGTCCTCTTCAGTGCCGCCTTGTTAGTATGTATAGGTGGTACCCAGAAGAATCCTTTGGAAACCTCGAATGACTGGATAACAACTGTTGGATTTATCTCACAAATGAAAAACCAACCAGGAAATTTGCGTCTCCGACACCCCTGTAGTTGGGAGAGAAATTCCCGGTGCAACCTACGTACTTTGTCGCATATACATACTGGAGAGGCGTTACTGTGGGTTCTGCATATTCACTTGTTCAGTGGTGATGGGATATTGGTTTCTAGTTCAAGCTCCTTGGAGTGGTCTTCAACTCTGTTTCCAGCACCTTACACAACAACAACAACAACAACCATAACGACACTGCTGGCTGATTTTGAAACCGTTCAATGATAATGTTTTTGTGATTCATCGATTACCAAAACAAACCAAAGCAACTACAAGAAAGAATATTTTTATTAAGAACTTTCACTATGTCGAACTATTTTTTCCGGTCCCTTGAACTTTTCTGGCAACTCTGGGCTAAAAATNAGGCGTTACTGTGGGTTCTGCATATTCACTTGTTCAGTGGTGATGGGATATTGGTTTCTAGTTCAAGCTCCTTGGAGTGGTCTTCAACTCTGTTTCCAGCACCTTACACAACAACAACAACAACAACCATAACGACACTGCTGGCTGATTTTGAAACCGTTCAATGATAATGTTTTTGTGATTCATCGATTACCAAAACAAACCAAAGCAACTACAAGAAAGAATATTTTTATTAAGCTGATCAAATTTGCACCTTAATGTCAAATTTTCAATTAAATTACAGTCGACGCTCGTTATCTCGAACACTCGCTATCTCGAACTTTCACTATGTCGAATCAATTATTTGGTTTCTTGAACTGTTTTTCGCTCGTTATCTCGAACTTTCTTTGAAAATCGAATGAAAAACGTTCCATTTCTAATGTTCGAAATGTAGAATTCTTTCAGGACAAGGTTTTGGTATTTTTCGTTCTTTCAAAATGACAGCCAAGAGGAAGCTAGCTGTGAAAACATTAGCTGAAAAATGTCAGGCTTTAAAGGACTTGAAAAAAGGCGTTCCAAATAAAGATGTTGCAGAAACGTATGGGGTGCCAAAGAACACTGTTTCTACTTGGGTTAAAAACAAGAAAAAGCTTCTCTGTGCACTGGAAAAATCAAGCGAAAAACAATAAGGCAAAGCAATTACGCCGATGTAGATAATGTTGTCTTTAAGTGGTTCTTTTCTCAACGAAGTAAGAGTATATCAATCGATGGAATGTACATTAAAGAAAAAGCGATAAAGTACGCAAAGGAGTTAGGCCTGACAGACTTCGAAGCTTCAGATGGATGGGGGGGTATCAATTTTCGGGAATTTAACCCTAAATCGTGGTATTTTTAAAAATTTATAGGGAATTTCTAACGATTCTTGGAAATTTTGTATTTGGCGGATACGAATTTTAACGAAATCGGCCAAAATTCGCAGAAGGTGCGAAAATTAGTACCTGAGAAAGTTTCTACTGATAAGGTAAAAAAATACCATGTATCTAGTTTACTACGACTTTAATAAATGTAAATGCCTCGACTCAACTTCCCTTTCCTTCTTTGATGTCCAGAAATATCTCTTTGGGTTTATAAATGACGTGATCTTATAAACTGATTTTGATTTTTTTCACTCAGTTTCAAAACTTTCACTATCTCGAACTTTCACACGACTTGCATCCGAACATCTCTAACATTTGCTATCTCGAACATTTGCTATCTCGAACTTTTTCGCCGGTCCCTTGAGAGTTCGAGATAACGAGCGTCGACTGTATTTAGGAAGTTAGCTATTTTGTTAGTTAAATTTCGTTTCGTGGTAAACGCCAAGTTAATATAACTTGTCCATTTTTAGACCTGCTATTTTGATTAACTTTGATTTTTTAACTATTTTGCATTTTTATGAAAGTTCATTACTGGTTGACAAGTGATATTCAAATTTTTTAGACATGGAATGCCATGTCTAAAAAACATGAACATCACTTGCTCAAAAGGTCTGCGGATCTGTTCAAATTACGTTACCAGTAAATATTGGAATCAGCACATCAAAAAGCATTTAACCAGTAAGTATTTCCTGTTGACGAGGACGTGTTATAGTGAATAATAAATAATAATAAAAAAATAAACAATAAAAAGAAAAGAAGAAAGTTGCTGAAACGAACTAGACAAAGGAACTTTTTTTATCTTGCTGCCCAACACGTTCCCAAATTTTGGAAATTTACAAAGTTTTGTTTCAAACTTGTGGTGGACAAGTGTTGAATCATCCATAAAAGATTTGGTGTACCCTATTGCTATTTTTGTATTACAAAAAAAGGTTTGTGACCTACAATAAATAAAGTAACAGAAATACAACTAGAAAATTTCGAGTTAAAGTGTAAATCTTCGTAGATTTACGGTAAGATCCGAGCGTCAACTCATTGGATTAGAGTCAAGAAAACACACAGAGATATAAAGTTTTTTAAACATATATCGTCAATAACTCGTAGCCTTCTTCAAGCATTACTTTACAGCTCTCTAACCAAAAACCAAATTTGGTAAATATGCTATATATAAATGAATGATTTGGTTCCGAATAGTCATAAATTCTGGGTTCTGGGAAATAGAACCGAGAATTATCTTCCGAAATAGGTAAACAAGCTAAATGCGTGGACTGATGTAAACAGTAATCGGATGCAAACAAGCGAGGAAATACGCAACCAAGCAAAAAACCCCGAAATGAATGAAACGGAAGCAAATATAGCTAAGAGGCTGAGCGTGCGCGAATACTAGTATTACAAAGGTATCGAATGGGGAAATAAAAGGTGGATCTGTTGCGCTATCATTGTTAACAACATGAGGGGTGAAAAGGTAAAGAAAATTGTAAGGCTTAGGTCCAGAACAGAACTTTATAAATTTATTAATTCATGCGATGGAAAAATGACAATGCTGACCCTGTAAAGGGGGTTCATGGGGGCGCAAATGTTGGAAGGGTCTTAGTAATCCGATCTCTTTCATTTGGGTATTGTTGTGAACATCGTCCCTTTTGTGGCTCAGAGCTTTTAGAAAAAAGATTCAATAGTAGCACGTATGATCGTTACAACTGCTGACTTGACCACCCAGGTGATCGCCTTCCTTCTACATTTAAGTTCAAAATTCTTCCAAGGGGTCCTCCAGATCTTTCTTCCTGACGTGACCATACCATCGCAGTCTTCTTCTTCTCAGCATTGTTTCCAATTTTTCTACTCCACATCTGTTTGCTACCTCTTTACTACCGATACTGCCTTGACAAGTTACTCCTGCCACGTACCGGAGCATTCTTCTGTCACAGCTTGTCAGCACTGTTTTCAATCTATCTATCATTGGCCAGCCCTCTGAACCATACACTAACACCGACCTGATGCATGCATCAGAAATTCGTACTCTGTTTTTCAATGGTAGGTTCTTGTTCACTAGAAGGTTGGCAATCTCTCTCCACTTCTGCCATGCAGCAGAGACTCTCATCCTTACAGTGCGTTTAACTCTTCCTTGAGTATCCAGTAGATCACCAAGATAACAAAACTCTTTCACCTCTTTGACAACTTCTCCGTCTATCTGGATGTCGTCATTGTCTTCCTCCTCCTGGCATTGATTCTGACCGTTGCAGTTAGGGCATCGGAAGTTCAAATTAGCATGTTCTCCCTGTAATCCCGAGCATCGCGTGTGGTACCAGTGCTGACAAAAGATACACAGAATCGAATTTTGACCAACTCCCCTTCCACATACTCCACATTGAAATTTTCCTGACCTGATAACCACATTTTTCTTTCCTGTCACCATAATCTTTGTCTTTCCAATGTTGGCCCTCGTTTCTCTTCTTGTTATTGCCTGTCTCCAATCCAAAAACTTCTGCTCAACCTCTTCCTTACTCTCTGTAGACAGAGCCAGGTCATCTGCGTACAGCAGCTCCCATATATCATCACCTCTGCACTCTTTTGCTGATCTGTATGCAATAAACCAGTAATGAGCTACGAAGATTAGGCGATGGTAAATAAGTTTGGAAAAAAGTAGTTAAATATTTGTTTTTGCACTGAAAAGTAATTAAAAATGAATCCGATCCTATCTAAAATACTACTTTTCAATAAAACGGTTTTGAAGCATATCCGAAAATCACGAGTTCAAATTGTTAGAAATACACATTTCTTAGACACATCAGATGTTGTTCAGTCCTCTTCCACTCTAATTTTTTGTCTTGTATACAAAAAAAAATAAAAAGCTGGTCCAGGAAGCTACTGAAAGAACACCTTCTTTGCCCCCCCCCTTTACTGACGCCACTGCACCGCTACCGCAAATACTTAAAAACTTCATCTCCCCTCCCCCAGCAACCCCTGGAATATCATTTCCTGTATCAAATGAGTCAAACGTTTTGAAATAGTCATTTTTCTACGTCTTGATTTTCTCAAGAAAAATCTGTAAATGGTGTACATCACATATATTCTGTAACCTAACAACAGCAAAATTCTCTGGCTTTTTACCTTAACCCTAACAAACAAGTCTCAAGTGTAAATAAATGATATCGACGGTAGAAGAACCGCTTCATCGGAGTATAAAAGTCGAAACATGGACTCCACACCTTTTCCTGTTCATATCCAAATCATATAATCTTCATGCTAAATTCTAGGTTTTTTTCAGTTTCGGTGTAACATTGAATGCAGCGAAAAAAAACATTTGCAAAATAACTACAGCAAAAGTTTTATGTACGTACTTCAATTGCTGTTTAATATTGATGACCATAGAAACCCAACCTAAAAACATTTGAGACCAAATTCTGGTTTCTTCTTTAGCTTTACTAGATCACGCAGTTAAACCACTAATTCATTTACAAGGAAACTGACTAATATGGGATCAAAACAATGTCATTTTCTTCAAATAAGGATATATAACCTCCTTTAAAATCATAAACACATCTGATAAAATTATTTTTAAACACAAATTATGAAGAAAATGGTTAAACATACAGTAGTTTTCAAAAAACATTATGACCAGGACTGTATATTGATAATTCCAAAACTTCTCTTTCCTGTTATTCTAATATTTATTGGTTTATTTATTACAAATATTTATACAGGATAACAGCATCTCATGATTAACTTTCTTACGGTATTCCGGATTTTGAACCTGACTTTACCTAGTAAATCCTAAATTCATTAGATAAATCCTAAATTTTCCGACTTAACACTAAATTGATCGAGAAAATACTACATTTATCGAACTGATCCAAATTCATCTGAAACCAGGGATAAATCAAATTCTGGTTGTATTGAGAAAATCCAACATTGACCAATCACATACTATATATATATGTCATTTGGCATTTAATCTCACATGCACTGACCAAATCCTATTTTAACCCATCAAATATTATTATGTCAAACCAATCCAACTTTACTGACCAAATCTTGCAATCAGCCATCAAATCCTATATGCACTGACTAGACTAAGCTGACCAGACTAAGCAAGTCAAACCAATCCAAAATTAACGGATCAAATTTTGCAATTAGCCATCAAATCTCAAAGGTTCTCACCAAATCCTACAATGACCGATCAAATACTAAACAAGTCAAACCAATCCAAATTAACGGATCAAATCTTGATATTAGCCATCAAATCCTATATGCGTTGACCACATCCTGCAATGACCGATCAAATACTAAACAAGTCAAACCAATCCAAATTAACGGATCAAATCTTGATATTAGTCATCAAATCCTATATGCGCTGACCACATCCTACAATGACCGATCAAATACTGAACAAGTCAAACCAATCCAAATTAAAGGATCAAATTTTGTAATTAGCCATCAAATCCTATATGCACTGACCACATCCTACAATGGCCGATCAAATACTAAACAAGTCAAACCAATCCAAATTAACGGATCAAATCTTGAAATTAGCGATCAAATGCTACTTCTAGTGATCAGATCCAAAATCTGTTGAAAGTACTCGGTTGAAATAAAGCTTTCAAAATGCTATTTATTTTTACAACAGACGTCAAACAAAACAGAACGAAACATGACTCTGACTGCTGGTGCAGGGTATCGTTGACCGTAAGCAATGGGGAGGAATGACGAGGAGGTCGACCTCAAAATAAGCGGGAGGTGAAAAACAAAAGATCCTTCCCAGACCGCTTATAAATGGTACTCGAACGGTTCCCAGTCCTCTTTTATCTCCTCGTTGGATTTTACATGTTTTATTTTCGAAGCCATTGTTACCTTCAAAGAGTACGTGCAAACATCAGAGGTCAACAAAGACAGGAAGGTAACTCACTACTTCTTGGTGATTTTCTCAAAACCAGATGCATACCAATATTCATTTTGTTCTTTGATTTCAATATAACCCACATTCCATACACGACATCCAAACCATAATTCAAATCAATTATAATGGGAGTAAAAATAGATAAATGATGACCTTAATGCTATTAGATATATTGAGTTGCAGAAATCTAGTCAATATCAACAGCACACGGTGGTATAATAAAATTTACTATAAGGTAACCATTGGCAATCGTTATTTTAGGCTTCAAAGGATACGAAATAGAACATAAATAATTTAGTTCTGGTGGAAAATAGTTAAGTTGATAGGGCAATTATTTCACAGGTCACGTATAATATACAGGGTTTGAGTAGACTTTCTCGAATAAATTAAGACTCGTACTCTAATTTTTGAGTCAATGTTGGTTTGCTTTTAACAATTTTGACAGTGTTATTAATTGATATCTCAACAGAGTTCTTTTCAGAGTTTTTTTTTCATCTTTCCAGTGTCAAATCTGTCTGAAAATGTAATGAGGTGGGGTTTTCAAAACATTATTTTGTTACCCTATATCAGCTATTTATTACTTTAAAAAACGCAAAAAAAATTGCTTTCTTGCAGAAACATATAAAAAACATGGAGAGTATTTTTCTACTTTTAAGGTTGTCAACGCCTAGTTATAAAATAATATACAATCTATCCTATTATGGAATATACTGTTTCTCTATATATTTATTGTATATTATATATGTATAAATAGTATACATATATAGAAAAAGAGACCAAAAATATTCTTTGAAAATAGTGATAAAAAGGTAAAATAATAATAATAATAATAATAATAATAATACAGAAGTAATAGATATCATAACAGATATCATAGTAGTTGATAAGAGAAAGAAAAGTGGAATCATTTAGATATTGCTATACCCGAAGATGGAAGAGCTGAAAAGAAAGAAAGGGAAAAGGTAGAAAAGTACCAAGATCTAAAGAGAGAAATTGGAAGACTGTGGGGATTGAAGTCGATAAAAGTTGTCCCTGTGGCTATGGGTGTTTTTGGGAGTATTTCCCGAGGGTTTGATACATGGATGCAAAAGATTGGAATATTATACGCGATAGGTGTAATGCAGAAAACGGCTCTACTAGGAACTGCAAGGATACTTAGGGATCAAAGCTCTATAATTTCAAAAAATATCAGAATAAATTGGAAAAAAGCTCAAACAACATTGGAATATAGGGTTGGAAAATATTGTTGAATTATATATATAAAAGAGAGAACTCTTCGGAAGAATAGTAGAAAGAAAACTCGCCTTTTTTGGACAACAAATGAGGCATCCAAACTTGGATCTGTTCCACAACATACTACACCATCAGCCTACAAAAAGAAAACGAGGCAGACCACGAACAAGCTGGAAGTCAAATATAGGATCGTGGCTGAACACTGATCTAACAACGGCAGGCAGAAAGGCAACGGATAGAGATGAGTTTAGATCGTGGTGTAAAAGGGCTCGTAAACTTCACTCTGAAGGATGAGGAAACGACGACGACGATATATATAAATATGTCTGCTCTAAGCTGGTCTTTGACCTCTCTCTTTATTAGTTACTCAAACAAANTTGGATCTGTTCCACAACATACTACACCATCAGCCTACAAAAAGAAAACGAGGCAGACCACGAACAAGCTGGAAGTCAAATATAGGTTCGTGGCTGAACACTGATCTAACAACGGCAGGCAGAAAGGCAACGGATAGAGATGAGTTTAGATCGTGGTGTAAAAGGGCTCGTAAACTTCACTCTGAAGGATGAGGAAACGATGACGACGATATATATAAATATGTCTGCTCTAAGCTGGTCTTTGACCTCTCTCTTTATTAGTTACTCAAACAAAGGATGCAGATAACATATGTTTTCTCTATATGATAGGTCCAACATGCTATGTCTTTTAAACAATAATTCAAAAATTCCTACAGGATCTGATTAAAAATATTTAAGAACTTTTATGTTTTGTTTAGAAATAGCATAAATTCCAAACTATAATTGGTGGCTAAATCAATAGAAAACCAATTAAGGCAGCTTTTATGTAAAATCGTTATCTAATTTAAGGCTACTCAAAACGTGCTGCCGTATCTCTTTGGGATTACTCTATATAACCTTCCAACTGACTCTAAACGGTAGCTTTTGTGAGGTCATGTTAAGAAATGCTGCCGTACTACTTTCACTGATAACCATGGGCCCCTGCATAGATTGCATTGAAGTATGAATTACTAAGCTACACATAAAAACTGTAGAAGCTATCCACTCTACCTGCTACAAAAATAATGTCAGACGTATATTAAATCATCTATCTACATTATTTTTTCCAAGTTTACAAAGCAAAACAATGCTTAAACCCACCAAAGAAAAAAAGATCAAAATAATTTTGCAAACTCTTCTGGCTGTATTATGAGTCACGACTACAAATACGTGCGCGTATTATTGTACTTCACCAAAACTTTACTAATTTATCTTTCCCGATTATGAGCCAGGTATAGCCACCATATTTGCATGTCCTCCGTTGAAAGTGCATGTGTGACCTTATAAAATACAAGAGTACCCTCATTTAGTGATGGGCCAGATTTGTTAATGAATGGCCTTAAGGCCTTTATGAAAACAGAAAGTTTTTTCGCGGGGAGCACGGAGAACCATTTTTTAATTGGCCGAAAAACCTTTCTACCAATGAGAGGCCACAATAAATGCTGTACATTTGTCGTCAGGCTTATCTATCATCTATTATTGCAGTCGATTGTGATCGGGTGTGGAAGTGACGAATCCACATGGCGGGAAATCTGTTCTGCCCTTTTCAGTCTTTATTCTCACATTTATGATATTACCATAACTGTGAGAAGTGCAGAATCACAATACGTGATGTGAAGCACAACAGAGGGAGAGAGAGAGAGAGAGTTATCTATGAATTCTCTATATTTTCAGGGTAATGAAGGTAGTTTCCTGTATGATTACGTGCAAAAGTTAAAAGAAGACTAACATTCTTGTAAGGGCTTTATCACGTCATGATTCGTAAGCTTTTTCTGAGCTACGTTTTGAGAAATACTTCTCCCATCGTCAAGCTGGAGATGGGAAAATTACACAGGGCAACAATTTTTGGGGACTCTCATGTTTTCTTTGAAAATAAAAGTGCTTTTGGACCAATTTTTCGTACTGAATCTAAAAATGAGTCAGATACGCCCTAAGAAGGAGTATTGCTGCCACATCTGGGGAGGTGCTGCTCAGTGCACTCTTTCTTGCCTTGACATGATTTCAAAACCGACTTTGCAATCTTGTTGGAGATGATCTATTCAGTTCTCTACAGCCCTTTTCTCAGAGAAGAGAGGTTTTAGTCTTCCTCTACTCTATCGGTATTTCCGTGGTTTCGCGACTGAACTTCAATCCCTAGTTTCTCCTCGTAAAACCTTTACAGCAAGAACGCGTCTTGCTACCACTACTGCAAAGAATTTTTCTTCCTTCCTCCATGTGCCTAATATCAAACGGAATTTCCATGAAAAGAATTTTTTTCCAAGAACCTCCAATCTGTGGAACACTTTGTCACAAGATTGCTTCCCGGAGGACTACAACATGGACATCTTTAAATCTAATACCAATAAACACTTGTCAAAAACGTCCTTACAAGTCATCAAATTTTATTCATTCATTTATCTCTTTCGTCCTTTTCCCAATACTTACCATCATTCACCTGTCAGTCTACCAATCTCATTAACCCTCATCCTCGGCTGGCTTTTAGTCTTGATGTGTGGTGACTCACTAGTACATAAACAAAAAAGCCCCTAAAAACCCTCCTTAAAATCACACCTGGGAACACAATTTCATCACAAAGAAGGGGAATAAAGTCTACTATTACACACAAGTGGTGCCAGAAAGAGATGATCAGTTAACGTAAGCAATACTTTTGTGAAGTGTGGAATGCAAAGGATGCATTAGGTTTCATCGTTGTCTCGATGCGTTTGGCCAATCATACTGTTAGCATGAAAAATATGCAGGCTCCATTTCTGTAGTTATGAAGTTGTTAGGCACATGTGCTCAAGAACAAAGACCATTATAATTTCCAACAAACCAAAGGAAACTAGGAAGCCTTGTCAATCACCCTAACTTCGCAATTCCACTGCCCATTCTATGTATTGGAGTAGACACTGGGGCACTCATTTAGTCCCTCTCCCTCTTTGATGACATGCACAAGATGCCATCATAACTTCGGTCTCTGATTTTGCTGATGTCAGTGTTGTAATCTAAGAAGGATTTGATTAAAGCCCGAACTACAATTTCCTAAATCTCCATTCTGATTTAAAAAAATCAAAGAAAGCTATTTCAGCTACCTGTCAACCACAGGCCAGAGACATCTACTCAAAATGTACTGATCTTTATTGGAGTCTGTCACTCCATCGGCATTCAGTGTTAAAAATAATTTCATTTTCAAGGGTTCAAATATTCTCCTTTCGAATGAATTACATAACTATGCTTATTATATTATTTCAAATTAACCTTTCAACGTATCTGGCTTTAAAATGAGTTGGTAAAAATAATAAAAACTTAGCTCAATTTTATAAACACCTTCTAAAAAATCTCTAAAAATTAATTTTTAACATAAAAGATATTAGCATTTTAAGTCATGTACCAGATAAAGCATTTGATATACCAGAAGAAACCTTTGAGTGTTATATAAGTGTATAGTTTAACCTTTGATTGTATAACTCAATGAATATCTGTTATGTCAAATAACATTTTAAATGGAATCAACTAATTCCGGCGATCATTTTATTTCAAAATATGTCTTCCAATTAGCCGCTTTCATGCTCGGGAGATTATGTACCATACAGACCATTGGAACATGGTTTGTGTACGATATAGAAAACGTCAGGCACAGCAATGGTTAGGTCTAGATTTAATTGGTATTTGTTAAGACTTGGCATGGCTTTGACATGGAGATGTACTGCCGCACAATTCTTCTAACAAAATCTCGTAGCTCATTTTCAACAAGTCCAACCAAGTTCTTTTAAATTGTGATGAAATAAAGCAGGCGCCAAAAAGGGGTCTCTCTGGGCCTTGTAGATCCGTCGGTGGGTTTGTTGATCATGTAAATAGGCATAAAAGCCATAAGCGCTGCTTGTTAATGCAAATTTAACTTTCCATTAGGTATACTTCATTTTTGAGGGCATAAAATGCCTTAAGGTATAAATAACACAATTGGCTCTGGCTCTGTATGTTGTTAAATCTAACCATTCTTCTTCTTCTTCTTCTTCTTCTTCTTCTGCTTCTTCTTCTTCTTCTTCTTTATCTCTCGGCTGCTCCCTGTTAGGGGTCGCTACAGTGGATCATACGCCTCCATTTTGTGCGGTCGGCAGCGTCTTCCCTTCTTACTCCCACCCCCTTATGTCCTCTTCTATTGCATCCATGTAGCGTCTCCTTGGCCTCTACCTCTTCCTCCTCGCTGGCAGATTCATGCCTAATTATTAAGTTGTTATTACTATGTGTGAATCCCGCATTACCAGCGCAGAATTGTACGGCAACAAGGTCCTATCAAGGCGCATGCAGCTAGTTGGGTATTGATATAGGATATGTATCGTGTCGTGAGTCGTGAGCTTTTTATAAACTACGTTTCAAGGGCTATTTCTCCCATCGTCCGGCTATCGTCACTCACACGGTGGGAGAAATATCTCTTAAAAAGTAGCTCAGAAATAACTTACGACTTATGATACGATAAATACCTTACATCAATAGCTTCCAGTGAGTTCAAAAAGTCAAGAATTTTCCAAATTATTAGCTGGACATTGTCACCACTACCCAGAACTTTGTGCACAACAAAGTCGTGCTATGGGAACCCACCTAAGGAATGTGATACAGAAGACGATCGGAGCAAGACTGTATTTTGGAACTTAGCTTCTTTGGAACTTAGGTTCTTTGGAACTTAGGTTCTTAAAACAAGGAACAATCCAATTATATCTAATAATTAAATTTCTTGGACAAAACAGGGTAAATACAATCTAAAATAACCAAATACCAAAAGCTAAGAAGAAAAAACATGTCCTTTCACCCTGATGTCACACCTTACACCAAAACAACCTTAGGTGAAACAAACGTAAGTGGATTGTCAAGGAGAAACAAAGAAGGGAATGACCGGTCCTGTGACCGACCAGGAAATGAGACTGGGTCCAACCAAAGTCGATGAACTTTTTGACATCTCTAAAACGTTGTTACAAATCTGAAGAAGGACACCAGATTTGTAGACATTGTATTTCTTCCCGACAGCAGACGACCTAGTAGTAGTAGTAGTAGTAGTAGTAGTAATAGTAGTAGTAGTAGTAGTAGTTGTTGTTGTTGTAGTAATGGTAATAGTAGTTGTAGTAGTAGTAATGGTAATAGTAGTAGTAATAGTAATAATAATAGTAGTAGTTGGTTATAGTATTAGTAATAGTAATAGTAGTAGTAGTAGTAGTAGTAGTAGTAGTAGTAGTAGTAGGTATTATTATTAACATGCCTCCTATGAAACAAACACATGCACGGACTAAATTAACACTCACTGATACTGATACTTATCAGTGCGTGTTCGCATAGTCAATGTCCGCATTAAATTTCATACACTTTGCTAAATGACATACGAATATATTGGTGAAAAACCTAAAGCTTGTTACTACATTCTTAACATAGCATTGGTCATGTTTACAAAAATGAATATGACCATGGTTAAGTGTGCTAATGATTTGATTGCGACAGTTTATTAACGAATGTAGAATGCTATGCATGTGGTCGGCATCAGTTGACGAGAACAGTAAACAATGTAGCAAGCTATAGTTCAGTGCCCCGCATCACTACCCAGTTCTTCCATTTATCATAGCATGATGTTTTCACCTCTCTTCCTTACACATTTTCTAAGATTATTTTAATTTCTACTGGCTTAAACCTATCTCATATGCATATTAGTGTCCTTGATTATCTGTTAATAAACCTTTCTTCCATTTCATGTTCCCAACTTCTCCCCTCACCCACAATGCCAGCCATTATGTTTGTTTAATTCAATGTTTTAAATTTTATTGTTGTGTTATCCTCCCTCTTTATACATTAAGTATGTACTGTGGTCTTTTAAGTTTCTTTCTGTACCATTTAAATTCCGTCTTCCCTGGTATTTCTTTTTAATTGAGGGAGTCAAAAATCTCGATCGAAACGTTGTGCTCTGTCACTTCTGAAAAAAACCTGGAAACCAGACGGTAAAAAGATTTATCTGTCGAAGAATATCGTATTTGGGCAAGACACTGACTTGTCGTAACAGTGGACAATGAGTTATTTACTTTGACGGTTGGCTTTCTTAGCCTAGTTTTTCTGTTGCCAAGAAATCTTTGCCAAATTTTCTGTCTGCTTTACAACAACAGATTCCATTCATGGCTAAATATGGCAAGAAGTAAATTGATTTAAAAATAAACTCTGGACAGGTCTGGACCAAATCCTCCGCAAAATTTACTGTTCTCCCAAATGGCTGTCATGTGCAAATAAAAAATATAACGGAAAGCAGTTGATCACAGTTGATCACGAACATTTCACCGTCGATTTTGCTAAAAAAACACTTACTGTCCAATTAAAAATAGAAAATAAGAATATGAAGCACTTTGCAAGTATTATTTAGCATTTTTCTTCTTCCTTTGGTACCATGCCTTGGTAAGGCGCAGGCAACCATGGCTCTCCATTCTATTCTATTCTTTGCCTTTCTTATGATTTCAACATTCGAGCAGTTGATCAATTTTGCTGGTTCACTCAGATACATGAGCCTACTCCTTCCTCTACCTGCTATCCATCTCCTTTCCCAGTAATAGGTAAATATTCGAACCCTCCTTTTCTAACAATATGTCCAAAGAACTCAAACTGCCTTCGTCTTATTGTTTTGAGAATGTTACATCTAACATTTAGTCTTCTCAGTGTTTCTTCGTTCGTTATCGTCGTTATCAAAATATCATCTGCCCATGATATTTTGAGAATACCTCTGTGAAAGCACATCTCCGGAGCTGGCCAGCTTTTTAGTGATTGTCCAGATTTCACAGGAATATAGCAATATTGGGATAATATAACAAATCAGAAGTTGCAGCTTCGCTTTTATTGATAGAGATAGAGATTGATAGAGATTGATCATTATCATCAGCTTCTACTTAACTATTTTTTAGATAAAAAAAATGCAATCCCGGCACTTCCAGTAGTACCGGCAAGCAGAGGTCAACGAGCATTCGCCCCAAGTGACTGTGATGAACAACTTCCTAATTTGTCTGAATATGCGGCCAAAATAGGCGCTGAGCTAAGGTAGATGAAAACTGACAATATTAGTTTCGGTGAATCAGTTAATTTTATAGACTTGCGTGACCATCTGATCAAGATAATCAATATCACGTTTTTAGCTTCAAAATCAAGAATTGCAACTATTACATTTTGTAAGCGATAAATAAAAGTCATGAAGTGGCGCGCTTCATTTTGTCTGGGATTGCTTCAAGAAGTCGTTCCCAAATTTGTAATAACTCATCATTTGACAGTAAGACCTAAAATGATTGTCTACATGGTACCAGCTTGTTCAACTTTTGGCTGTCTGACTTTCTCCAAAGACTTTGCAATGATTGTCTTTTCATTTTCGATTTAATCCAGACATAAAGTCGCATGTCTGGGTCAATTTGGCCATCAAAATAAAAAAAGGGAGTTAGCTATTTTTGTTTTCATTGTTCACAAAACAAATGGATAGAGTAATATTTAAGCGTTTTCAACTTCCTTTCTGATAACTAAAAAATACTTCCAAACATAAAAAAATTCAAAGTCGAGTTTCGCCTACATCAACAATAGGTAAAAATGTGAGCTTATATGGCCATAGATTCATAATGAATTAAAAACTAAATATCTTTAGTAGCTTTCTGTACCGAAGACGCCCTACTGAGCCATTTTCCCCTGCAGCTGAACTTCTTAGGTTTTGATATGCACATCAAATGCTAAACGTCGGTATTACAGTATGAAGTAAAGTATTTTTGGAGCATATGTATAACGATGAGGTTCCAAAAAGTTTAATACCAAAAACGGAATATATAGTTTTCTCTTTGCATTTTTGTTGTCTTTTCTATCGTTTTTTGTGTGGAGGTGGAATTGGTTACAGATCATGTCTATGAAGGGTTATTAATTTTTTTGTAATTCCTTTTTTTGTCACTTTTTCTGACACACTGGCTTTTGGGTTGGAGTTAAAGAAAAAGGTCAAAGTGAATGGGCATGAATTTGCAGAGGGATTTCTCAATTAAGAGATATTTAAGAACTATTTACAAAGCTTAGTGGTCATTACTTTTGCGGTATAAAGTAGGTATTAAAGTTTTTCCTTGTTCAACTCGCTTGCTCACATTACTGACACATATTTCCACATATTTCTGGACCAGATCTATACAGCAGATTGAGCAGAATATACTTCAAAGTTTGTTGCAAAATACGAAAAATGCAGTTCTTCAAAATGTTTGTATTTTTATTGGATTTAAAAAAAATATATAGGCTGATCATCATAAAATACCCTTGGTTTGGTAGGCTATTTAAAGTTCCTGAGCTTTTGCCATCATATGATGGTATTAAGAACTCCCATTATTTTCTGTTTTAAGGTGTGTCGTGTTCATACGATTCCTATATGAAAATTCTCTCCCAAAATAAATGCTGTTTTATCATGAAATGAAAACAACTTAAGAAAAACAGGCAAGTATTTTGTATAAAAGGCACTGTCGTCTAGGTGAATTTACTGTACTAATTTCCTTTTTCGTTCCGCAAAGAGTTCAATCCTCGAGTTGAATACTAGTGTGTATTAAGCCAGCAGATGGCTTCGTGGACATCGTCATTAACAACTGATCAAAGGCGAAAGACATAGAAATTAGCAAAGGAAAGACCTGTTCAACTTAAATATATTGGCTGAGATTTTAAAAGCATTTTTACCACAGGAAATAAAGCGGAAGTCCTTCCGTGATTGAACCTGTTCCACTTTACGGGTCTCAGACATGGACACATCAAATTTCTAAGACTGCTTCATGTTATCACAAGCAGAAGTCCCCGGCGTTGTTCGGGTAAAAAAGTGCAATTTTGTCGGCTAAAAAGGCCCTATCAAGATAATTGTAAGGTATTGCTGTATAAGAAATGTGATGGTAGACCATTTGAGTTCAAAGAACTGCAAATACCTTGACACTTGGGATGTGGTATAGAAATTATAGGTAATTTAAACTTTCATAATCTTACGAAAGATAATGTTAGAACTTCAAATAAAAAATGGTATGGCAATACATTAGCAAAAACAGAAGATTAAAAAAACAAACATAAAGGAAAGTCCTCCCCGGCGAGGAATCATACCCTGATCGCCCGCGTGACAGGCGAGGATACTCACCACTATTCTGCTGTCTTGTACGGTCAAGGAGATTACGTAGAAGTAAATAAACTGTTTTAATTTCAAAAAAGTTTGAATATTGTTTTATTTTTCTTTTGGAATTTGTTTATTAAAAATAATCTTGAAATTTTTATACTTTTTAATTTTATTCAAATTTTTGACTAGAATCCTCCTTCACCTTAACAATGGGATTAGACGCCCCTCAACGCCCCAGAATATGACCTTCGATGTCAGCCTTTTATATATCATTTCCACCCCGGGTAACGATGGACTCACACTCCAAATACTGCTTCCTAGGTTCAGTAGTTTTCTCATAAATTTACTTCAAACAGACAAACAAACAAACAATCTCACTTATATGTATATATATATATATATATATATATATATATACATATAAGTATATATATATAAGTATATATATATAAGTATATATATAAGTATATATATAAGTATATATATATAAGTATATATATATAAGAGTATTACGCTCCCTTACGAAAGTTTGGTTGAGCACTCTTTCTGAGATGGGAACCTGTCGTTTGCGTAATGCGGAGCTCACTGCGCACGCGCAATTTGAGCACTCTGACAGGATCCCACAATAACTTCTTAAGCTGTGCTTGCTCCGGCAACATGGCCTGAGAGTTATGTCTCAGAAACTCTGTGCTGCGCTGATGAACCCACAAAGGGCGAAACAGTACTGTATGTAGCTTGAGTATATATATACATAAACCAGGATGCTTAGCGGAGTAGTTCTCAATATTAGCTGAAAATGCCATCATACGGATAGAAAACTGTAATAGAATTCGACAGCAAACTGTAATAGAATTCGACAGCAAACTGTAATAGAATTCGACAGCAAACTGTAATAGAATTCGACAGCAAACTGTAATAGAATTCGACAGCAAACTGTAATAGAATTCGACAGCAAACTGTAATAGAATTCGACAGCAAACTGTAATAGAATTCGACAGCAAACTGTAATAGAATTCGACAGCAAACTGTAATAGAATTCGACAGCAAACTGTAATAGAATTCGACAGCAAACTGTAATAGAATTCGACAGCAAACTGTAATAGAATTCGACAGCAAACTGTAATAGAATTCGACAGCAAACTGTAATAGAATTCGACAGCAAACTGTAATAGAATTCGACAGCAAACTGTAATAGAATTCGACAGCAAACTGTAATAGAATTCGACAGCAAACTGTAATAGAATTCGACAGCAAACTGTAATAGAATTCGACAGCAAACTGTAATAGAATTCGACAGCAAACTGTAATAGAATTCGACAGCAAACTGTAATAGAATTCGACAGCAAACTGTAATAGAATTCGACAGCAAACTGTAATAGAATTCGACAGCAAACTGTAATAGAATTCGACAGCAAACTGTAATAGAATTCGACAGCAAACTGTAATAGAATTCGACAGCAAACTGTAATAGAATTCGACAGCAAACTGTAATAGAATTCGACAGCAAACTGTAATAGAATTCGACAGCAAACTGTAATAGAATTCGACAGCAAACTGTAATAGAATTCGACAGCAAACTGTAATAGAATTCGACAGCAAACTGTAATAGAATTCGACAGCAAACTGTAATAGAATTCGACAGCAAACTGTAATAGAATTCGACAGCAAACTGTAATAGAATTCGACAGCAAACTGTAATAGAATTCGACAGCAAACTGTAATAGAATTCGACAGCAAACTGTAATAGAATTCGACAGCAAACTGTAATAGAATTCGACAGCAAACTGTAATAGAATTCGACAGCAAACTGTAATAGAATTCGACAGCAAACTGTAATAGAATTCGACAGCCCCATCAACACCATCCCCATAAATTAAATTCCGTAAACGTGGAATTTTAATCGCACTCTTGGAGATGCAAAGAAGAGGTGATACGAGATGCACCAAGGTAGCAACATACCCAGGACACAAGTGTTCTTTGATTTACAAAAGCCGTTCGAGAATGTCGTCCGGAAAAAGGTTCTGCAACACCTCAGTCTGAGAACAGCCTAACCATATACTCCTAACATTAAGACAAAAAAAAGCTATAATGTTTTCTCCTAAAAATCCAATTCCATTATTTCGTATCCGAAATAATTTCAAATAAACGCCAGCTGTAACAACACAAGTATCTCAAAGTTAGTAACAAACAACGGTTATTTTCAGGATACTATTCTGTCTGTGTTGGTGCCCTGTCATTTCCTGACGTTGGCGCTCATGGCTTTCCAACGTTTTCTGTCTTTTGTGGCTTTCAGCAGTTCTACTTCTGTAATCTCGGCTGCCCTCCCCGCCGACACCTCCTTCTTCATCCAACTGCTTACGCTATTTAAGAATGTTGATCTCTGACGCCCTCTACTTCTGCTGCCTTCTATTTTTCCCGTGATGGTGAGATTCTCCAATTTTTCTTTTCTCATAATGTGGCCAAAGAATTCCAGTTGTCGCTTTCGAAGTTTCCTCATCAACGTTCTTCCTCTATTCTCTACAGGACTTCCTCGTTCGTAACCATCTTTGTCCATGATATTTTTAATATTCTTCAAAAAAACCACATTTCTGTTGCCTCTAACTTTTTCTCCATTGCGGCTGAAATTTTCCAGCATTCACTACCGTACAATATGGTGGACAACACGTAGAATTCTAAAATTCGTATCTTAAACTGGTAAACTTCAGACGTGGGAAAGTTTACTACTATGTGTAAGATGAAACCACTATTATGCTTTTAAATTAATGGACTCTTGGAGTATTTTTTTTAATCAAAAAACCATTCAAGCGTTTTGCTTTAAATTTACCTATGGACGAAAGTAGAAATTGATTGATTCCCAGTTTCAAAGAAAGACCACTTTGTTTGCGTTGGCTTTTAGTAATGAAAGAAGTATTGCTTGTTTCAGGATACTATAACGATTGTAATAAAACCCTGAAAAAGGTATCAAGGTTTATTCTGTCAATCATGATCAAAGTAAGTGTTGGACAATATACCTCTGCTCCTACTTGAGCCTTTAGCTCAAGAAAAAAAATCAATGTCCCTTGAAGTAAAGTTGGGTTCTGGAGATTAGTTTGCATAGGAACTCAGACCTATACCAACTTACTTGCCATTTTCATGTATTACTTACTGTTTTCGAGGATTTTTAATTTTCCAATCCTAAGCTGATTATTAGCTTTGATCAGAGGGTTCCCAAAGCTGTTGCTTTTGTGGAGTTACTTAAAAGAAAATACTTCTAAGCCAACAACTTAATTTTTTTCTGAGGCAATTTGAATTCGAATTTTCGTCTTTTTTCGATGCATATTGAATAAGTATCAATAATTTATTATTTTCTTCTGAAGCAATCTTTTAATTATTTATTCAGAAAAAATCGTTGTAGCAATGTAAATCAACATAAGGGTGGTGAAAAAAATCGCCTGTATTCAGAAAAATGGGTTAACTTTCGACTTGCACGCGATTCCGGCTAAGAACTGAATCAGCCATTTTGCAATGGCTCAATATGTTTACTTAACATAAAAATGCATTATAAACCCGCAGTTTGAAAGAAAAGGTACGCCCACTGGTATATTTCATTAGTGTATAACAAGAACAAGAGATTAATGGCTAAACTCGACAAAGAACATCAAAACGTGACAAGGAAGCACCTATCCAGATGTGACACCAGGACGGAAGATACATTTTGTAGGGGTGTAAAATGACGTCAGGCTAAATCAATGGCGATTAGATTGAAAAGTTTGCCAATGCTGCAAAGCAACATCTGTTGCTATTTCTTCTTTTGCAGAAGTGATCTCGTCGACTACACACATCTTGGAGCATGTTGTTCAAGCTGTAAGTGTAGGCTATTTCCTAAAAGCAATGTCTTTAGGGTCACCAGAATCAACCTTTTCCACATGTTTCCAAGATTCCATTTCTTGTTTGTCTTTAATTCTGTGTACTATTTCTTTTCATCATTCACGTTTAGTTTTCCCATTGGGAAAAGTGGTTCACAACATCGATTGTTCCCTTCTTTTCTTCTTGGTACAAAGTCCCTGTCATCAGCGTATGCAATTTCTCTGGGAAAGTTAGGTACTATCTTTTTACAATAGGAATGTTCTAGTGTTGGTTGGTTTTTAGTGATGCTATATTTGGCTTTTGGGGGCCTGTTTAAGTTAATCTTGAAGAAGAAGCCGTTTATTCCATCGCATTTTGTTGATCGGAAATTACTTTTGAAGGTTTTTGATTTCACACCACTGGTCCAGTCATCAAAAGTGTCATTGATCAACAACAGCCATATCATATTCTGTTTATTTAGCGCAGGTGTTTTCCGCAATTGTGTCAACTTTCAAGAACATGCCGATACAGGCGATCTAAATTTTACATTTCTATTTTTGTATCTTTCCAGTTATTCATTAATGATCCAAAATGATACCACTAGTACTTTTATCAGATCTGCATGCTCTCAGAGATGGTGTAATAAAAGACATATATTTTGGTTTGATTCCATTCAGGAGTATATTTGAAAGAGTCTTTTTCAACGGCAGTGGGAGTTTCAAGAGACGGTTTTTCACTGGGTCTTATTTTTCCTAGTTTTTATAATGAGATTAGTAAGCCACTTTCAATGTCAAGTGTCAGATGTTTTTCCAAGAATTGGTTCTGCAGTATTTGAGTGACGTTAGTTGTCTGTATTTGAAGTGTGCTTCTTAAATCCTACTGTTTTTCTGTCTTGGCCAGCTGCTCTGTATGTTATTCCGTCTTTTGATTGATCAGACTATGACTTCTATCCTTTTAGGCTTTGCTAAGTTTGGTGGGGTTTTTCGCCTTCCAATAGTGACACTGATCCTGCGTTTTCACCATGGAAGAGTTTCAGGACACAATGTCTGACCATAACATAAATGTCTTCCATATTAGATATGTTTTCTTTCAACGTCATAAACAGGTGAATTTCAGAATTCATTTGAATTTAGCATTTTTACAGTCTTAGACATGTTCTGTTCATCACGAAGGCTTTTAATGTTTTTTTACTTTCTCTGTTTCCCAGGTCTCTTTTATACTTTTAAAGATCTTTCCGCTCATGTCATAGTTTTTCAATCGTCCATTCTCGTAATTTTAAAAATCTTTTTATTGTCTGATTGTACGTTCCATTACGATTTTTGTTTACTCTTTTCATAGTGTCTTCACAGTGTCTACTCTTATTTTCAAAATTGCGTCCACAGCTGTGTTCCATTTCTCTAGAGCACTTTCATGGCATGTGCTTGGGTGGTATTAAACTTCTTCTCTGACGTTATTTTGAACCGATTACACATTGCTTCATCATTTATTATTATTTGAAGAAGGGGTCTTAATTAGCTTTCTTTGTTTTATACAAAGGGTTTTGCGTAATCTTCAGAATTGTGATGCCTATTCTGTGATCACTGTCGGTCAGCGTTTCAGCAAAGTACCTTCCGTTTAGCGAAATTGCTTTCTGTAATTCTTGATATATGATATAGGCGATTTGGTAGAAGATATTCAAGTTTTATTTGTAATTTTCTTTTTACACCTTTTGGTTATGAGCCATCTATGAATGTTGCGAAGGTCGATGCGTGCTTGTCCATAATCATTTTTTTTTCATCTTGAGTTCGATCCCGTACATGATATATCAGTTTTTTCCTAATTCACTTTGAAATCTTTAGAGACTATCAAGGGTGATATTGAGCTTCTGTAGTCGCTTTTGATCTGTTGATTCTAAATCTCCATACAATTGATCGAGTTCCATGGAAACATTCTTTTTTCCCTTCAGTGACCTACGCCTTTAATGATGGCGATGGAATTTGCTACTTTCGTTCAAGAATTTCAATTCGTTCCTCTTCTATCTTACGCGTTTACCACTAATTACTTTTATTGTATTAAAAAAATGATTCCTTCAGTTCTTTCGCATTCAAATTCTTTCTCACTTGTATCTATTTGTAGCACTGCAAGGCTGTCAAAAACTTTTCAACAATAGTACATGTTGTTGTTCTAAATTGTGGATAACGAAGTCGTTATGGTGGTACATAGTGTTTGAGTCAGACATTATCAATTTATGTCGTTCTTTAATGTCAATATCCACATTCCACTTTATCTTTTTTTTCTACAAACAGCGGGGTAATTTTCATGTGTTAATCTTCTTTTTTCATCCTACTTATATTAAAAGTTGCAATTTTGATGATTTGGTACTTTACTGATGCCATTTGCAGAGTATTGATCGCAAATAGTCACCAATTTAAAAATATTAGAAATAAAAACCACCCGATTCTACCTCCTCAATTATCATTTTTCCTCATACAAACGTTGCAAACGTCCACCAAGGTTCTGGGGACGAGTATCTGCATTAGTCTCACTAACCAGGTCATCGTCCAAATACACAGCAAACTTTAATGTTCACATCACAATATGTTTTTGTGTCTTTGCGCGTTTGCCAAAGACGGTAAAGTTGAAGTGATTCCTACTTCCGATTCCGCGCGGTGCAGATAGACGTTGGTCCAGCTTTTAACTAAACAACAATTGCCGCTCCCGTCGATTTTGATTACTCTGGTGGCAAACCAGTTTAACAGGTTATTGTTTTAATATTTATCATTGGTTGCTGCTCACCGCCCAAATATTGTTTTCTCCGCTGGTAGAGCACCACTTTTCCCGGTTTTATGTGCATACTTAGCCAAAATTTAATGTTGCACCACCTCAGATCCATGAGTATATCAAATACTTGCATTGCAATTTTTACGCAGTGAAACAATTTCGTCAGACGTTAATCGACGTAAATCTATAGCGCATTATTTTGCTACTATATTAATCTATAGTGGATTCATTTTTGGCATCGCGAGAAGTTAATCGGCTTTAAATGAATGAGAAGCAAGTGAGCGTCATGATTTCAGGGCATGAAAGCCAGCCAGATATTGGTTTGCATTTTCAGGATACAAAGATGATAAAGTATATTTATTCCCTTAAATAAAGATACGTTTTTATCTATGAATTCAAAGCAACAAGTGAGCAGAAGTGATGAGACGGATAAAGTAGACTTCATTCCACTATTCGAGCAAAGTTTGTGAGTTGCTGCCAGCTGCCTTTCCGTTCCACTGACTGTAGCCTATTGTTAGAAGTATTTTTTGAGTTAAAGAGAGCTTGTTTTTTAGTTTACTTATTGTCTTGCAAACAGTCTTTTTAAAATAAAATGGCAATTGCCAGTTAAAAAATCGTGTTAACACATAAACTATTGTCTAATTATTTTTTACTTAAATTTCTGACTTTCGCTATGGAAAGAACCAGTTCACAAAAGAAAGGATCTCTCTAACAGCGTGCAATGTAAAATTATTCTCAATTTACATCCGCTCAAGTGACTGAAAGCGCAAGCATGTCGCTCAGCCGTGTAGGTCTGACAAAGGTTTTCGGTGTCACAAGTAGAAAATGATCTTATTTTACTTCTAATTTTTTTTGCTTTTAACATTCTTTTTTCCAAATCCTGTGCTCAGTCAGTGCCCTTTAGAGGAACTTTGTCGTGGCAATAATGAGTTTGCGATGAGCTCTGGCTCACTCAAACTTTAAGAAATTGTGTAGAGCCACTTGACTGCCAAATACCAGTTACATTTCCCAACACCTACCAACGCAATCCACCACCACATTCTGTCCATAACTTTATCAGCTTTTTTCTACTGCAGGTTATCACAAAATAAAACAAAATATCCTTTCTCTTGAACACCTGGTTTCAATGTGCACTCTGCCCATTGGGCACAGAAATTAGTGTCTGCCCAGGCATTGAGCTGGAAATATACGTCCATGTTTGCCTGCCATGCTTGTTTCTCAACATCAGATATATGCTTGCCTTGGCCTTTTTAAGATCAGGGCCAGTATTGGTTGTTTCTCTTCTGGAGAAAAACATATGTTCCGTGAGCAGAAGCATTTTCTTCCATCAGAAGATGGCTGACACAGATGTCCTCATCTTTTACTGGAATGGCAAAAGTTTTCTTTGCTTCAGTGGAGGACCGTAATGGGGGCTGAACAGTGTTCAGCCTATGATGGGGTTAGTAATAACCCAATTTCTTGTCACAACAAGCACTGTTAGTCCCTGTGTAAATTAAGCCTTTTACGAAGAGTGGCGTGCCATTTGTGAGGCTTCCCGCAAAATGCTTCCCTCACTTCCCTTATATTTCTCTAAACTCGGCGATACTTCAAATGATGTTGCTCAATGAAATTTGCTATAACATGTTACTTGACATCGGCCCCGTCACCTTCTTGTTCTTTATATATTTTCTTGCTAAACAGTAAAAATTTCCTTTAATTCATTGAAAAAGTTTTTATATTTTTGAACAGGTCGAATCTTCAGTAAGTTTTTGTGTTCAATGATGGCAGCTGCATTAATGGCAGACTTCTTGTTCATCCACTTGCATATTTTAGTTCATGTCGTCGATAACTGGAGTATTTTTTCACATGCTCAAACGGTGTCATACCTGGTTCACGGTTATATATGATTTAGGATTTAAACTTAGCAGTGTATGATAATCATTTCTTTTTCAAGTAAGAACTTATCTCCTTTCTCTTCTTCACCAACAAGTTGCTTTTTGTTATTGTTTGAACACGATTGTTGCTTTACACCATCAACAACTATTAGATGAATGTCACTACCAGAAGTGGTTTTGAAGTCTCTCGCTAAATGTGCTACTTCAGGTGCAACAACAAGTTTACATTTCATGTGTGTAGACAAAGCACCTGCATTCGCAAATTTCTCTTCGGCCACATGACAACGTAATATTTTCTCCTTGATTAGCACTATTGAAATGTCCACCAATTCAGCTTTTCCGTCCTTTTTAGTCCCTATTTTTGTTAAACCACAAGCTCTCAACGACACCTGCTTTGACATAATTAACAAATAATCTATGTAATGTCGTTCGTACTCTAAAATAGACGGTAGTGATTATAAAGACCAGGAACAACATTTCGCTCGGCATAATAATTGAATTTTCAAAGTCTCTACTTAGCGATAGGATCTGAAAAGTAACTCCTATCAATCATTACCAAATAAACAATTTGCCTTTTATTTTATATCAAAATCAACAATTGCTTAACAATTTTTGGGGGCAATTTTGTCAACTTCCTTAAACAATGTTGGGATGATAGTGTGTTTTAAGCTAGTTTCATATTGTGAGTTTTAATGAAAATTTTTTTAAAACTAAATCAATGTTCTACTGGTGATTACATACTCCATTTAATTATAGGTCTAAAACAACATTTGTTACTTGAAGAAACTACAGGAAAGAATAAGTTTCTTACTGTAACACCGTATGCATTAGAAACAAGGGAGTTTTATATTATGTCAACAGTAGATTGGATATAAACAGCATGACATAATATGAAGAATCGATTTCGTTACATATTACATATGGTTGCATATGGTTGTGAAGCCTGGCAATTTACAAACAGCAATAAGAAGAGGCTACAGTCTTTTGAAATATGGTGTCTGAGAAGAATGTTAAAAATCAGTTGGAAAGATAAAGTACCCAACACTGAGGTATTACATTGAGCTAATGTGAAAACAAAGTTGGTGAAGGACCTCATGAAAAGGAAAATGAAATACGCTGGCCATTTACTCCGTGGCAGTGGAGGTAAACTACCCAATGTCATCTTAGAGGGTGCAATAGAAGGAAAAAGATCAAGAGGACGGCAACGTAGGAAGTGGACTGATGACATCAAAGAGTGGAGTGCAACAAGGACGTACGAGGAAGCGAAGAGAGCAGCGGAGAATCGAATAAGATGGAGAACCATGGTGGCCAACCTTCGATACGAAGATGACACATGATGATGATGATGATTACATATTACAATTAAGTTGTAGCCGAGTCCTCGGTCACTAACTCCCTCTCCCTATTGGAACTAACATTTTGGTATTTTTGTTTTTCATAAGAATATGAAATTATAGAAATTATTGCTGATGATGTTACATATTTAACGAAATCGATTCTTCACATTATGTCATGCTGTTGATATCATATTTTATATTATATTCCTACGGTATTTTGTTCTGACATAACATTTTAGCATTAGTAAACTTCAAAAAGCCTCATATCTCCCTCACAAATAAATGCTTGGATGATCATCAAACACTGTTTTCCTCTTAGAAAAAATACCAAACCAAGACTTTGGTTTTAACTGGTTACAATGGCTTACAAGAATAACTGTCTGTTGCACCCTGATATTGCAGGACCCCACAATGCTGCTTATCAAAATATTAATCCAATGTTTCAGACACTTAGATATTTCACTTTGAGATAGTTTCTGTTCAGGAATATACATTCTGGAGAAAGCTTATTTACATTTTTCTACAGAGACTAAAAGTTTTTTGTGTTTTTTTCTCTTTTGGTTTTAACGTCCCCCAGTACTGGGGCTCAGACGGTCCCCTTCACAGGGACTTGGATTTGTCAGTGAGGAATTTCTTGGCGGGATGCCCTTCCTGACGTCAACCAATGGCTTTTCCTTTTGTGAATTTCAAAAGTCGCCCGCTCGGAGAATCGAACCCGAAATTCTGGGTTACTGTGCAGTTGCACTAACCATTAAGCCACGGCTCCTCCTAGAGTCTAACAGTAAATGTGCCATATTCAACTGGAGCAGTTTTCCTGTGATTTTTGAGTTACAACCATATAACGTGAAAAAACTTCACATGGACTCAGTGAAATGCAAAGATATCGGAGCCTCATCGTGTCGTGACTCGTGAGCTTTTTACTGAGCTATGTTTCGAGAGATACGTCCCCCATCATCAGGATTTTCACGATGGGCTATCAAATTTAGCTCAATAAAAACCTTACAACTCATGACATGATAAAACATATCATTTTTATTATGTTGCGTATAAATTTGACTAAAATGACTATTTAAAAAAAATATTCTATGGCTTTTGACGAGAGCTCGATTAATGTCACAGCAGCTGATAAAGTAACTGACAATGTTTCCCAGGCCTCCCAAACCTCTGTTGCACCAGGTGTTCATACTCAATGAAAGGGGTGACTAATAAAAATGAAAGTAAAATGGAATATTCCATTTGAAGAGAACACTTCCAGCTAAAAAAAACATCTTTCACGACATCCCCCATAAAGAGGGGAAAAGGAAGAATTCAGATAGCTTTTATATTATTAAAAGGTTTCTGTCGCACAGAGGTGCACTAAAATTCTTTAAAAATTAAGTCACTGAGTCTATTTACAGGATTTAATGAAAAGTTCAGATTTATTCTGAAACAGAGAATTGAAACTTTGCCTCCAAGTAAAAACGGTTTGCAAATGTAGGGTGAAATTAGCCTCGAAAGGCGTATGTTCTAGAATGCAGCTAGGGGCATTGAGTGTGGTTTAAATATCATGGTAATGGCACAACATTCAAGGCAGTGCTAAGATCTTCTGGTCTGAAAGTGACTGATACCAGAAGAAACAAAATGGCATCCTGTCACACACCGTGTATTGTGAGGCCTTGGTTATCCTAACAGTAGTCCTTAAAGACTAAAGGTATAACTTCAGATAGCGCAAACACAAAACGTTAACGCAATTCCTTGAGCCACCTTAACTGATCTGATCCCCTAAATCAATCTTTACGTGCTTTCTATACACTATATGGCAAGAAAATTATAGAAATAGAATAACATGACTAAGTTTTACTAACAGCATAAAATACGTAAAAGTGCGACGTGAAAACATGGGAAAGGAAGGGAAGGGCTGAATAGGTATGCTAAAACAAGCTAAATGACGTTAAACTAAGCAATACATACGTAAATGTTAAAAGAGGTACGAAATAAACAACGATGACTAAAGGTAAGCATTACGTCCTAACAATGCTGGGAAAATCCCGTACCTAAAAGCAAAACAAAGAAAGGGGATGTCACGGCTGTTATGTATGCCCATGATGCAGACTTGTTTACGTGCGTACAAAGGGGAAGCATACGATAAATATATAAAAAACAGACGATCCTAAAATGAATGAACCTACGGGAAAATGTGAGCAAGCTATGGAGAGGGGTTGAAGGGTTGAAAGTTGTTACCTACAAAAAAGGGATCTTAAAAGGTTTGTGACAGTTTAGAAAAATGGCAGCGCAACAAGGTGATTTAGAACAATGGTAAGAATCTGTACTGGGATTGGGAGCATCCAATGAGAACAAACTGGGTCGCTAGACGACTAGATTTCATGTAAAAAGACTCCGACAACAAGAAAATATTGCTTATCGATATAACATGCCCTAATGAATGGAAAGGCAAACCACACTGGAAGAGGAGATACAAAAATAGCAACAACTGTGTTTCGAATTGCGTGGAAGGAGAGAATTATTTACGGTAAAGGTAATTCCAACGATTATTGGACGTCTTGGAGTAGGAAAAACTGAAGTGAAAAAGAGTGTAAAACGTATTTTCGATAGCATTAACGATAAAAAATTTGAAATGATTGGAGAAAAACAGCACCTTGAGAAAGAACTTTTGACATGAAATGTCTACTTTAATTTAGCTAACAAATTTTGATAGTTAAAGTCGATTCAAATCTTTGTACTTAATTCCAAACAAAATTTCTAATCTAGTGGTTATATTTAATGTAATTCCAACCGCTTGTTTTTAATTTTGTTCCTATCTGCTAACTTTGTAATTCTGAAGCTGGACCCAGACTCTACAGGGCCTAACAGCTCAGTCTAATACACCAACTTCTGTCAGGGCTAATTCTAAAAACGTACGGGTAGACACTAGACCAAGAATATAATAAGGTCCTAGTTTTTAATTTCAGCTAGATAAAGATATTGTATGTTGGGAATTTATCGTTTATAAATAAAACAATTGTTTAATTGGTTGAATCAAGAAGTAATAATAATAATAATAATCATCATCATCATCATCATAGGTCATGGTCAGTAATAGGTCAGAAAGAAGTGTTGCAACAAAGGAGATCGAAAAGATTGCAAAATACAAAGATCTCGAAATATAAATCAGCAAAATGTGGAGCACTAAAACGATTGTCATTCCAGTTGTAACAGGAGCTTGGACGTATTAGAAAAGGAATAAATCGATATGCTGAACAAATACCTGGTAATATTAGAATCGAAGAACTGCAGGAAACGGTGCTTCTTGGAATTGCACATTTACTAAGAAGAACTCTATCCATGACTTAGCCCCAGGATTATAGTTTGACCCTGGCATATTCAAAGGACTGAAGTACACAAACGTTGTAAAGCATGTTTTCTTTATTATTATTATAATAATAAAAATAATAATAATAATTATCATCATAATAATAATCATATGTGTGCCATCCTCCTGTCTCTTCAG